>OZ059837.1:1755200-2340332 GCA_964057195.1 Orthosia cruda
GGTAGGTGGGTAGGTAGGGTAGGTAGGGTAGGTAGGGTAGGTAGGGTAGGTAGGGTAGGTAGGGTAGGTAGGGTAGGTAGGGTAGGTAGGGTAGGTAGGGTAGGTAGGGTAGGTAGGGTAGGTAGGGTAGGTAGGGTAGGTAGGGTAGGTAGGGTAGGTAGGGTAGGTAGGGTAGGTAGGGTAGGTAGGGTAGGTAGGGTAGGTAGGGTAGGTAGGGTAGGTAGGGTAGGTAGGGTAGGTAGGGTAGGTAGGGTAGGTAGGGTAGGTAGGGTAGGTAGGGTAGGTAGGGTAGGTAGGGTAGGTAGGGTAGGTAGGGTAGGTAGGGTAGGTAGGGTAGGTAGGGTAGGTAGGGTAGGTAGGGTAGGTAGGGTAGGTAGGGTAGGTAGGGTAGGTAGGGTAGGTAGGGTAGGTAGGGTAGGTAGGGTAGGTAAGGGTAGGTAGGGTAGGTAGGGTAGGTAGGGTAGGTAGGGTAGGTAGGGTAGGTAGGGTAGGTAGGGTAGGTAGGGTAGGTAGGGTAGGTAGGGTAGGTAGGGTAGGTAGGGTAGGTAGGGTAGGTAGGGTAGGTAGGGTAGGTAGGGTAGGTAGGGTAGGTAGGGTAGGTAGGGTAGGTAGGGTAGGTAGGGTAGGTAGGGTAGGTAGGGTAGGTAGGGTAGGTAGGGTAGGTAGGGTAGGTAGGGTAGGTAGGGTAGGTAGGGTAGGTAGGGTAGGTAGGGTAGGTAGGGTAGGTAGGGTAGGTAGGGTAGGTAGGGTAGGTAGGGTAGGTAGGGTAGGTAGGGTAGGTAGGGTAGGTAGGGTAGGTAGGGTAGGTAGGGTACGCCTTTGGCCATCAGTTTCCAGGCGGAAACACGGAAATATAAAGAAAATAAGCCTTTCCTAGGTATCTACTGCAGATTACCTATTTATACATATTACCTATTTATACCTACAAGCCAAACCTTATAAATCAGCGTGTTTTGTGTGGATCTTTGACACTTTGTTTTCTGATTACCATTATTGTATTTCGTTCAGTCGATTATTTATGGTCACCATACACGATTTTATCACATTTCGATTTACATTTTTTAAATAGATGAATGACAATATATATAGTACGAAAATAACAAAATAAATGTTTATTCAAAATAACTACTTATTTTTATTTTTAATGTTCTTAGCTCAGAGCGCTGTTATTTATCTGTACCTACCTACTTATGCGTAAATAGGCATAGGTAGGTACATTATTGGAATATATGTCTTTTATTAATACTTTGCCTAAGTAAAGCTTGTATTATTTTACTTGCATGCATTATTTATAATAACAATACATATTTGAGGTTTATTAAAAGGAATACCTACATAAATAAGACAAAATAACGCCGGCGCCGCCGCGTCTTTTCGGTGTCGGTGTCTTTTGTACCTACCCATTGTTTCCGTTTTTCGACACCGACTTCGGAAAATAAATTTATTTTTGCTTTGTAGTTTTTTGTTCTGGAAGTCGGTTTGAGTTTTTGTTAAAAAGTTTTTATTTTTCTCTTTTTAGTTTTGGTAGGTACCTCCAATTAACATGATTATCATTTATAGCCAAAGTACATCTCATGGCGATTCCAATAAGCCCAAACACGACTAGGATACACCTACCTTCCGGCTTCATCATCTGATCAGTTCGATGGTGCCATTTTTATCAGTACCATTTATTTATTAATATTTGCTTCATTATAGTCGGTTAACTATTAGAGATATCTTATTCCCGTGACATATTTAGCATTTAGGAGTTACAGTGGCCATCTGTGGTCTTCTTCATCAGTTCCTCTTCACCAAATGATACTTTCTGAGTGCAAATGATTGCATTGTTGATGAAAATACCAAAATCGCTATATGTTTGCCTAGAATATTTGAGGAGTTCCCTCGATTTGTCTAGGATTCCATCATCAGATCCTGACTTGATGATTATGGGACCAACTAGGAATTATACCCTTTCAAACAAAAGAAGAATTTTTGAAATCGGTCCAGGCGTCTTTGAGTAATCGGGGAACATAAATAAAAAACTAAATTAAAAAAAGATTCCGACGAATTGAGAACCTCCTCCTTTTTTTAAAGTCGGTTAAAAACACCAATATTATAAACTTACAACATTGCTTTACAAAAGTACCCATTTTGGCAAGGTACGCATGACGTATCTATATGCGATATGTAGCTAGCTATCCTAAACTTGAGGATATTGTAAAGAAATTTCGTAAAAACGCATTACTAGTCTGTAAATTTACCAACGATTCCCCAAAGTAGTCAACTAAAAAAAGCAAATAATGAGCATACCTAAATAATAACATTCTAAATGCTTCCGAGACGTTACAATGAATAGTTAGCTATCTATCGCGGCGCTGTGCGCAGTCGTATGTGTGCCTATCGAGTATCTACTCGCACACACACAACGCCGCGTGTGCGTGCAAACTGAGATACTCGTAGCAATACTCCGAACGAATTTTTCACGCGACTCGAATTGCATTTGCGAGCTTTGTTCGCCGCGCTCTTAACACCGAGCGAGGTGACGGGTCATGCATTTTAATAAACCCTTAGCTTGTACATACTCACTACGTTTATAATTAATTCGATTAGAATTTTAACGAAATCAAAAACTAATATAAACTTTAAATTATGAAGAAGGTGGCATTGTTTTTATATTTGGCAGTACTGATTCACACTATAGTTGAATGTACCGTATTTTTTTGCCCGATAAGAAATAACCTATAACTTTTCATCCGACAAAACATATACGGTTGGCGAAAAATACGCACCAACTATCTATCTATACTATAGACCTCGGGACGGGCCGACTAGAGCCCCGCCAATGATGGCCACCAAACCGTCGAGGTCTCCAACCCAGTTATCTCTGGGTGGGACGAAATACGGCTCGGCGACCACAGCCACATGAATCGACCACTCTGCCAGCTCTCTGGAGCAAGAGATCCTGAGCTCTGGCAGAGTGGTTGATATTGCCCTGGAGGAAATGGTAGTGTCATTATGCGCATTCCATTCCCTCCACTCCATTCCTAGGCCGGGAGTCGGCCGAAGAGCAGCCAGACTGACGAGGGGGTAAAGAGCCCCCGGCAACCTTAGCCCTCCTTCGCTTCTTCTGCTGCGCGCGTGCGCCACAGGCCTTTCCGCCCGCTCTGTGCCCAGCGGGCCTCCCTGCATGTGCAACACACAGATTGTTGTCTTTCCTAGATGTCAGAGTCACTTCGAGACCTGATGGATCACTGTCAAACTGCGATAACCGGAAACCCACACACAAGGATAGTTACCTGCACACAACATCGCATCACCACCCACGCCACTTACAAGCTGTTATGACGTCCCTAAAAAACAGAGCTCATGACTTGTGTGACCCTGAACACCTGGAAGTGGAATTGGACCATGTTCAGGAGGTACTAAAGCATAACGGGTACGTTGTCAGTCGGCGGATGAAACAGCCGTTTCCAAGATGTTAATATCCTGAGGTAAATAGACAGCCTGCCTACCTGCCTTATGTCAGAGGAGTAACGGACAAGATTGGCTCGATATTGAAGAAGTACTCTATAAACACTGTATACGCGGCGGGACAAAAGGTGAACAGCATAGTGGGCACACCAAAGGATGTACTGCCGTTTCAATCACCGGGTATAAAACAACTGCAGCTGCGGTAGTTCCTACATAGGCCAGACTAAGCGGACTATAGCTGAAAGGGTCAAAGAACATATCGCCGCTGTAAAAAATCAGCAGTTCAACAAGTCGGCGATTGCAGAACACCTATTAGAAGGCGGCATCAATCACAGGATCGAATTTCATCGTCCACAAGTCCTCCCTACGGAACGCTACTTCTTTTCAATAATTGTACGAGAAGCGTTTGAAATTAAAAAAAAACATAAAACGTTCAATCGGGATGACGGTTACAAATTATCCGCGGCGTGGAATCCAGTGATTCAAAAAACATTACCTTGTTTTGTGCAGTCGGCGAACTTACAGAATAAGGACACGGTCAGTGTTGTGTGTAGAAATGTGAGGGTAGAGGAAGAATTTTCAGCTCCAACGGAGCCAGTACACCTAGAGACACCAGTCTACGCGGGACCACGGTCGTTGCAACACGGCCGATACATCAGGTGAAATAGGTTAATAAATAATCGAAATCATCGAGTTAATTACCCGTGTTATATTGTTTCTACATGCTTATGCTAAACCCTTAACAAGAGTATTAGTATTACTTAAATTAAGTTAGTAAATACGAGATATAGATTAAACAATAATAATATATACTTCCTACATTTTGTAAAAAACAGAAAAGAAATACGAGTAGTGTGTTAAAGAAGCCAGCCATATGCATGTCATAGTTGTGGCATGAAGATAAACTCAACCAAACACATCAACGCATAGGCTATAATTATAAAGATACTAGCTGTTGCTCGCGACTTCGTCTGCGTAGCATTAGGACTTCGAATAGCATATTTGTTACATCGCGCAAAAATATTGTATGTGTGTGTTGTTCACAATACAAACTTCTATCCCCCCCTTTTACCCCTTTACGTATGATTTCCAGGATAAAAATATCCTATGTCCTAGGGTCTCAAACTCCATCTCCATACCACAGATAATATAATACAACAGTACAGATACCCAATCCCATACAAAGAAATGTCACCTCCTTATGTCTGGCTATTGGTCGGGCTATTTTTCTTTCTCCATATTTTTAACAGGCGGCAGCACCAGTGACTCATTAATAGCCCGAGACTGTGGCTTTCTAACGCCATCTAGTAGTTTGCCTAGATACTAAATCATAAATGGCAATTTGAGCGAGGAATCGCATCATGTACTCAGAGACGTTATTTGCCAGTTGTCCTTGAACGATTTATTCGTATTCGTAATAATAACATTAGGTATGATCAGGACAGACTCCGCTCCAGACCGCGGTAACTGGTCGCATTGTGTGGCAAATTTCACAATATTCACGATTAATCCAAATCAATCAAAACTATAGAATTCCTTGTAGAATTAATTGTAGGTAGGTAGCTTGCTTCCGCGGCAACGGAATGACATAAAGTAGGTACCTACATCATGTCATTTTATTATTCACTATAAGGGTTATCCTGTTTTACCCGGCTGCAAGGAAAGGGTTATGTTTTTCGCGCGTATCTTGTATGTAAGTATGTATGTATGTAATATTGTTTATTACCTCGTATCTTTCAAACCACTTGACGGATTTTTATAATTAAGACATCGTTAGATAGGTCTTGGCCGCCCAAATGTTCTTAGATAAGTGCCGTTAAAAAAACAAAAACATGGCGGATTTTGGGCTCCATATTGTAGAGGTTGCAATATTTTTTTCTGCCTATCCCGTGAAGTGGGTATCAAAATGAATGGCTTTTAGAGTTGATTACAAAAATACATACCACGTATATGTTTAAAAGTATTTATAAAAAAAATATTCAATAAAAAGTTGTAAATAAAAAAAGCTAATTTAATAATCAATAACCCGACTGCTTAATAAGCGAACTAAAAAGCTGTAAACAAGAAAAAAACATGATGTGCAGTCAGAGGATACATATTCGCGAACTGCCTGATCCTCCGACTGCACAGCACGATTTTTACTTGTTTACAGCTTTTTAGTTCGCTTCGTAAGCAGTCGGGTGTTTGATTTTTAAAGGAGAATGCCCATGGACAGTACTTAAAAAAAGTTTATTGTGTCACAATGATTTCTGGACAATAAATAAAACAAAAATATTTTAAGTATTTTAACTTCTTTTCAAAAAGATTCCTAGTGGGGTTCATTTTCTTGTATTAATAAGTATTTTTACTTCCGTTTCACAGCTCAAACATATGCCGCCATTTATGTTAGGGTTGAGGCATGTTGACATGATCTGACATCGATCAAAGAAGAAGATCGAAGAACCGTTTTTTTTTATAATCTACCTGAAACACTGAATCAATCCATCCGGATTCACCTCTTTAATGTAAAGAACAAACTTATTTTGAAATTGGTGTGGTTTACTAGTTTAATGCAAACCAAGATAAAAAATGAATCATGTTTTTAGAAATCGATTATATTACTGATTTGGTAACATGCCTATAATTGTCAGTCATTTCATTTGACAGTGACGGTAGTCATCTTTTCATTTGTTTTGTTTGTGTTTTGTTGCGTCAAGTTGAGTTTTACGTTCCGCCGTTAATAAATACTTATCACTACAACACCGCCGTGTGTTTGTGAAAATAGAGCTTAATAAGACAGGACTTTATATTTGTGATTTCCGACATGGCTACCGTTCGAAGTTGGTGTCTCAATTGTTCTTTGATGTTGGCGCCATATATGCGCAGACATAACATTTTGTCGAAGATTCTTGATAATATATTGGACCATATTACGGGCTTGGATCTACACCGGTAAGTAAGAATAACATTATATATCTTAACAGCACTTGAACAAATGTCTAACGAATGCAAATCTTAAATATGTTGGCATAGAGTCCATATTGCTGTGAATCTACTGTAACCTAAAAAGCTCCCGCAATGAAAATTTACTAAAGTTGGTACGTATAATTAATTAAGGTAACATAATCAAATAATGGTGTTTTATTAGGACACTAAAATGTTTCGGTCAGTACATTTCTCCATACAAAATGGGCATTCTCCTTTGCTTTTTATTTAAGGTTGGTACTTAGATATATAAAGAACAAGATGTTTTTACAAAAATGATTACTTCTAATACTTTAGTTAGGTACGTAGCATGGGCTACTTGAACAAATTTGATGTAGACTAGAATCAAACTTAATGGCGACTCGCAACTGACACTGCATATTAAATATAATTGTGCCAGCGGTGGTTAGGGGTGCGCAGCGACTCATGTCACGATTTACTTACCTACATAATTTATCAATAATAAAAACTGTTAAATAACCTCTCTAACAAATTATCTATGATGCAAATAATATTAAGTTATGAACAAATGGACACCGCAACTTCTTTTGGCGCGCGGTTTTATATATATTCCGAAATCCCTTCCTTTCTCCCGCCACATGAAGCGCGAGCGCATTCATTCCGCGGCCTCCGCCACCAGTGACACTCAATCGGCTATCGAGGAACCACGTACTAAGTTTTCTGAACGGTACCTAACTCTGATCCCTCGTAATTCTTATAATTTTTATTATAGGAACTAGTTACCACCTAGTAACCTCACCTAAATATAAATATATTTCGTTATAAAAGTAATTGGTAAGTGCCTAGTGTTTTTCCCGTACTGGGAACCTCTGTGGGGTTGAGGGTCAACGTAGCTGGCTGACTGGACGGCACCCTTGGACCGGCATCCGGCACTATTGGACCACCTGCCGGACTGACTCCGAAGCCATCACCGACGTCACCTACTGGCACCAAGCAGGAGAGTGCGGTATTGACGGCCTCCTACGTAGTCCGACCTTTAACCGGCCTTACCTCCTACCCTCTCGTTGTTTTTTTTTATATTTTTAAATATATTTTTATTACTTTTAAATATTATCGTTTTCTTTTAAATCCAGCCTTCCAGATAAAAAGGAACGTAACAGTGGCGCCCAAAAACGTGTCTTTTTTAAAGGTCAAGGGTCGGTCTAACGTATTTGGCTTGTAGCTATTAGGCATTCTTTGGTGGTGTAGTGGTTGGTGTTTGTTATTGCCCTAGCATCTTGTCTCGTTATATGATCAAGTAATTTTATACGTAGTTCTTTTGTGGTTCCTACCTACCTGTCATTTGAGTTATATTAAATATTATTACCTGTATTTAAGTTGATTTTGAATGTTTTTGCTTCACCTGGTAGACATAAGCTTGTACTTTTGTATTATATTATTGTACAACATACCCAGCGTCTAGTAAAATGGCTTTCCCGATTAAATTTTTACTATTACAAAAATCAGAACTACAATATGAGGTTTCAATTCGAGGTGAGGTACCAATGGATAATGTTACGGAACTTCGTAGCCAAATCACTAGGTAAACTCAAAAATATCCATCTGAAGATATTTATGAATCTTGTTTAGACTTTGTGGAAGATTATAATGGATTTTCTGAAACCTTGGCAAAGATTAAAAATAACATTACGTCACTTAGGTCTGATACTCAAAAATCATTGGTAGATAGAACACAAAATTTAATAAACCATTTACATTTTAGATTACAGCGAATTGTTACTCCACTAACTCCGGATCAAAATAAATTGTTAAATAATATACAAACAACATATAATGGTGGTGGTGGTCAATAAAGTATATAATAAATAATAAATATTTTATCAACACAATTCGCAGAAATAATAAAATTATCTTGTCCTGCAGTCGAAAGCGTTTCGGCTTCTAAAGTAGACAGTTTGGCAGAGACACTAACTAAAATCTCCGTCACTTGTGACCGTGGCATATCTTCTGATATTTCTAAATTAAAATATGACGGTAAGACGTGCGTCCGTGCTTTTATTCAGCGTTTGAATGAATTTCGCATGGCTAAAGAAGTCAGTGATACTAAGATTATGAATGCGGCACCAGAGATTTTTACTGGAGACGCACTACATTGGTTTCGTAGTGTCAGATCACATGTTAACTCTTGGGATGAATTGTTACTTAGTGTTACTTAAAGACGACTTTGATGTTGTGGATTACGATTACCGCATGCTGTCGGAAATTCGTAATCGATCACAAGGCAATGCCGAAATCATAACTATTTATCTAGCAATTATGGAGGGTATGTTTCTGCGCCTTAGCTCATCAATGAGCGAAACAGATAAACTCGACATAATCTTACACAACATAAGACCGTGTTACGCAATTATACTAGCTACTTGCCCGGACATTACCTCTGTAAATCATTTACGTACACTTTGTCGAAATTTTGAATGTGTAAAGGTTCGATGCGATTATTTTAAGGAGCCCCCAAACGCTAATTATAGTTCGTTGGCCCCAGAATTTGCATACCAAAATTCAAAGGACGTCAAAAACAATACCAGAAATACAAACTACCCTAGTGCCAAAATCGATAATACAGAAAATGTTAACTCTAACAAAACTTACGCTATAGGTTCACAAAACAAACAATATTGTCATCGCTGTCGTGTAGATACTCATTCTATGAAGGAATGTACCGCTGAGCGTACTATATTCTGTTTTAGATGTGGAACGAAAGATGTCCGCATACCTGAGTGTCCAAAATGTAACCCGAACCAATTAGACAAGTCAAAAAACTCATTTACGAAAATCGAAGTAACCACACAGATAAACGATTCGACAACTCGGATTGGAATAAATGGATCTTGACATTTAATTTTTTTTTTAACGCCTATAAGGTTGCTTCGATTTTTAATACTAGGCCGCGTAATGACCCACGTCCTTATGTAAGGATTAGTATAAATCCAAAGAAGGATATACATATGTATGGATTGCTAGATTCCGGTTCTGTTGTGAGTATCCTTGGTAGTAATTCGCATATACCCTTAATGGAATCGGAACTTGTTCTCAATACCGATAACATAATCACAGTTACTGCCGCAGGCGGCCAAAACATTACCTCGATTGGGTATATTCAGATACCAATCACTTTTGAGAATGTGCAAGGTTCTATCACAGCTCATGTAATTCCCGAAATAGATTCTACTTTAATATTAGGAATAGATTTCTGGCGTAACTTTAAAATATGTTCAAAACACTTAACAGACGTGCTAATGTTTACTAACGATAATTCATCATTGGTTAGTTCGTCATTATTAACAAATAACCATCTAAATTCATACAACTTACTGTCAGAAACTCAGAGAATTATAGCTGATGAATTAGTAAGTCAGTTCACAGATATTTCCTTTGAACATAAAGGACTAGGCAGAACTTCTCTTATCGAGCACAGGATCAATACTGGTGACGCTGTACCTATTAAACAGCGTTGTTACCGACTTTCACCAGAAAAACAAAGAATAATCACTGAACAGTAAGACGAAATGTTATCGCTTGATGTAGTCGAACCATATGAGAGTCCCTGGTCTTCTCCAGTACTAGTGGTAGGCAAAAAAGACGGCAAAGCTCGGTTCTGTCTTGATAGCCGAAAGCTAAACTCCGCCACGCGAAAGGATGCGTACAGCCTGCCATATGTTTCAGTAATCTTAGATAACCTAAGAGACGCTAAGTTTCTGTCTAGCATTGATCTATCTAAAGCATTTTCGCAGATACCTATAAAGGAATAAGATAGGGACAAGACAGCCTTTTACGTTCCTGGCAGAGGCACATTTAGGTTCAAGGTAACGGCATTTGGACTGACTAATGCACCTGCAACTCAACAGCGCCTAGTTGATGCATTGTTTGGTCCAGAGTTTGAATTAAAAGTCTTTGCTTATCTTGATGACATAATCATCATTAGTGAATCTTTCTCAGAGCATGTGGAACTCCTTACTAGGGTCCTAAAAAAATGAAAAGGTGCAAACTTAACAATAAACTTAGAAAAGAGCAAATTCTTTAGACATGAACTTTGTTACCTCGGTTATGTCGTGGATTCTCATGGTTTGCGTACAGACCCAACGAAAACTGAGTCAATAGTAAACTATCCCACGCCTACCACTAAGAAAGAAGTCAAAAGATTCCTTGGAACAGCTTCTTGGTATAGGAGGTTTATACAAAATTTTAGTACAATAGCTGGACCTCTAAACAAGCTAACATCCACTAAAAGAAATGCACCGCCTTTTCTTTGGTCTCCGGAAGCTGACGCTGCCTTCCAGCAGTTGAAGGGTTGTCTTGTGAATGCTCCGGTGTTAGCTTGTCCTAATTTTAGTATGCCCTTTGAAGTTCATACAGACGCTAGCAACTATGGAGTAGGTGCTATGCTTGCTCAGCAGATAAATGGTGAGGAGCACCCTATAGCATATATGAGCAGGTCACTCATTGGACCTGAAAGAAACTACAGTGTCACCGAAAGAGAGGCATTGGCAGTGCTCGTAGCTCTTGAGCACTGGCGTTGTTATGTAGAGAATGGTCAAACCATTACTGTATATACAGATCATGCTGCACTAAAGTGGTTCCTGTCCCTTTCAAACCCAACAGGTCGTCTCGCTAGATGGGGTGTGAGACTTTCATCATTCAACTTTATTATAAAGCATAGACGGGGAAAAGATAATATAATACCGGATACATTATCTAGAACGATACCGTTGGCGCAAATTACGTCAGAATCATCTTCCACATCTAGCACAAAAGATGAAAGGTATTTAAAAAATTACAAGGGTTATCTCGAAAACCCAAGTAGTTTTCCAAATTATCACGTAGAGGACAACACATTATACAGATATATGAAAAGCAGTAATACACTTTTATCTGAATTCGATTGGAAAACGGTAATTTCATGCGAGACCCTAATGAAGTTATATCTAAAAACCATGATTAGCCGGTAATTGGTCACTTCGGCGTGTTCAAGACGTATAAAAGACTTGCACTTGGTTATTATTGGCCGGGTATGCGTCGAGACGTTATTAACTTCATTGCCAATTGTGAAACTTGTTTGGCATACAAACTACCGACACATGGCACATGGCTTGGGGAAAATGGGTAGACCCAAGGACTGTTCTAGACCATTCCAAGTACTGTCTATAGATTTAGTGGGACCTTTACCAAACAGTAGGAAACAACATTCTTATATATTTGTAGTAACATGTTGTTTCTCCAAATATTGCCTTTTATTTCCCCTTCGTCGGTCTACTGCAGACTTGGTTTCAAAAAATTTTGAAGATAACGTTTTCCTTGTACATGGCATTCCGCAAACAGTCATACTTGACAACGGATGCCAATTCATAAGTCGCGAATTGGACAGACTTTTTTCAAAATACAAGGTTCCATGCGTTCATTTTACGCCAAAGTACACGCCACAAATTAACACAGTGGAAATATATAATAAGACTGTTGTTACAGCAATTTCTGCCTTTGTCGAAGAAGATCACAGAACAGGGGACATCAATTTACCAAAAATCCAGTTCGAGATGAATAACTCGGTCAACGAAACTACTGGTTTTACACCCGCATTTTTAGTACATGGCAGGGAACTCGTAACTTGTGGCTCACATTATTTGGAGAATACTGTACCTAAGGATTTAATTTTTCCACCCCGTGATAAATATGCTGCTAATTTGGGACACCTCCGTAAAATCTTCGATGATGTGCAGACTGCTTTATGGCGAAGTCATTTCAAAAATACGCAGCGTTATAATTTGCGGCGTAAGGATGCTGAGTTTAAAATAGGAGAAGTCGTTTGGAAAAGGTGTTACTTTCAAAGTGATAAGGATGCGTATTTCAGTAAAAAGATTGCGCCAAAGTTTCAAAAATGCCGAATAAAGGACAAGCGCTCGTCTTTAGTGTATATGTTAGAGGATATGTCGGGTCGCGACTTGGGAGCATAGCATATCAAAGATTTGAAATCGTAATTATGATAAGTAGTTAATAAAATTATCTTAATAAAATCCTTGTCTCGGAAGGGGAGCACTGTCACGATTTACTTACCTACATAATTTATAAATAATAAAAACTGTTAAATAACCTCTCTAACAAATTATCTATGATGCAAATAAAATTAAATTATGAACAAAGGGACACCACAACTTCTTTTGGCGCGCGGTTTAATATATATTCCGAAATCCCTTCCTTTCTCCCGCCACATGAAGCGCAAGCGCATTCATTCCGCGGCCTCCGCCACCAGTGACACTCAATCGGCTATCGAGGAACCACGTACTAAGTTTTCTGAACGGTACCTACCTCTGATCCCTCGTAATTCTCATATTTTTTATTATAGGAACTAGTTACCACCTAGTAACCTCACCTAAATATATTTCGTTATTAAAGTAATTAGTAAGTGCCTAGTGTTTTTCCCGTACTGGGAACCTCTATGGGGTTGAAGATCAACGTAGCTGGCTGACTGGACGGCACCCTTGGACCGGCATCCGGCACTATTGGACCACCTGCCGGACTGACTCCGAAGCCATCACCGACGTCACCGACTGGCACCAAGCAGGAGAGTGCGGTATTGACGGCCTCCTACGTAGTCCGACCTTTGACCGGCCTTACCTCCTACCCTCTCGTTGTTTTTTTTTATATTTTTAAATATATTTTTATTACTTTTAAATATTATCGTTTCCTTTTAAATCCAGCCTTCCAGATAAAAAGGAACGTGACACTCATACGAGTGATCCAAGCCGCCATTAAGTTTAAATCAAACTTTATGAGTAGTGGAGCCGTGTAATCACAAGGACAAAAATTAATTTATGTTATTATTTACGTATTTACTAACGGGACGTCAATTCAAACTTAATGATGTTTAAAAAAAAACGCTACTCGCTGCGCAGTACCTACCCTACCCCTCACCCCCGCTGTCACATTGCTAACGCGTAGTGGCTTACGGAGTGTTTCGAGCCGTCATTAAGTTTGAATCAAACTGTACCTACTATGCGACGCGTAAACTCGGACGGCAAGCGGCACACGCATAGTCGTCGTTATCTCTTATTTTATAACCCGTTCGATTTGAGTAGGCCCTAGCGCGATACGAGTCCTATTCCAGCGAGGTATCTAGTTAATTCAACGTGTAAACAAGCTTCACAAAAAGTGATTTTAAATAATAGACCAAAACTATAATATTTAAAATTATGCCTATTATAATTAATATATTTTAAATTACGCCTATAATAAATAATAACTGTCTTACAAAATTATTCTTACGATCGATATATAGTTTAGGACAAATTGTGAAAAACGCCATCTATTGCAAAGAACTCAAAACAAAACGGAAAGTCAATTGCTAATTTCAACTAATTTAACATACAAAGTCTTCACTTACCTTTTTTGTTAAAAAAACCTGATTAATGAGTGTAAATGGATAAATTAACATTAAAGGCGCAAGTTTTGGTTTTTACTTAACTTATTTCAGCCTAAATCTGCTGTTAAACATTTTTAAGTGATTGTTACTTTCACATTTGTTACGTATGCTGCCATCTATGATAATTTTTTAATACTAATTATAATTTGTTTGAGTTGAGACCCCATGTCCATACTCATCTAAGTTGGTTCAGCGGTTTAAGCGCGAAAAGGTAACAGATAGACAGACAGAGTAATTTTCGCATCTATAATATTATAGTATTGATTGGTAGAAGTACTAAAACGACGCGAGTGGATCCGCGGGCGCTAGCTAGTAATATTATAATTGAGAAAGTTTGTATGGATGTATGTTTGTTACTCAATCGCGCCAGAACGGATGAACGGATCTGGATGAAATTTGACACCGAGCTAGATTATAATCTAGAATAGCACATAAGGTAGGTACTTATTATCCTGGTATAATGTTTTCTTGGGATAATAAAACACTTTCACGCGGGTGAAGATGCAAGCAGAAGCTAGTTCTAAATTAAATTGACGTTTTCAAGAATTTCAGAATAAATTATTGAAAACGCTGAATTCGAAAGCGAAAGAAAGTTGTTAATACTTTAGTTACTAAGGAGAGGTCAATGGGCTGTCTTATTATCAATTTGTACTGTGCTAAATTTTGATTTATTTTATTACCTACTTGGACCTAGATTCTGAAAGTTTATTCAATTGAATGTGTTGTCGAATCTCGTGGCTATTGATCAGATTGGTTATTTCTGTCGGTAAATCTCATGAGAATTTACTGGATTATCTATTGTTGTTGCCCAGCTAATAATAATAATAATAATAACTTTATTTCATAAAACAGGTATTTGTACATTATAAATGGGTACTTAATCTTTAATATGAACATGTAGTAGTTTGTAACAAATCTGTGGGTGTGGTTCTGTTCTCCCAGGTAAGTTGCAATGCAACCTGTGTTTAGAAGAAACAGTGCCTGCTTTTTTTAATTGAATATCGATCAATGAATAACATGTTACAAAGTAGAGTTAAGGAGGTTAAACAATTTCAAGATTTTTTACAATTGTGATTAATTATGACTAAATAAGACTTAATCTAAATTTGTGTGTGTGAGTTTAACAGTATGTGTGTGTTATGTATTTGTGTCAGTATATCGATCCCGCAATGATCTGTCGACATGCTGGATAGACTACAAGAAGGTCTACGACTCTGTGCCACATACATGGCTCATGATGGTGCTGGAGTTGTACAAAATAGATGCAACTCTATGCACCTTCCTTGAGTCATGTATGGGGCATTGGAAGACAGTCCTTCGATATCCAGGATGTCGACCGATTCAGGGGGATGATGAGCCTGTACGGATTAAGCGGGGGATATTCCAGGGTGACAGTTTGAGTCCACTTTGGTTTTGCTTAGCCCTGAATCCTCTAAGTACACTGCTGGAGGATTCAGGACTAGGCTATCGGTTGAGAAGAGGTGGTCAGGTCATATCTCACCTCCTTTACATGGATGATCTGAAACTCTTTACCCCCAACAAATTCCAACTGACGGAGCTACTGAAGGTAACTGAAACCTTCAGTAACTCCATCAGGATGGAATTTGGTGTGGACAAATGTGCAGTCATGCATGTAAAGCAAGGGGAGATTATTGAATCCGAGGGAATTCAACTCTCTGATTCCATCCACCTCAGACACCTCTCCTCGACCGAAACATACAAGTATTTGGGTATGTCGGAAGCGTTGGGCATCAACAGTTCTGACATGAAGAAACTGCTGAAGGAGCGGTTCTTTGGCCGCCTGAAAAAGGTATTAAATAGCCTTTTGTCAGGCGGAAATAAGGTGCGCGCCTTCAACAGTTGGGTCATGCCGGTTTTGATGTACTCTTTCGGTATACTCAAATGGACTCAGACCGAGCTTGACGCCCTCGATAGGAGGGTCCGGACACTGCTGACCGCAAACCGGATGCATCACCCATGATCATCAGTGATGAGACTATACATCCCGCGGAAGTGTGGGGGTCGAGGCTTTTTAAACGCCAAGACTCAACCGCGAGGTGTGCAGCCGTATGTATTTTTCAAAATCTGAAGTGGGTATGCACAGGGATGTGGTCGCAGTGGACAAGGGACTCATCCTGTTGTCCATGGCTAAAGAGAACTGGCGCAAGCCTGTAATACTAACTACTGATGAACGCAAAGAGGTATGGCAAGGCAAGGAGCTACACGGGCGCTTCTATCGGGCTCTACATGGGTCCGATGTAGATTTCCCAGCGTCCGTATCCTGGCTACGTTTCGGTGACCTTTTCGGGGAAACTGAAGGTTTTGTCTGTGCAATTATGGACGAAGTTATCCTGACGAATAACTACCGGAGACATATAATGAAGGACGGCACGGTTGACAGTCGGGCATGCCACCGTCCGGGTGAATCCATCAGACATATTATCTCTGGTTGATCTCGTCTCGCTAACGGCGAGTACTTGCACAGGCATAATCAAGTGGCCAGGATTATTCACCAACAACTTGCTTTGAAATACAATCTAGTGACGACAACGACAGCGCACGTCAATGTATTGATTTTTTTCCTAAAAGGAAATAATATTATTATTACTGTATATATAGTGACTAATTCGGTGCAGAACATTAAAAGACATCAAAAAGTCTTTGCTTTCGAGAAATTTTGGTGTATTCATCGGACTGCGTTCAAATTTAAAAACTACGTGGATGGTGCCTTTGATGGACGCGATTTTTTTTTCTGCCGTGAAAAGTTTAGAGAGTGCATCTGTGTCAAGGAATATAAGTACTCTTATATTCGATCTGTGTTCTGCTCAGCAGTTGGAGGGTTATTGTGCGCCTCACACGCTTCAAAGCGGCTTAGTTTCGCAACGCGACACCTTCTGTCATCGGTAACCAGGGCTGGGCTGCGCTAAAATGACGTCGAAGCCGGCGCGGCGCTCCCGGCCGCCAGCGCGACTGCGCCGCACTCGGTCGCTAGGCAACCACAGACATTTTCGTTTTGTTTATATATAATCAATTATGTTTTTTTTTAGTGCGTTTTATAGTTATTAGTGTTTATACTTTTGTGATAGTTGGTAAGTCTTGTGTAAGTGTATCTACTCTTTTTCTATTTTATGTTTGGCGCCGTCGCCGGCTGTAGCGACGCCGGAATAATTAGTGCCAGTCAACCTATCACATCACTGGATGTTCAGCTGGTAAGATGCCCACATTGCTCCCAGGCTCGTTTTTTCAAAGGCGAAAGGGGGCTTAAGATTCACTATGGCAAGGTCCACAAACCTCTTAGTTTACCTTTGTGCCCCCCAGCCACATCTCCGACATCAACACCTTTTGAAGAAACTTTGTGGAAAACATTGTCTAAATTCCAGTCCTAAAAAGAGTTCTCCGGGGCGCGAGGCACTCTGTTGCTCAAAGTTTAGCGCGATGTGTTCGTCACGCGACCCAGGAGAACTCACAACGTGCCTGGGAGCAGTTACTCACCTTCCCTTACAGGATTCTGCATGTCCAAAAAAATTTGGCAAATCAAAAATCATTAACAAACCAAATTAAAGAAAACTGCAACAATTCGGCCCGCATTTTAGGCTCCAAATTACCGTTTTTTAATATTTCTCAGAAAGGCATTTGTGCTCATGTGGAATCCAAGTTAGGTGAGGGTGACATAAGGGGGGCGGCCAGACTACTTTTCAGCAGTGATGTGGTGGCGCCTTACTCTCCAGAGACTCTTGCAGCCCTAGAGAGTAAACACCCAGCGCCTGCGGATGATCTCACCTTCCCCGACCCGCCCGTCCACCCCGACCCCCTCGTTCAGGATTCATCAATTTTCCAAATTACAGCCCCGCAGTTGATCGCAGCCGTGAGCTCCTTCCGGACTGGTTCTGCCGGCGGCCTCGACGGCCTGACTCCACAGCATTTGAAAGATTTGTTGAGTTCAGGCGCCGGGGAAGCTGGTGAGTCGCTCTTGAAGGAGCTTGCGGTTCTGATCAACGTAATGCTCTCCGGCAGCGTGAACGATGCCGTCGTCGATGTCTTGTATGGGGCTAACCTGTGTGCCCTGTGCAAGAAGGACGGCGGCATCCGTCCCATTGCTCTCGGTTGCACCTACAGGCGTTTGGCAGCCAAAATATGTTGCAAGATGTTTAGTGAATCGCTTGCAACTAAGTTCCAGCCCCTTCAACTTGGTTTTGGTTCCAGAGGGGGCTGTGAGGCTGCCGTACATGCCTTATCCTCATTTCTTAACTCAAAAAAAGGTGAGGTCATTCTCAAGGTTGACGTCAAAAACGCATTCAACTCCGTGAACAGGGACACTTTGTTGGCTGAAGTCAAAAAAGTACTACCCGAAATTTATGGTTTTATGTGGCAATGTTATAGACATCCATCAAAATTATTGTATAAGGACAACATTTTGGAATCTGCAGTTGGTTGCCAACAAGGTGACCCTCTCGGGCCTGTCATTTTCAGTTTGGCTATTCATCCCATAATCCAACAACTAAATTCAAAATTTAACGTGTGGTATTTAGATGATGGAACGCTAGGAGGTAATGTTGACACCGTTTTGAATGACCTGCAACTCCTCAAACAGAAATTTAAAACTATCGGCCTGGAACTTAACCCCTCAAAGTGCGAAATTTACCTCTCTGACGTTTCCGACAGACAATCGACTTTAGATAAATTTAATACAATAGCCCCGCAAATCAAAATCTTAGACAAAAGTTCCCTGCACCTCCTAGGTTCCCCTATTTTAGAAGAAAGTTTTTCATCTTTCATCGAAGACAAAATCAAACATTTTAATGATATTTCGGATAGACTCTCAAAAATTAATTTACATTCGGCATTCACCCTTATCAGATATTGCTGTTTCGGACCAAATTTTATGTATTTTCTCCGTTCTTCTCCTCTTTGGAAGAAACCTGAACTTTTGGACAAAATTGACCAAATTATTCGCAACACATTAACATCCATTCTTAATGTGGCCTTGGACGACCGAGCGTGGCTGCAAGCCACCCTACCAATACGTTTTGGTGGCCTCGGCGTCCGCAAAATTTCTAGTGTAAGCTTACCAGCGTTCCTGTCTTCTGTCCACAGCACTGAAAAACTGACCAGGAAAATTTTAGCTCTTTCCCTGGTTGACTCGGAAGTGCTTGACAGACGCAGAGGACGCCTGGAAAGTGGCTTGCCCGGATACGGATCGGCCCGAGAACCCATATTCCCAGAGATAGTGGGATGAGCCGCTCTGCAGGTTGGTACGGAATAACCTAATTAATACGTCTACCAATACTGCTGAGCGTGCCCGCCTGCTGGCTGTGGGTGAGTGGGAGTCGGGCCTCTGGCTTCAGGCACTACCGTCGCCTAACATAGGCACTATGCTAGGTGACACAACCTTCCGGCTCGCTACATGCTTGCGTTTGGGCGCTCCTTGTGGGGCTCCACATCACTGTCAATGTGGTGAAGCAGTCGACTGCCTCGGACACCATGGCCTTTCTTGTAGTAAGAGTGCAGGTCGGATTGCGCGGCACGCTTGCATTAATGATCTCATCCGTCGTGCTCTTGCCACCGCCGGGGTGCCAGCTGTCTTAGAACCCAATGGCCTGGCACGCGTCGATGGGAAGAGACCAGATGGTATGACCATAATGCCATGGAAGTTGGGTAGGTCTTTGGTGTGGGATGCAACTTGTGTCGACACCCTTGCACCATCCCATCTTCCTAGCTCGGTGGGCTGCGCTGGGGCGGCTGCTGCAGGTGCTGAAAACCTCAAATGGCGCAAATACAACAACTTGATTGGTAATTACGTGTTTGAGCCGTTTGGGGTTGAAACACTAGGGCCATGGGGTTCGAGTGCACACCTAATTTTTCGGGATATCGCCAAGCGGTTGGTCGACTCTTCACGAGACCAGAGGGATGGCATTTTTTTTGGCCAAAGAATCAGCATTGCCATCCAATGTGGCAATGCTGCCAGCCTTCTGGGCACTTTTCCTGTTGACAGCGATGTAGACGAATCTTTTGACGCCCCGTAATTGTACATAGTTTTATTCTTTTTTAAGCTTTAATATTAGTTTGTAAATATAATTGTACTTATATAGAACAGAAACAAATAATAAATTGAATCTTATCACTTCAAAAAAAAAATAAAAAAATCTAGTGGAATCGGAGGTACCGTATTACAAGTATGTGCCCGACCCAGTTCTCGAAAATGACCATGTCACGTTGTACTGGGATCGGTCTATCATCACTGATAGGACTATTGTTGCCAATAAGCCAGATATAGTGGTGATAGACCGATTAGCGCGCCGCACAATGATAATCGATGTCACCATTCCGCATGACGAGAACCTCGTGAAAGCTGAGAAAGAGAAATAAATCAAGTATCTCGACTTAGCACACGAGGTTGTCGACATGTGGAATGTGGACTCGGCGATCATTGTGCCGATTGTCATTACGGCCAACGGCCTGATGGCCAAGAGCCTCGACGACCATCTGTCGAGGCTGTCATTGCACGGTTGGATCAAGGGCCTGATACAGAAGGCAGTACTCCTCGATACAGCTCGCATTGTGAGGAGGTTCCTGTCTCTGGAGCCCTAACCACCGGTAGCTTGGACCCTGCTCCCGACACCGGTGGACAACCATTTTTGTTATATTTTTAAATGTTTTTTTTTAATGATTTGTTTTTTTATAAAGAAATATTTAAAAATGTAAATATAAAGTGTGTACAAAGATAAATAAACGGAATAATAATAATATAATACGTTTGAAAGTCTCATAAAAGAACGGAAAGCTCTGAATATCATCGTCAAAGGCGGGCAGCTCAATTTTAGGTACCTTTATATGATGAGAATTAGGGCTCGCTATCGGGCTAGGTTCCTTGGAAACATTTGATTCAGTTAATGAAGCTAAAGTCATTTTTATCTCGCCGACCAACTCATCAAATGAATGTAAGACACTATAGCTTACTTCGGACTTTGAATCCAATGTCAATTTTAACATATTTATCTCGTCCATTATCTCATTGAATTCGCTACGTTGGCCGTCAATTTGTTTAGCCTGAGCAATAAAAGAATTACGTAATCTTTATGTTGTTAAAGATTCTGTTGAATCCAAAATCCTTTGAACCCGCGCGAAATTGAGTCGCGTTTACTTTCCAACAATCTAAGTTTAACCTTGTCCGTCATGATGAACAGAAGTTAAAATAAGGAAATAAAAAAAACAACAAATTTTATCTTTATGGAACCCGCGTAAGTGAAATTAGGGGTCCAATCAAACTTATAACTCAACGAAAGATTTTACAACTTACGTAAACAATAGTACGGAACGATCCGTACACGCGAACCCTAACAATAATAAATTGTAAGGTGAAAAAAATAAATAAAGCGTACAACGTTTGAACCGCGTACAAAGTTTAAACTGCGTACAAGTAACAAAGTCTAATACAAATAAAATAGTAAGCACGCGAAATACCTTATGAACGTACCCATCTACCTATATCTATGATTAGCTTAGAGATACCTACAACCCGATAATTAACATTTATGTCGGATGCGATGCGAAATTTTTTTTTTCCTTGTAGTATTCTATTTATATGAGATTAACTTACTCAATACATAGAATATGTACAGATTCTTAACCAACAATAACTTAAGTGTGAAACTTAGAAACAAGTATGGTACTTATTTCCGTATTATAGAAGTAACAAGTATGGTACTTATTTCCGTATTATAGTATTTTAGAAGGTGAGTTGTGTTTTATGTGCAGAAGTAATGTAATAGTGGGACCAGTGGTGAATGGGTAGGTGTTTTATATGTATAGTGTTTGTGTAGATTGTGTTAGGAGTACCGTAACAATGTCAGATTTCAGAGTTGTACAAGAAAATTCATTAAATAACATTAAGCATGCATTATATTTATAAAATAGTAAAAATAATATTAGGGATGCAAGGTTAAACAAGCATAAGCCAGGTATTAGCGTTAGGACTAGTCATTTATCGCTACTCTTTATTTCATTTAAGTGAGCTTCGTTCTTGACTCGGATATAAGGTTTCCCTTCAACTTTGCGAAGATAGATTTGCCCATAATTTACTTCGAACGGTCATCTGCGTATTTACTTGTTAGGAATTTTATTGTGTTTTACGAAGGTATTTCGTTACGTACACAATCGCATCGCTTACGGAAATAAGTACCATACTTGTTTCTAAGTTTCACACTTAAGTTATTGTTGGTTAAGAATCTGTACATATTCTATGTATTGAGTAAGTTAATCTCATATAAATAGAATACTACAAGGAAAAAAAAAATTCGCATCGCATCCGACATAAATGTTAATTATCGGGTTGTAGGTATCTCTAAGCTAATCATAGATATAGGTAGATGGGTACGTTCATAAGGTATTTCGCGTGCTTACTATTTTATTTGTATTAGACTTTGTTACTTGTATGCAGTTTAAACTTTGTACGCGGTTCAAACGTTGTACGCTTTATTTATTTTTTTCACCTTACAACTTATTATTGTTAGGGTTCGCGTGTACGGATCGTTCCGTACTATTGTTTACGTCAGTTGCAAAATCTTTCGTTGAGTTATAAGTTTGATTGGACCACTAATTTCACTTACGCGGGTTCCATAAAGATAAAATTTGTTGATTTTTTGTTTCCTTATTTTAACTTCTGTTCATCATGACGGACAAGGTTAAACTTAGATTGTTGGAAAGTAAACGCGACTCAATTTCGCGCGGGTTCAAAGGATTTTGGATTCAACAGAATCTTTAACAACATAAAGATTACGTAATTCTTTTATTGCTCAGGCTAAACAAATTGACGGCCAACGTAGCGAATTCAATGAGATAATGGACGAGATAAATATGTTAAAATTGACATTGGATCCAAAGTCCGAAGTAAGCTATAGTGTCTTACATTCATTTGATGAGTTGGTCGGCGAGATAAAAATGACTTTATCTTCATTAACTGAATCAAATGTTTCCAAGGAACCTAGCCCGATAGCGAGCTCTAATTCTCATCATATAAAGGTACCTAAAATTGAGCTGCCCGCCTTTGACGATGATATTCAGAGCTTTCCGTTCTTTTATGAGACTTTCAAACGTATTATATTATTATTATTCCGTTTATTTATCTTTGTACACACTTTATATTTACATTTTTAAATATTTCTTTATAAAAAAACAAATCATTAAAAAAAAATCATTTAAAAATATAACAAAAATGGTTGTCCGCCGGTGTCGGGAGCAGGGTCCAAGCTACCGGTGGTTAGGGCTCTAGAGACAGGAACCTCCTCACAATGCGAGCTGTATCGAGGAGTACTTTTTTAGTTTAGTTTTTTTTTTTTAGTTTAGAAAAATTCTTTATTAACATAAAACATATACATAGCTGAAGTACTTAAAAATAAGTAACAGTCACACTTATATTAATAACACAACTTTTACAGGCTAGGAGCACCTTTATAAGTATATAATAATAATGGTTTCAAACTTATTACAACATGAGGGATTTATTAATCAAACCATTAATATATGAAATTATTGTAATAATTTCATTTTTATAAAATGAGGGGGTAACAGCAAATTCTTAACTACGCGCTTAGCGTAGGTGCGACCGGTGCAAGTTGAAAGCCTCCACGCGGCGCACCCTGGGCAACGTCAGCTCCAGCTGCCCACCCACGTTGGGTGGACAGTTGGGGCGGGCGGCTAATTTCAACACACGAGGAAAGGTCACGGTTCCAAACACAGATCATCATCCATGATGGTCTGTGAAGGGAACCTGGCTAGAGGCGGGACGGCTAGTCCGTCGCTGCGGTGGCCATCTAACGCCTACTCCCCCCTCTGCTGACAGAGGGTAGGTCGAGTGGACGTGGAGTAGAGATGGAACCCAATCCCAAGGTCTCGCGTGCTGAGGGGATGAATGGCCGGAGGGTTTGTATCCGGTCCCTAGCGCAGCGAAAGGGACCTTACCCTTAAAAAGGAACCAAAATGGAACAAGGACTATTGGCAAATAATCCTCAGGCGGGTACCCTTGCATAATGCAAGGGCCACGTACCCTATTTGTCTACTGAGTTTTCCTATAGTGGCCTCCTTCACCAACCTTACGTTATGGAAAGCGGCACACTATACCAGGCAACCCCTTACGAGGTGTCTGGGACCATCTTCGGTAGGTCACGCCTCCGAGAGCACTCGCCCCTGGTACTCAAGAGAAAATGTGAGTTGCACCGTGATTACTCACTACCATTTGTCCAGAATGGTACCGGAGCAATAAAGCCGCTCACCACACGCACCCCAGCACGCCAGCACTAGTGCAAGCACCAGCACCAGCGCAGTTGGTGCTAGCGGATTCAATCCCCGTTAAGGACGCCAGAGAAGCTGGCTCCCATTTCTCCAGAATGGTCCCGGAGCTGTAAGCACGCTCACCTCTCGAATACAAATCATCGCATCTACCCAATGCCTACAGCTGGGTTGCCGGAAAACTAATCCAACGGGTAGTCCTCTTCTTTCTATCCAGGAAAGAATGCAAGGGCCAGTCCCGCCCCTCTAGGGATTCCCTAGAGGGCAGCCCCATCGTATCTGAGGGGGGCACCACTAGTCTCGCGGGCCGGCAGACCACCGCCGACCTGCGCCAAGAGAGCCACGAGCGAGAAAAGGTGCTCCAGGAGAACCTGGAGCAACTGCGCGAAGTGGACGCACCGCTTGCCGTCGCCAATGGCAACAAGAGCCGAGGAGGCTCAAGTCCCCATGTGGATGTTCCTCTGGCCGTCGCCTACGGCAACAAGAGCCGAGGAGGCTCCGGTCCTGGGGACAACTTGTCCGACCAGGACTCACGCGGCTGCACCTCCAATTCTTGGAGGAAGCGTCCGCGCAGCAAGGACTCGGGGTCGCTGGGTCTCTCCTCGAGTGAGGAAAACCTGTCGGCCCCGAAGGTGTCAACAGGTCGGAGAGGAAGGGGTCGCGCGGTGGCGGGTGTAGCTACCACTCGGTTTCCAGAGCGCGACTTGCGGGGTCGCTTTGTTCGACCCGATACGCCTGCCCCTACGGAATGTGTGGAGAGTGACCCTGGGCACATGAGTGCGGACCAGAGCGGTGACTCCAACGCATCCCAGCTGGGCAGAAATAAGGCGGAGGTGAATGCTGCAAAGCGGGCGCAGCGACGGGCTGTCGCGGCTGACGAGGTCAGTGAGTTAGCCCGACAGGCTCGAGAGCGGCGCTTGGCTCGGATGGCTGCCGGTGGTGATATATCGGCAGTGGCGCTCAATCGCCAGGTGATGGACGGGCTAGAAGTCGTCCTGAAGGTTGCCACCAAATCGGGCAACCTGAAGGGCACATTCACCTGCGCCCTGAAGCAGGCGGTGAGCGACATCCAAGAGGCGGTTGAGGTCCTCAGCAGCCGCACAACCAATGATGAGACGGCGAAACTGTGGGAGGAGAACCAACGGCTGCGATCCGAGTTGGAGGACCTCAAGCGCAGAAGGATGCCTCTTCTGTCACGAGCCCATCGCCAGCCCTGTCTTCGACCCCATCTTCGGCCCCATCTTCGGCCCCGTCGTCGGCCCCTGCACTTGCAGTTGCGGATATCGAGAGGATCGCGCGCATCTGCATGATGCAGTGCGGCCAAATGGTGAGTGCCCGGATGGAGGTCATAGAGGCGAGGTTGCCCCCAGCCGAAACCGTCCGCCCACCACTCGCTGCAGACAAGCGGAGACAGGACGGGCTCGCTAGACCGGCAGCCGCCACGGCTGAAACGAGAAGTGCTGGAAAGGCGGCCACTAGGCTCACGGAGGGGCCTAGTAAGCCCGCTGAGGGTAGGTCCGTGCCCACTTCCCAATCGGCGGCTGCTACCCCGCCGACACCACCTAAACCCCTCACGGAGGCCTGGACGACGGTGGTTAAAAGGGGACGCCGTCGGAAGAAGAGGACGGCGCCACCGCCGGCAACCATTGGAGCACCCGCACCGAATAAGGCCGCGGGACCGCCTAAAGTCAGAACACCACGCTCCGCGGCTGTAGTGATCACCCTGCAGCCCGGAGCCGTCGAAAGGGGCGTCTCTTACAAGGCGGTCCTGACAGAGGCGAGGGCCAAAGTCGCGTTCCCCGACCTTGGAACACCGTCCGGCTTCAAAATGAGGCCGGCGATTACTGGGGCGCGGCTGCTCGAGGTGTCGGGTGCATCTAGCGCTGAAAAGGCGGACATTTTAGCCGCCAATCTGCGGGAGGTCCTCAACCCTGAGGACGTCCGGGTGTCCAGGCCTATGAAGACGTCTGAGCTGCGTGTCGACGGTCTGGACGACTCGGCGACCCCAGCTGAGGTCGTAGCGGCTATCGCCCAAGCCGGCGGATGTCCATCCGAGGACGTACGGACGGGCGAGATCCGCGCCGACGCTACCGGGCTTGGCATGATTTGGGTGCGGTGCCCGGTGGCGGCGGCGCAAAAAGTCGCTAACAGTGGAAGACTGCTGGTGGGATGGGTTTCAGCGAGGGTCAAACTGCTGCAACCCAGGGCATTGCGGTGCTATCGTTGCCTGGACATTGGGCATGTCAGGGCACGATGCACCGCTGAAACAGACCGCAGCGAGCAGTGCTATCGCTGCGGTCAGCCCGGCCACAAGGCGGCCCAGTGCTCTGCGGCGCCAAACTGCAGCCTCTGTACAGCTGCAGGGAGGCCCGCTGGGCACAGAGCGGGAGGAAAGGCCTGTGGTGCACCCGCACAGCAGAAGAGGAGAAGGAGGGCCAAGGTTGCCGGGGGCTCTTTGCCCCCTCGTCAGTCTGGCTGCTCTTCGGCCGACTCCCGGCCTAGGAATGGAGTGGAGAGAATGGATTGCGCATAATGGCGCTCTACCATTTCCTCCAGGGCAATATCAACCACTCTGCCAGAGCACAGGATCTCTTGCTCCAGAGCATGGCAGAGTGGTCGATTCACGTGGCTGTGGTCGCTGAGCCGTATTTTGTCCCACCCAGGGATAACTGGGTTGGAGACCTCGACGGTTTGGTGGCCATCATTGGCGGAGCTCTAGCCGGCCCGTCCCGAGGTCACGGCTGGGTGGCCGCCCTCGCGGACGGCGTTGGCACAGTTGGTGCGTATTTTTCGCCCAACAAGAGTCTCGCCGACTTCGAGAATTTCCTTGTCGAGTTGGGCGCCGTCGTAGGTCGACTCCACCCACACCCTGTGCTGTTGCTAGGGGATCTCAACGCCAAGTCTTCGGCGTGGGGATCTCTGGTAACCGATGCTAGGGGTGAGGTGCTGGAAGAGTGGGCAGTCGCCACCGGCCTGGTCGTACTAAACCGGGGCTCGGTCCAAACGTGCGTGCGACAGCGGGGCGGTTCGATAGTGGACGTACCTTTCGCTAGTCCTGCTGTCGCGAGCCGTGTCCGTGACTGGCGTGTCGCCGTGGAGGTGGAGACGTTATCGGATCACAGATATATCCGTTTTGACGTCTCCACCCAGACCGACGGCGGCCGCGGTACGCCGGCCCCGCGAACGGACGGTCCGCGCTGGGTGCGTAAGCGCATCGACAAGGAACTTCTCGAGGAGGCCACCATTGTCCAGGCCTGGATCCGGGAGTCGGCAATGACCGGACCCGTCGACGTCGAACAGGAGGCGCTGTGGTTCCGCGGGGCGATGACGCAAATCAGCGACGCGTCCATGCCCCGGGTCCACGCACAGTCAACGAGGCGCCAGGTGTACTGGTGGTCCGCCGACATCGCACAGTTGCGTGTTGCGTGCGTAGCGGCCAGACGCCAGTACACCCGATACCGGAGGAGACGTCGTCGGGTCCCTGACGAAGAAGCCGCGCGCTATGAGGTGTACCGCGCGGTGACGGAGACTCTGCGGCTGGCCATCGGTGAGGCGAAAAAGCGAGCCAGGGAGGAGATGTTGGAGACTCTGCGGCTGGCCATCGGTGAGGCGAAAAAGCGAGCCAGGGAGGAGATGTTGGAGACTCTAGACGGGGATCCGTGGGGGCGCCCTTATCGAGCGGTTCGAGGGAAACTTCGAGCCGCCGCGCCTCCGCTTACGGAGAGTCTCCAACCCGAGCTGCTGGAGGAGGTAGTCGCAGCCCTCTTCCCGGCGAGAGCGGAGCATTTCCCGCCAATGGCTTTGCCCACGGCCACAGAGTCTATAGAGGAGGACGCCATCAGCGTCCCAGAGGTGACACAGGCAGAGATGGGGGCGGCCGTGATGCGGCTCCGGGCCAAGAACGTGGCTCCGGGGCCCGACGGAATCCACGGCCACGTATTAGCCCTCGCTCTGAAGGAGCTAGAGCCCTGGCTGAGAGGACTCTTCACAGCGTGCCTTGAGCGGGGCCAGTTTCCCACTTTGTGGAAATCTGGTCGTCTGGTCCTGCTCAGGAAGGCGGAGCGCCCTGCGGACTCACCGTCCGCGTACCGGCCCATAGTGCTGCTAGACGAGGTGGATAAACTGTTCGAGCGGATTATCGCTGCTCGCCTCGTCAGCCACTTGTACAGAGAGGGGCCGGACCTGGATGAAAGCCAGTTCGGCTTTCGGCATGGGCGCTCCACCATCCACGCAATATCGCAGGTGAGAGTCCTAGCGGAGGAAGCGATGTCCCAGGGTGGTGTGATGTTGGCGGTGTCCTTGGACATTTCCAACGCCTTCAACACCCTGCCCTGGAGTTGTGTTCGGGAGGCACTGCGGTATCACCGAGTGCCTCCCTACCTCCGACGCATCGTCGGGGCTTATTTAGCGGAGAGGTGTGTCACCTACGTGGGACGTGATGGCGTCGCAAAACAGCACCGCATGTCGTGCGGTGTTCCACAGGGCTCAGTCTTGGGCCCTCCTCTGTGGAACATCGGGTACGACTGGGTGCTGAGGGGCGAACTCCAACCGGGCGTGGACCTGACGTGTTACGCGGACGATACGCTGGTCACCGCCCGGGGGAGTTCGTACAGGGAGGCAGCGTTGCTAGCGACGGCTGCGGTTTCACAGGTGGTGAGCCGCATACGGCGCCTTGGCCTGGAGGTGGCCCTCAACAAGTCGGAGGCCATGGTCTTTCATGGCCCCCGGCGGGCGCCACCACCCGATGCCCACATCGTGGTCGGGGGGGCACGAATCGCTGTCGAGTCTACCATGAAGTACCTAGGATTGGTGCTCGACAGCCGGTGGGATTTCGGCCCCCACTTTCGACGGCTGGCGCCCAAGTTGTTGGGCGCGGCTGGAGCGCTGTCAACGCTGCTTCCCAATCTGGGGGGCCCGAGCGCCACCTGTAGGCGGCTCTACGTAGGGATCGTGCGATCGATGGCCCTGTATGGGGCCCCGATCTGGGCGACTGACCTGACGGCTGGCAGCATCGCTGTTTTGCGAAAGCCGCAGAGAGCGATGGCCGTCAGAGTCATCAGGGGTTATCGCACGATCTCCTACGAGGCGGCTTGTGCACTGGCCGGATCCCCGCCCTGGGACCTGGAGGCGAAGGTACTCGCGTCACTGGGCCGATGCAGCGACATATGGAGTTGCGTCGGTCTCAGCTTCGCGAGGTCCTGGTGGCGGAATGGCGGGACAGGCTTTCACGCCCTACCGCCGGACTCATTACCATCGAGGCGGTCCGGCCGGTGCTCGAGCGCTGGCTCGGGAGGAGGCACGGCTCCCTGTCGTTTCGGGTGACGCAGGTGCTCTCGGGGCATGGCTGCTTCGGGAAGTACCTGTGTCGCATAAACAGGGAGCCGGACGCCCGGTGTCACCACTGCGTCGACTGCCGGGAGGACACGGCGCGGCATACGCTGGCAGAGTGTGCCGCTTGGGAGGAGCCACGCCGTGCCCTCATCTCTGAAGTAGGCAGTGACCTGTCGCTGCCGGCTGTAGTCGAGTCTATGGTCGGCAGCGAGGAGTCCTGGGACGCGGTGGTATCCTTCTGCGAAACAGTCGTCTCGCAGAAGGAGGCTGCGGAGAGGGAGAGGGAGATTTCATCCGCTAACCCAATCCGCAGCAGACGCGCCGGGCGTAGGCGGAGGGCGGACAACGCGCTCTTCCAGCCCCCCTAAATGGGTCCAGGGGCGACGGACTCGGGGACGTCTGTCGCCCCCCACACATCCGGACCCGAGGTGGTGGCGCGTAGTGTTCCACGCGCGCCCCTCTGAGACGTCGCGGGGGGAGTCCAACACCTCACTCCCCCCCAACCCGAGATCGTGGCCCGCAGAGGCGGGCCGGCTTTAGCCGGGGGTTGCGGAAGTATCGTTGTTCCCGCGACCCCCGGTGTAGGTGTGAGACGGAACACCGGGGTGGTTTTTAGTCAGTATGAGTCTGACAGACCCCCCCGCCCCCCCCCCAGGGCGGAGGACATCCAATGAGGATAAGGTGCGACCGGTGCAAGCGGTAGCTCAGGTGATCACGCGTGGCCACGAACTACCGCGCCCCCCGCGTGCTCACTTGTTTACGGTGAGAGCGGGGAAGCGCTGGCGCATCGTACGGGCCCAGCTACGACTCGTTATCAGTATTGTGCGCGAACAACACGTAGTGATGGGGAAGCTTGTATGTACCGTTTCCATCGATATGTTGCAAGTCCTTTGAGTCGTTCCATTTTGATTGTAAAATTTACGAGTTAATTTTAAGATAAATGTTGTAATGTTAGGTAACTTAATGTTAGTTTGTAGTGCTTTAAGGTTAGTTTTAAACGGAGTATTATAGGCAATTTTAACTGCTTTATTTTGAATTATTTGTAAAAGTTTATAATTAGATTGACAAGTGCTACTCCATACCGGACACGAATAAGTGATGCAAGGTCTGATTAGAGTAGTATATATCCTAAGTTTGGTGTTAGCACTGAGCTTACTTTTTCGGTTAAGTATAGGACTAAGCGAACCGAGTGCTTGAGCTCCCTTAACGCGTAAATTATTGACATGCTTTGTCCAGTTGAGCTTTTTATCCAACGTAACGCCAAGATAGCGAACTTCTGTTGTCGACGGAATCAATTGCCCAGCTATTTCTAATTTTTTTTTGGGGTGGTACGATGGCGAGTGAAAAGTATCGCCTCAGTCTTTGATTCGTTCAACTTCAGCTTCCACTTGTTGAAATAAGATTGAAGAAGTTCAAGCGACAACTGCAGTCTACTTATGATAATATCCAAGTCATCATCACTTGTGTACGATGCTGTATCGTCGGCAAAACAGGCTAGATGGGTACGGACCTGCACAGGAACGTCACTCACGAATAAAATAAAGAGATAGGGACCGAGCACCGAACCTTGAGGAACTCCTGCCAATACCGTTCGGGGCGAAGACCTGACAGTACCAATATGGACAACAAACTTGCGGTTATTAAGGTAAGATTGGATAAGTTTTACCAGCTCAGTTGGAATGCCGTAACACATGAGCTTGTATAACAAGCCTTCGTGCCAGACGGTATCGAAGGCTTTTTCGATGTCCAGAAGGAACATACCGGTAGACTGCTTAAGTTAAGATGATAGGAAATGTGTTCAGAGACTCGAGCCAATTGTTGTACCGTGGAGTGAGAGGAGCGAAAGCCAAATTGCTCATTCATAATGAGCTGCTCAGAACAACGTAGCAAGCGATTATAAATCATGACCTCAAACAGCTTGCCTAGAATAGGAAGAAGGCTAATAGGCCTGTAACTAACTGGCAAGGAGGCATCTTTTCCAGGCTTTTTAAGTGCAATAACCTTTGCAGTTTTCCAAGTATTGGGAAAATATCCTAATTTTAAGCAACCGTTGAAAATTTTTGTGATAAACACAACAGATTTTTGCGAAAGATTTTTGAGCATAATGTTGTTAATACCATCATCACTTGGAGCCTTTCTAGCCTTGAGTTTACGTATAACTTTCCAGACTTCAGTTGGCCGCACTGGTAGATGTAATTCATTTATGACATGATCATTTAAGTGAGTAGTGGCAGACTGAACATCCTTATCGACGCTATCGCTTATCCAGCCACGAGTAAAATTTATGTTCATCTCGAAAGCATCTGCTAGAGCATCACACTGTTCAGGGACATTGGTTGTATAAGTTCCCTCAGGTTTTTTAAGTGGAGGTATTGAGTCTAATCTGGGTTTTAATGACTTAGCCAGTCGCCAAATATCGTTGCTAGGATTGTCAACTTTCGAAAGTTTAGTGTTCCATATTTTATCTTGATGTTTTGTTATAGCCAAATTAATCAAATGTTGCAATTTATTTATAGCTGATCGTAACAGTCTTTTCTCTGCAAGGGACACTTTTTGTTCCTTTCGACGAAGTTTATTTTTATACTTGATCATTTTTGCAATATAATTAGGTAGTTTTCTGCAAGTATTTACGTGTACTTTGCTAGGAATAAATTTGTCCCTGGCAGCAGTAAGACACTGATGTAAGTAGTTTACGGCGTCGTCGATTTCCGGTTCGGACTTGAACACTTTCGAGTTTAGTGATATATTTTGGTCAAGGAAGGACCGGAATTTATTCCAGTCAGCGTCACAATATCGGTAGTGTATGAAATTAGGTTTAAGAGAGCATTGACCATTCACTGTAAACAGTATAGGAAAGTGGTTTGATGAAAGGGCTGGTATTGCACGAACCTCATGTATACTATTTACATTTAGCGCCAGGATCAAATCAGGATTTGTTGGGTTAAGATCAGGTCTATAGTCAACCTGTGTAGGTGAGTCAGGGTAATGTATCACATAATCGTGGTTTAGCATGTGGCGAAACAGTACATTACCACGGGTATTGACATAACTACTATTCCAATACCCGTGATTAGCGTTAAAGTCTCCCATTATTATAACATGAGGCCCCAGGGAAAATAAAATATCTAAGTCCTTGCATTCGAGCTGCAAGTTTGGGGATTGGTAAGCTGAAACAAAGACATAGTCCTTCCCGCTAATTTTTAAACTAATAGCAACCGCTTCAATGTGCTTTGTTTGGGGAACAGCGATCGTTCCAACCTCAAATCTCTCATTGACCAGAATGGCTACACCTTGACCACGCCCACTGTGGTGTTTGTCTTGTCGATAACAGCTAAATCCTGGTGTCGCTAAGGGAGTATCACGAGTAAGTTTAGTTTCACAGACAGCTATTATATCGATGGATAAGTTACATACCGCTAAATCAAGTAATTCATGCAGTTTTGAGCGAACTCCATCGGAGTTCCAAGATAAGAGTCTTAACTCATTAATATCATACATAGTGGCCAAGATGAGTCAGAATTAGCATAACCTTATCTAACATAGATTCACAGGCAGAAAATTGTGGTTTAAGGTTTTTAACACAGATAAGTATTTCCAACAACTCTTTTGTCACTGGGTCGTCCGGTGGTAAGTCCAAATACTCATTAGGAGCATAATCTTGATTGGTGTGGGTTTTGACAGAAGCAGCATATGAGAGTTTCTTGAATGAGTGTGGCAAATTAGTAAGAGGTGCAGACGCGTTTTGGGCCGCCATGGATTTCATAGGCTTAGACTGGTTCTCACGCCTGGCTTGCGCTCGCTTGAGATAGGCAAGACGGGTCTCGCATTTATGAAAATTTGCAAGGTGATTTTGGTCACAATTACAGCAGCGCGCAAGTTCAATGCGGTCTTTTTTAGGACATTCTCTCGTTGCATGAGGTTCCGTACATTTAACACACCTAGCGGGCATGTTGCAATTCCTCGATGCGTGGCCGAAGTTTTGACATCTGTAGCATTGCGTCCCAGCAGTCTTTTTGGGCATGAATTTTTGGATTGTAACTACGCAATTAAATAGATATTTAATATTGCGAAACTTTGCTATGTCCGTTCCAGCAGGAAGCACTGCTAAAAAAGGTGGGCAAGACAATGTACTCACTGTTTGTGTCTTCATTTGTGAGACTGATGCACCTGGAAATCCTAGTTTATCGAGTTCGGCAGATAATTCTTCTTGAACGTAGAATGGTAAGCCTTTTATCACCATTTTGGGAACTTTTTCATCTTTACGAGTGTAAGTTAGGAAGGCAGCATTTTCTTTACGAAGACCATCCTTCACAAGTTGGTGAGCTTCTGTTGAGTGGCAACTTACTGCAACTTTATTGTTAGCTCTGTACTGAAGGTGAAACTTGTTGGTGTAACGGCCGATGAGGTTTTTAACTGTATCATGTGACCAATCATTCTGTATTTCCAATATTAGGGGTGGAATATGTCCTTTTTTCTTCACTCCAGTTGAGGCTTCTTTGTAATGGTTATTTTTTGATGTTTCACTTGTGTCGTCCACAGTAAGATCTTTGAACTGATTGTGCAGAGGTAGTCTGCGCGCTTCATCAAACTTTCCAGTATTTCTCGCAGGACGTTTGGCGGACTGCCATGGGCCAGAGATATTTTCACCAGGTCTTTTGGAGTTGATATTGCCGGTGGATTCCGACCTCACAAGGAATCTATACATTATTGGTACAATATCGACGAAGTATCGATAAGTAGCGAGGCATCCCTAGAGATGGTAAGCAACTAACGTGGTGGGGTTAATGTAACTATGCGAGCGTGCGAACAGGACGCGCGACGTACGCACAATGATCTTTACTCCTTCTGTATCAGGCCCTTGATCCAACCGTGCAATGACAGCCTCGACAGATGGTCGTCGAGGCTCTTGGCCATCAGGCCGTTGGCCGTAATGACAATCGGCACAATGATCGCCGAGTCCACATTCCACATGTCGACAACCTCGTGTGCTGAGTCGAGATACTTGATTTATTTCTCTTTCTCAGCTTTCACGAGGTTCTCGTCATGCGGAATGGTGACATCGATTATCATTGTGCGGCGCGCTAATCGGTCTATCACCACTATATCTGGCTTATTGGCAACAATAGTCCTATCAGTGATGATAGACCGATCCCAGTACAACGTGACATGGTCATTTTCGAGAACTGGGTCAGGCACATACTTGTAATACGGTACCTCCGATTCCACTAGATTGTATTTCAAAGCAAGTTGTTGGTGAATAATCCTGGCCACTTGATTATGCCTGTGCAAGTACTCGCCGTTAGCGAGACGAGATCAACCAGAGATAATATGTCTGATGGATTCACCCGGACGGTGGCATGCCCGACATATGTCAACCGTGCCGTCCTTCATTATATGTCTCCGGTAGTTATTCGTCAGGATAACTTCGTCCATAATTGCACAGACAAAACCTTCAGTTTCCCCGAAAAGGTCACCGAAACGTAGCCAGGATACGGACGCTGGGAAATCTACATCGGACCCATGTAGAGCCCGATAGAAGCGCCCGTGTAGCTCCTTGCCTTGCCATACCTCTTTGCGTTCATCAGTAGTTAGTATTACAGGCTTGCGCCAGTTCTCTTTAGCCATGGGCAACGGGGTGAGTCCCTTGTCCACTGCGACCACATCCCTGTGCATACCTACTTCAGATTTTGAAAAATACATACGGCTGCACACCTCACGGTTGAGTCTTGGCGTTTAAAAAGCCTCGACCCCCACACTTCCGCGGGATGTATAGTCTCATCACTGATGATCGTGGGTGATGCATCCGGTTTGCGGTCAGCAGTGTCCGGACCCTCCTATCGAGGGCGTCAAGCTCGGTCTGAGTCCATTTGAGTATACCGAAAGAGTACATCAAAACCGGCATAACCCAACTGTTGAAGGCGCGCACCTTATTTCCGCCTGACAAAAGGCTATTTAATACCTTTTTCAGGCGGCCAAAGAACCGCTCCTTCAGCAGTTGCTTCATGTCAGAACTGTTGATGCCCAACGCTTCCGACATACCCAAATACTTGTAAGTTTCGGTCGAGGAGAGGTGTCTGAGGTGGATGGAATCAGAGAGTTGAATTCCCTCGGATTCAATAATCTCCCCTTGCTTTACATGCATGACTGCACATTTGTCCACACCAAATTCCATCCTGATGGAGTTACTGAAGGTTTCAGTTACCTTCAGTAGCTCCGTCAGTTGGAATTTGTTGGGGGTAAAGAGTTTCAGATCATCCATGTAAAGGAGGTGAGATATGACCTGACCACCTCTTCTCAACCGATAGCCCAGTCCTGAATCCTCCAGCAGTGTACTTAGAGGATTCAGGGCTAAGCAAAACCAAAGTGGACTCAAACTGTCGCCCTGGAATATCACCCGCTTAATCCGTACAGGCTCATCATCCCCCTGAATCGGTCGACATCCTGGATATCGAAGGACTGTCTTCCATTGCCCCATACATGACTCAAGGAAGGTGCATAAAGTTGCATCTATTTTGTACAACTCCAGCACCCTCATGAGCCATGTATGTGGCACAGAGTCGTAGGCCTTCTTGTAGTCTATCCAGCATGTCGACAGATCATTGCGGGATCGACAAACCTGCTGGCTTATGGCCATGTCAATGAGGAGAAGCTCCTTAGTGCCGCGGGACCCATTCCTACATCCATTCTGAGAGGTAGACATTATTGAGTTACCTTCAATGTGTTTATCAATTTTCGCTCTCAGGATGGATGTAAGAAGTTTATAAACCGTCGATAGGCAAGTTATTGGTCTATAATTCTTGGGTTCCGCGGGACTACCTGTCTTATGGAGCAGATGGGTAACGCCTGTTGTTAAAAACTGCGGCAGCGACCCAGTCTCTAAACATGACTGGAATTGAGATGCCAGTGACGCGTGTGAGCTGCTATACCATTTTAGCCAAAAGTTATGCAGTCCGTCCGGTCCCGGACACTTCCAGTTCGGTAGCGGACGAACTGCTTTGGCTACATCAGGTGGACTGATGATTACTTTTTCCATTTCTGGTTTAGCATCACGCACGCGCTCGACATCACGCATCCAGCCACCCTCAGTGTGACAGACGGGCACCGACCAGATGCTTCGCCAGAATGTACTCGTGGCGACATCATCCGGGCGGCACGGAGGACTGATTCCAGTCCCCGAAAACGCCCGTCTCACGAAGCGCATCACGCGTGGTCGTGTATTGCCCTCCCTGAAACAGCATAGTTTGCCGATGAGTACCCAGGCCCCATCGATACGCCGTTGGATCCTGCATTGTCAAGCTGGCACGGCAGGCTTTGGCCGAATAGTCTCGTTTGGGAACTTAACATTGGCCAAACGACATGCCGCAACAGCCCCGCAATACAGGATTGAGTATCAACGAGGCTCTCGCTGATTTCAAAGATGTTCTTAAGCAGCGAGTCCAAGGCACACACCAGCGCCCTATTCTTCTTGTGCATAGGCAAGCGTGGCAATCGGGGCCTAAGTTCAGTCGGTGTTGACCTATACTCGCGAAGCGCATCCTCCAGTGCGCTCCTCAATCTTTCGTTGCACTGGCTACTTACTGTAACAACCCTATTATCTGCCTCATCGTTAACATGATTGGACCGCGGCGGGATCACAATAGTGGCTGGCGGTGTCGCGGTCTGTGTCGGGGTTGAGACGATTTGGTTGCTCAGCACTTCTGAGCGCAGCCTATCAAGTGCGGCGTCGTTCAACCTGTGATTACGCTGGATGACCCGCACCTGATCCGACAATCGTTGGGCCGAGACGTTTACAGTTGGTTCAAGGTCCTGAAACAGAGACAGCATCCTAGCACGGTACGCAGTGAGGTTAGTTCCCCCCTCAGTAGACCCGTAATATGCGCGCATGACGTTCTCATTCATATTTTGAGTCCATCTCATGCGCTGCACACAACCACCGGCAGCGGGGACCCGGCTTGGAGCCGGTTGGCTCCTAGGTCCCAAACTCCTCGGCGGCCGGCCTCTGTCCTGCCGACGTACAGATGTTGGCGACGTCGGCGGGAAAAAATACTCGTCGCTCGAGCTCGACGCGGCTTCAGCCACCGATGACACAGGTGATCCGAGGTCCGGCGGCGGGGCGGAGCTGAGCGACGAGTCCGGTGGTGGAAGTCGTGCGCGACTAGCTGCTGCTCTCGTCAACATTATGCTTTTTCCTTAAACATTTTCACTCTATTTGACGTCGTCACTGACATACGTCAACTGGTTTCTTGTATTTTTTATAGATTGGATTGGTTTTTTGAGTGGATATTATAGGTGAATTGGTTTAATCTTCTTATTGGTGTCTTCTGTTGGGTACTTTGTTCGAATTTGGTGATTGTAGAATTTTTTTAAATTATTTAAATTGTGGAGGAAAAACGCAAACATGTTGACATTTCAGTGTTGTTGTTGTTTCATTTTGTGTGCTGTTTTTGTTGTTTTATTATTATGTTCCTTTATTTTATTTCTTTTCTTATTAACTAAATTTTTAAATATTTTTATAAAACACAAAATTTGAAAAACATTTAAAAATATAGAAAATAGAGGCCCACCGGTATCGGGAACTGGGTCCAAGCTACCGGCGGTCAGGGCTCCAAAGAGAGGAACCTCCTAACAATGCGAGCCGTGTCCAGCAGTACTGCTTTCTGGATCAGGCCCTTGAGCCAGCCGCCTAACGAGAGCCTCCTAAGATGTTGGTCGAGGCTCGTGGCTATTAAGCCATTGGCTGACACGACTATCGGTACAATGATCGCTGTGTCTACATCCCACATGTCGACAACCTCGCGAGCCAAGTCAAGATACTTGATTTGCTTATCTTTCTCGGCTTTCACGAGGTTCCCGTCATGCGGGACGGTAATGTCAACAATCATTGCACGCCTCTCAATTCGGTCCACCACCACTATATCAGGCTTATTGGCTACAATAGTCCTGTCAGTGATGATGGACCGATCCCAGTACAATGTGATATTGCCATTTTCGAGAACTGGGTCGGGCACATACCTGTAGTACGGTACCTCCGATGCCACAAGAGTGTATTTCAGAGCAAGTTGCTGGTGGATGATCCTGGCTACAAGATTGTGCCTATGCAAGTACTCCTCGTTAGCTAGACGAGAACATCCAGAGATAATGTGTCGGATCGATTCACCCGGGCGGTGACACGCCCGACAGATGTCAACCGTGCCATCCTTCACAATAAATCTCCGGTAGTTATTCGTCATGATAACTTCGTCCATAATTGCACAGACAAAACCTTCGGTTTCCCCAAAGAGGTCACCAAAACGCAGCCAGGCTACGGACGCTGCTTGGTCTACATCGGACCCATGTAGGGCCCGAAAAAAGCGTCCGTGAAGCTCCTTACTCTGCCATACTTCCCTGCGGTCGTTAGTATCAAGCACTACAGGCATGCGCCAGTTCTCATTCGCCAAGGAGAGCGGGGTGAGTCCCTTGTCCACTGCTACTACATCTCGATGCTTACCCACGACGGTGTGTAGAAAATATTCCCTGAGATTGCATATCTCGCGGTTGTGGAGGTTTTTGGCATTTAAAAAGCCTCGGCCACCACACTTCCGCGGGATATACAATCTCATGACCGACGATCGTGGATGATGCATTCGATATGCAGTCAGCAGTGTACGGACTCGCCTATCCAGGGCGTCGAGTTCCGTTTGAGTCCATTTGAGTATGCCGAAAGAGTACATCAATACCGGCATGACCCAACCGTTGAAGGCGCGCACCTTGTTTCCGCCTGAAAGAAGACTATTGAGTACCTTCTTCAGACGGCCAAAGAAGCGTTCCCTCAACGATTGCTTCATGTCAGTAGTGCTGATACCTAACGCTTCCGACATACCCAAATACTTATAGGTTTCGTTTGGAGAGAGGGATCTCAGGTTTATGGAATCCGCTAGTTGAATACCTACGGATTCCACAATCTCCCCTCTCTTTACATGCATGACCGCACATTTGTCCACACCAAACTCCATCCTGATGGCGCTACTAAAAGTTTCAGTTACCTTCAGTAGCTCCATCAGCTGAAGATTGCTGGGGGCAAAGAGCTTCAGATCATCCATGTAAAGGAGGTGAGATATAACCAGACCACCTCTCTTCAACCGATAGCCTAGCCCTGAATTCTCCAGCAGCATGCTTAGAGGATTCAGGGCTAGACAAAACCAAAGTGGACTCAAACTATCGCCCTGGAATATACCTCACTCGATCCTTACAGGTTCGCTATTCCTCTGGATATTTCGACATCCTGGATAGCGAAGGACTGTGCTCCATTGCCTCATACACGACATCAGGAAGGTGCGTAGAGTTGTATCTATTTTATACAATTCTAGCACCCTCATGAGCCATGTATGAGGCACCGAGTCATAGGCCTTCTTATAATCTATCCAACATGTCGACAGATCCTTTCGGGAACGCCGAACCTGTTGGCTAATGGCCATATCAATAAGGAGTAGCTCCTTAGTACCGCGGGACCCGTTCCTACATCCATTCTGAGAGACCGACATGATGGAGTTATCGTCGACGTGTTTATTAATTTTAACTCTCAAAATGGATGTAAGAACCTTATAGACCGTTGGTAAACATGTAATTGGTCTATAATTTTTGGGTTCCGCGGTGCTACCAGACTTGTGGAGCAGGTGGGTTATTCCTGTTGTAAGGAACTTGGGTAGCGAACCAGACTCTAAGGCTGCCTGGTACTGAGATGCCAAACGAGCGTGCGAACTTTGTAGCCACTTGATCCAAAAGTTGTGCAGTCCGTCCGGTCCTGGAGATTTCCAGTTCGGCAACGGACGGACTGCACGGGCTACATCTTGGGGGCTGATCGTGATAGCCCCCATTTCTTGTATTGGATCACACGCTCGTTCGACCTCCCGAGTCCATTCACCTTCGGTGTGACTGACAGGCACCGACCAGATGCTGCGCCAGAATGAACACATAGCGTCATCATCCGGCAGGTGCGTATCAGTCACACCTTGGTTGGGTCGCTCCCAAGCCCGATAAACCCACCTTTCATTACTTTGGAATGTGCGATTCTGGGTGTATCGCTCCACTCGCCGCCTGTACCTACGAATACGGTTTGCCCATGCATACACTTTTTGCTTCAGGAAGTCGATGCGCTCTGTGACATGGGATATATAGTTTCGGGGGCTGACATCAGTCCCCGAAAACGCCCGTCTCACAAAGCGCATCACTCTTGGGCGGCTATTGCCCTCCCTGAAACAAATTAGTTTGCCGATGAGTGCTCTGGCCCCACCAATACGACGTTCGATCCTGCACTGCCAAGCCGGTACGGCTGGTTTCGGTCGTGTAGCTCTGTCATCTGCAAATTTGACATGAGCTACACGACATGCCGCTACAGCCGCGCAGTACACGATCGAATGTGCATCAGTGAGGTCTTCGCAGTCATCAAAATAGTTTGACAACTGCGAATCCAGAACAGCCACCAGCGCCCTATTCTTGTTATGCATGGGCAAACGAGGTAATCGTGGCCTAAGTTCGGGTGGCATGTTGCGATACTCCCGAATAGCACACTCCAAAGCACTCCTCAATTCCTCATTGCGCTGGGTACTTACGTTTGTAACCCTGTCACTACTCTCCTCGTCAGCGTGGTTGGACTGTGGTAGCACCACAGCCTGCGACGATGGGGCAGTGACACGGTTACCCATTTCCGTTCGGAGGCGATCAAGTACAGTATCATCCAACATACGATTACGCTGGATGACCCGCACCTGATCCGAAAGTCGTTGGGCCGAAACGTTGACGGCTGGCTCAAGCACCTGAAACAAAGAGAGCATCCGGACACGGTACGCGGTCAGGTTGTTTCCTCCCTCTGTAGCCCCAAAGTATGCGCGCATGACATTTTCGTTTATGGATTGTGTCCATCTCATGCGCTGCACACTTCCGCCGGGTGCTGGGACCCTATCAGAGACCGGTAAGCCTCGAGGTCCTAAGCGGTCCGGCGGCCGGCGTCCTCCCCGTCGACGCGCAGGTGGTGGTGTCGTCGGCGGAGAGAAGTACTCGTCGCTCGAGCTCGACGCAACTGCCACGGCCGGTGTCACAGCACTCACGGTGGGGCTGGTTTCCGGCGGCGGCGAGGCGGAGCTGGGCGACGAGGCCGGAGGTGGTGGGCGTGCATTTCTTGCGGCGGCAGCTCTCGTTAACATGACGTCGCCGTCGACTTAATTTTTCACATTTCTTATTCTTGAATTTGTATTTCGGCCATACTTTTGGTGATTTTACTATTGTATGTTTTTTTTTTTTTTGATTTCATATTGTTTTGTATAATTTAGATAGTTAAAAATATTTATTATGGAAGAAATTTATAAGAGAAAATTTTTGGCAACTGTCTGTCAAGTCGAGCCACAGATTATTATTATTATTATTATTATATACTTTATTGTACACCACGAAAATACAAACATACAGAACAAACATTTTTAAAAACAAAGTGTACAATGGGCGGTCTTATCGCACAGGGCAATCTCTTACAGACAGCCTTTGGATGGACTGAAACGATAGGAGAAGAATTTAGGGCTTTCAGTGTACAATTGATCATAAATCATATTACTTTAAACGTCCGACCTACATATTCATACTACCAATAAATATAGGTAATAATAATATTCCAATAAGAAGCCAACCTATTAATATTATAAGATCAATCCCTAGCCTTGCCCAACTTGTTGGGGTCGGTTTCCAGGCTAACTGGATTCAACTGAGTATACTTATTTTACAAGAAGCTACTGCCTATCTGACGCCTTCAACCCAGTAACCAGGTAACACGAAGCACAAAGTACGTAAGCGGCGGCGCGAATGTTAAAGATATTTAAATGACAGCCGGGACAACGGCTTAATGTGCTTTCCAAGGAACGGCGGCATCTCGAATGTTACGGATGGTCACCCATCTTCGAAGCGACTTCGGCAGCCGTAACTCAACCTTGAAGATCGAACCGTGAGGCTGTTATAATTTAGCCAGGAGCTCCTGCTTCTGTCTATTAATATTATACGCACTTCGGATCGACTGGAAGAATTTACGGGTTTTTCTAATAAAAAGTGAACGATCCCATTGTAGTTTACGACAATTTTAATACTATATTTATTTAGCATGTAGATCTGTTTAGCAGACAGCTGTGTGTCTAATCACTGCTGATCCCGACTTATTGCGCGTCGTAAAAATATAATATCAACGGCCGAAACGCTATTTATTGTTGGTTATGATTTTGTAAATAGAACACGAAATTAATTTGTAGGAATCAATTTTGAATAAATGCTTTGTGCGAATGATTGTACTCTCGTAGCAACGCTGTCCGTCCGTCCGTCTGTCTGTCATCAGTGAAATAGACGCTAGTTCTGTAAATGTATATCGATCGTACATCAGTTTTGGTTAAAATTTAAAACCAACAACATTTTATTGAACTACAAATAAAACAATTTGTGTTTTTCATAAAGCGAACAAGTTACAAACATAATCATCCGACAAAATAAGCCCACAAAAACTTTAAACATTATAATAGGCGTCATCTGCCGCCTATTGCAAACAACACGTTTTCTTAACTTTACCCTGCTGACGACCAGCGAGGTCAAGGTCACCGACCTAGCGAACTGTAAATAGGAAATAAGCCTGAGCACATGAAACTAACTCGGCAAATTAAATGGAGTTACAAGTCCGGGTTGCCAATGTAACTGAAACTCTCGGTCACGCATGGCCAAGTTTGGGTTGTACAAATACGGAGTTATATGTGGAACTATTTGGTTTTACTGGTACTTAAGTATCTGTGACAAATGGTAGGTACGAAAATGATCTCATCATTATTATGTACTCGTTTATTTACAAGTTTAAAAAGAATTTCACGTTTAAAAGTTTATACCTAACATTGTACGTTGCGAAGGTTTCTAGATGTTTTTGCTTTATGCGACAACGTTGAGGACTTAATTCCTTCCTGGTTTATGCAGAGCTGTGTGATAGCTAATTAAGTAGAATATATTCAGGCTTTTGTTAGGAGTACGAGATTGAACATTTTATTATTTTTCATTTCAGAAAACAAGGCAGGTGCAAAAATTCTACAACTTCTTCTTCACGAATATGGGGTATCCAAGTAAATATTAACATTATCTTTTTTTTTTACCTTTCTCTACACTAGGAATTTCTCATGGGTCGTGGGTGTATTTACAAACATTTAAATTCATATACACAAACTGCCAAACCAGGGACAACTATTTATAGGCATAGATACAAATATCAGGTGGGAATCGAACCCGTGATATGCAGCTAAGCAGCCAATAGCTTAGCCACTGTGCCAACCTTGCCAAAAACCTAACACTCGTTAACATTATCGTCAAGTTGTGAATTACCAAGGCTCCACAAATGGGAAGGTTTCAAGCAGTCATGAACATTACACTTGTCACGCCATACAAAATGGTTTCTGTCGAAAAGGAAATAGACCACTTTACCCCGAGCGTTGATGACACCATCATGCCATAAGCCGCGTTCCCACTCGCAACCAGTTCACATACAGGGTGCATTACATTGGGGGCTACCAAGGTATAATATGATCAATCGCTGGATCGTTTCTCGCATTGTTATTAAACTTGCATACCAGTTGCTTGCAGGTGGCAGTCATATAGATATATCTATTTCAAACAAAATGTTCCTTAAAATCCACTCAATTTTATACAATCTACTCTTTGAAGATTACAACATCATAATCTGGTCCCGAATGTTGGGGGCAATCTAACTAAAATCCGCAAAGACCGCAGATTTGAGTTCTGGAGCAGGAAATATCGATAGCCATTAGGATAATACGACGGAGGCGGTGGCCGGAGATCATCCGAATTTAATAAAAGTTTCTCCGGAGTGGCGAATAAATCTGGCGGGGTTTGTATTCTGCGCACAACGCACTGACGAATACCCTCCACGACTTATGATGGAGTGCCGACCAGAAGCTTAGAATCAAGGCTGCTCTCGTAATTGAAAAATATTAACTTCAGTTCAAAAGTTACTTTTTTTTTTATTACATGGTGAAGTTACTGTGTTTTTATTTTCAATTACGTGGGCTGAATTTTGATACGTTTGCATATCTGGATAAAATTAGTTTTCGTGGTTTGGTCCACTAGTAAAAGTTGTTCCTAATGTTGATGTAATCGAAATAAAAGAGAAGTGTTCGATTCAACGATTCGTGTAATAATGCCCATAATTGATGTGTGCAGTTACAAATATAAGGTTGGGCGAACTGCACACTACAAATACAATGGCCTCATAAAATGTTTTCATTATTTTTAAATTTTGTTTTACAGTTTGATATTGTGTCGTTCGTCATTAGAACTAGACATAATATTGAAGTCATTAAAATAATTTCCGAATATATTAGACCATTCAGCCCCAGCACAGACTTACTACTGCTGAATAGACTGTTTATGGATTCTATTATTCTATTGCACGATCCCCTCGTCCTCTTGCCGTATCTCCATAACTTCAATGTTCTGCAAACGTGCTAGTTCTCTGGGTCAATGTTTGTAGAACATACTTCCAGCGGAAAGTTTTCGCATTAGACCCGATTCGAGGAGCCTGGCCAAACACAATACATAGCTTTCTGAATAAAAAGTTAACATTACTTACCGTATGGGACTTTTATGGGGAGTCATGAAAGGAAGGAGTTTACCGTGACCGTATGCAATCTGTCAAAGTCACAGGAGAAAATCTATTTTCTAAGAAATTGGAGGAAAAATTTTAATTTCTTTAAGAAGGTGTATCAGCAAAGCCTCGGTGCTATTTAAGGCTTAAAATATGTACGAAATCTGTCACTGTACGAAACGAGGGTTTATCTAATACGTGTGTCCAACAGTGTGTGGTACATGTTTTGTAAATAATATCCGTCAGACCCAACGAGTTTTATATGTAAGAACATTTATGTTTTTGGGGTAACTGTTATAAATCGAAAGTATTATCCCAAACGGCCTACTGTTATGTTCTGAATTGTCGTGACAAAAATAGTGAGATCATTGTTATGAAACCTTTTTGTTATTATAATTGTGTATGTTTCAGAAAAAATAAGCTCTCTTGGTCTACCTAGAGATGAGATAATAAGAAATAATAAATTAAAGAAATAAATGAACAAAACAGTTTTTTGGGCTCATAAAGAATGTTGTATATGTTCGACTCAATAGCAGAATCACAATGGAAGCTACTATATTGCATAAAATATTTTTCACAACCCGAAATAATAGTTATTTGTTATACAAGAGTGCAAAGTTGCTATTTAACCGCGTGCTCAATATTGATGACCGAGCAAGCGAAGGATTTTAAAAAATTGTATTTTGATCGTTAGCGAGGGAACAAAAGAGCACGAGGTGAAAAATCTTTGCACTCGAGTGCAACACGTTCTTCATCCCGAAGAAATTACTAAGTACAAAGAAAAAACATTTACAATCACAATATAATTTTATTTTATATATTTTATATTATGCTGCTTCCCTGGTAACTTGTAAACGGCACAAATAAGTGGATGTCTCTAACTATTCTCAATCTCATTTTTTCTTTCCTTCTTTTAATTAGACTTTTTACAATGGTTTTCAATCATCTTTATAGCCCTTTGCTAAGAATAGTTACAGCACTGATAACAACATTTGTGCTACACGTTAAATTTAGTCTTGTTATACTTATTTTTTTTTTTACCTTTGTATAGATTCTTTTACCGATTGTTTTGTGAATGTGTGAACATTGTAGGACCTCTTGATGCTAGTTAACACTTGTTAACTTTTTTATTTAATACATAATCTTTTATTTTATTTTTTTTAGTTTCTTACGACTTATTGTCATAAGTCGGGCCTGCGTTGTCCCCCCATATCTAAGTACTAATGCTGTAACATGGAAATATTGTAAAACCAAACCATTTTTAAAAGAGTAACCATAGAGTTTCTTGCCGGTTTCCATAGGAAACGACCAACCCGAACCGTGCACCTTTTGTCGACGTATATAACGTCGACAAAAGGCCATGTAGGCCTATGTGAAATAAAAAAAAAATTGATTATGATTGATTTTTCGACTTCTAGCCTCCATGGCGCAGGAGATCAGCTCCTGAATGGGCCAAAAGTATGGCTGAAGTTTGTCGGAAACGATGACCCGTGTACAACAGGAGTTCTGGAAGTTCAAGAAATGTTGCTGTTTCTCGTGGGATACTGCCAATTTTTATTAGCTTATAGGCTGTCTAACACACTTTCCGTTGCGACATTGTAGAAAAAATCGATTGATTGGAGTGTTAGGCGGGCGTAGATTGATTCAGGTAAATTGAATAACGTACAGTTGCATACAAGATTGTATCTACGATGGAAGGAATAAAACACAGATATAGACAAATAAGTATTTCAGGCAGTGTGTGATTTTTCTGGTAGTAAATTATTTGTAGCCGCAACTGCTCTATTTGTTATATCTGGTGGAGTATTTTCACACTTTTCACTTGATGTTGAAGACATTTTTAATAAAATTTTAAATAAAATTTCACTTAGAAAATTTCTGGCGCGTCCAATTTACTTTTTTATTTATTCTTTATTAGGTATAAGGCAAAGATATTGTAGCCGCAACAGCCAAATAGTATACGATACTTTTGTTCTAAACTTGTTCCATTTTTAAAAACATCATTTACATTGTTTCGATTTCGATGTAATACTCTAGGTACCTGGCTGTATGTTCAGAATTTCTTTGCTTGTGTTTTAGAATTTATGACGATTTGCATAATGCAACCCGATGTCGTTATGGGTATCATAATGAAACCGCTGTCAATTTTGTAATTCGAATATAACGAAACCGTAGTAGATGATATGAACGTGATAGACTTAATGTGTTACAATCAAAACCATCTTTTCAAAATCCCCGTCCGTAAATGGTAAACTTCAGTTGGTGTTGCCAATTATTTTATCACCTTTGTGTATTATTTAACAAAAAACAAATGGTATTTTCTTACTAAACCAAAAAAAAAATATCAACTCATATTCGATAACCGCTTTACCATATTTTTATTTTCGTACTCTTGAAAAAAAACCTACTTCAGAAAAAAAACTTTTTTATTTCATTTCGTTTTTAAACGTTTCTTTTCATCTCAGAAAAAAAAAATACGTTTTTTTACAACTCAAGGTGGGCGTAAGGCTTGATACTTCTCAACAATTGTTACGTATTCCTTGCGAATGACGAAGTTGCGGTCGCTTTTTGTCTTTGTATCAGGTAAATTAATTAATAGTAAGTCATCTGAATATTTCTCAGTGTTTTTGACATTAAGTTGTGTTAGTTCATTAGTTCGACATGCTCCGTTTATACCAATAATAAGAACAACCTGTAACGTAAAGACTATTGTAGTAGATAAATTAATAAAATTGATATGCATGCATAAATATGCCTATCAGCATCTACTAAGTACGTATTAGATTATGTTAAGTAGTTAATTAATATACTTAAGTAGATACTGAATGTTCAACTGACTTACTTTTGCCACCAAATATACGGAATCAGATGCTTCGTTAAAAACCTTTCAATTTCAGATGCTGTGAAAACCTTCGATTTTTTGGTTGATGACCAGATGAGGCTCTTTTTAAAGATGCCACTAATTAAGAATGGTGTCGATATATATGTCTTTTTTCACCTTGTTGTCCACATTATTTTCAAATAACAATCGATTTATTCAGAGAGGGAATAGTAGAGGTTATTTTCATAATCATAGGCATAACCAAAGAATTCAACAACAGTTTAGCAATAACCGTGGTCACATGCGGGGTTCATCTCGCGGTAGGCCTGGACGGACTTTTACGCGCAATGGTAATGTGCATGTCATAGAAAATGCCATGAATAGTATCGATTTAACTGACCAGTATCGAACTCCCCAACCTACAGAAAGACACATTACTGAACCATTACAGTTTTTTCGATAATCATTTTATATTTGCTTGTAACAATAACAGCTCGGTGGAATTCTTAGTACAGGGTGCCAAATATGGATTACTTATAGATTCAGGAGCATCACTATCAGTATTGAAATATGAAACTGTGGCACGTTGGAATATTCCAGTCCAAACGGAATGCATTTACATAAATGGCATTGGGGGCAAAGTGCGAACTTCAGGCTACGTTTATGTTACATTGATCGCAAATGGACAGGAATTTGTAAACAAATTTTACATTATGCGCACCTTACCTGGTTTACAACATGGTATAATTGGCAGAGATTTTATGAGCAAATATGGCGCTATTTTGAATTTTGAAAATAATACGATAACTTTAAAGAAACATGAAAATAGTACAACCCTGCCCATGATTAATAGTTCGTTAAATAAAACTTGCTTTTTAAGTATACCACCGAGATGTGAGAAAATATTTATGTTAGACAGTAGTTTTAACGAAGACTGCGTAATATTACCGTATCAATTATGCGACGGAGTTTTTATAGCCGGAAGTATTTGTAAACCAAACAATGGACAAATTAGTATACAAATATTAAATACTCGTGAAACACAAGTAGATATTAACTATTTCAGACCGGAAATACATTTATTATCAGACTATGACATCAGTCACTTTGGAAAAGATAGTAATATTGATGGAGAGAGAGTACGTACAATGTTTTCTCTTTTAAAATTAAGCCATCTAAACGATGAAGAAAGGTCATCAATCGAAAACATATGTGCTAAATTTTCGGATGTGTTTCATCTACCAAACGATAAGTTATCTACCACTAACCTATACGAACAAAGTATAATGTTAAAACCACATGCAGATCCAGTTTATACTAGACAGTACAGGTTACCCTTTTCACAGCGTAAGGAAATTGAAACACAAGTTAAGAAAATGCTTACTGAAAATATCATTGAACCAGCAAAAAGTGAGTGGTCAAGCCCAATTTTGTTGGTACCCAAAAAATCTGATGATAATTCTAAGAAATGGAGGCTGGTTATTGATTTTCGTAAATTAAACACTAGAATTTTAGACGATAAATTTCCGCTCCCGAATATTAACGATATTTTAGATTCTTTATCTGGGTCAATGTATTTTTCACAATTAGATTTATCACAAGCGTATTACCAGGCAAAATTACAACCAGAAAGCAGAAAGTATACGGCATTTACTACGCCATCAGGCCAATATCAAATGACCCGATTACCTATGGGATTAAAAATTAGCCCAAGTGCATTCTCTCGTCTTATGACAATTGCCATGTCTGGACTTACATACGACAAATTATTTGTCTATTTGGATAATTTAATCTGTTTTGGCCGTAACTTACAAATTCACAATAAAAATCTTATAGATATTTTAACTAGATTGCGAAAAGTAAACTTGAAACTTAATCCAATGAAATGCGATTTCCTAAGAAAAGAAATGCAGTTTTTAGGACATGTTGTAACATCGGAAGGAATTAAACCAGATTTAGATAAAATAAACATAGTAAAAAATTATCCCGTACCCAAAAATGCAGACGAAACAAAAAGATTTATAGCATTTGTCAACTTTTATAGAAAATTTATACAAGATTTTGCTGCAATATCTTTACCACTTAATAGATTGTGTCGAAAAAATGTTAACTTTGAATGGTCGTATGAGTGTCAGAAATCCTTCGAATCCCTAAAAGAGTCGTTAATATCACCACCAGTATTACAATATCCCAACTTCGATGAAAACAATACATTCATTTTACAAACAGATGCGTCCGGTTATGCAATCGGTTCCGTGCTTTGCAATAGTGATAACAGACCAATTGCTTACGCAAGCCGTAGTCTTAATAAAGCAGAAATTAGGTACCCCACGATAGAAAAAGAGTTACTCGCTATCGTATGGTCTATTAAGTATTTCCGACCCTATCTTTATGGTAGAAAATTTGTTATCAAAACCGACCACAAACCATTAATTTACTTATTTAATCAAACAAATCCATCTAGTCGTTTGACTAAATTCCGTTTAATAATAGAGGAATATGATTACATAATAGAATATGTTCGAGGTACTGAAAATGCAGCTGCAGATGCCATGTCACGTATCCGTATAACTAGCGATGAATTGAAGGAAATAAACCAGCACGTTGTGTCTGTATTATAATTAACCAGAGGTCAGAAAGAGCGTATGCGTGAAAGAAGTGAACAAGATGTGAGTGACAACCCTATGGTTGCTAAGCGATCTATGAACGAATGGACTGATCACCCAAGAGTTACGGAATTGCTTAAAAAACCAAAGGATTGCACTGAGTTAAGGTTCGTAAATGAAAAAGAATGGGCTAACCAATCAAGTACTATATTTGATTATGATGCAACAAATTGTATACTAAGAGTAAATCCATCTTACCGATTACAATGCGCACGAGATGCCTTTGTACGGGAGTTGGCTTATTACTGTAACCTAATGAAACTTGATAGTTTGTACATGATACAAAGTAATGAAAACAATGAGATAGTAAGAGATTTAATTCATAGCATAAATATTACACCTAATTGGTCCGGACCACGTTTATATGTTATAAAAGGTGTAAAAGTAATAAGTGATCACGATACGAAACGTATAATATTAAATGACTACCACTTATTACCGAGTAGCGGACACGCCGGTATACGACGAATGATAAATAATATAAAACGGCGTTATTTTTGGTCGAAATTGGAAAATGACGTCACGGAGTTTGTAAATCGCTGCGATAAATGCCAGCGACAGAAACATTTTAGGCACATAAAACAGCCAATGGTCCTGACTGATACAGGTCATTCGGCGTTTGATAGAGTATTTTTAGATTTAGTTGGGCCCTTAAGTAAGGATAATGATAATTATACGTATATACTCACACTACAGTGTGATCTTAGCAAGTATGTAGAAGCTTATCCGCTTAGAAATAAGGATACAATTTCAGTGACAACGGCTTTCATAAATAATTTTGTATTACGTTATGGCATTCCGAGAAATATAATATCAGATCGCGGTACTGAGTTCGTTTCAAAAGTAATGAATGAAGCATGTAAAATACTAAAAATAACTCAATTAACATCTACAGCATATCATCACCAATCAATTGGAGGCTTAGAAAATACTCATAAAAATTTACTTTCATTCCTTCGCATACAAACAGAGAACCAACCCCAAAATTGGAGTTTATGGCTTCCATATTGGTGCTTTGCTTTTAATACGACTGTTCATACGGAAACTAAATACACTCCATATGAACTAGTATTTGGAAAACTGTGCAATTTACCAAGTAATTTAACTTCAGATATTGAACCGCTATATAACTATTATGACTATCCAAAACAACTCAAATACAAGCTTCAAAAATCACAGTATGATGCGAGACAAAATTTAATTAATAGTAAACAGATCAGGAAATGTAAATATGATTCGTATACCAATCCTGTAACGTACAGTACTGGTGACATGATACTACTTAAGAATGAACAAACTGTACACAAATTTGATCCGCTTTATATAGGACCCTACAAAGTAATAGAAGATTGTAACCCAAATTTAAAAATACTGTATAAAGGAAAAGAAGTAATAGTACATAAAAATAGAACCAGACCATATATTACCTAAATGATTTCTTTTTTGTGATGAGCTTTTAGCATGTAACTAGGATTAAGTTGATGGTACTTTTATTTTAAAAATGTATTTGTGTAACTTTGATTAAGGTGATAAATTGATTGTATTTTGATTTTAAAAATGTATTTGTGTGTAACCCTATATTTTATTTTCGACAATATTTTGTTTACTTATTGCATTAAAATAATAAAAAATATTAAAGTGATTATACACATATAACCCAAAAATAAAAATTAATGTAACCATTATTTTTATTTATTTAGCCGGTGGGCGTGTAGTGTGTAAGACATATGTATGTGAGCTCATGTATTCTAATGTATCAATACGTACCTATATAAACAATTGTACTCTATAATTGGAGGCAGTAATAAAGGATATTCTAATGGAGATACTTGTTTAACTCATCTCCCCGGACTCACAACCTTACAATTGATAGAATACGTACTCCATAGAGTGCTTGATTTCTTGGTCTCGGATAATTCAATAAAATATGGCAGCAAAACGTTTTCTGAGAAAGTTTTGGCTCCTTTAGCTAGTCGCCACGCGAAAATCTAAAGATATCGTACTGTTTCAAATACTTCTCGCGTGATTGTTGAGGGAGAAAGCTCATTTGCGCATTATTAACAGTTTCAGTCAATTCTGTTGGAGTCAAATAAACGTCCTCGTCGCTAGAATCACTAATTTTAGGTGTTCACTTGTTTGCAAGTTTATTGTTTTTAACGGTTTTAACAATATCACGTGAAAAGAAAATGGCGCGCGCAGTCTGAGTTTCTAACAAATTAAAAAAGGTTGTATGACAAATTCGGCACCATGGAGGTATCAGTAAATAAGTTTAATGATGCTTTGAATTCCTAAACTTAGTGCACACGATGTTCTAAATTCAATTTACTTGATCCTCTAAAAAACGACTTTTGGGAGGGATGGGAGGATAAAAATACCTTTTACATACTTCAACCGATTTACATAATTAAGTCCGTAAATATATATATATATATAATATATTTATATAAAAAACATAAAAAGCTCAGGCTATTCAAATGTCAAAGCTAAATCACGGCCTCAAAGCCCATCAAGGATGTCCCAGAATAGCTTCACTACAAAAGACTACGACACAGTGTCGGATACGAGCCATTAGACCCTTTTATTGCTCACAATGCAGGTCTTGGACCGGCTAGAGGTCACGCGGGCTGTCACGTGGGGCTATGCGATGACGTCTATCGATGCTAGAGACATTGCCTGGGTGTGAGGGTCGGTGCTTAATGGTGGTCGGTAAATATTTGATGTGGACTGTTCCGTCTTCGGTATAAGGCGAATATAGTTTAAATATCATGGGGGCGTGTAAATAGACTTTAAATAAATAAAGCCTGAGAGAGAGCTACTCACTCAAAAGTTCCAAACTTTGGAAGTTACTCAACGGCTTCAAAATATACGGCAAATTATAATGTAAACATTGATCCCTGTTATCCCTGTATGAAAGTCAGCTATCTTGAAAGAAAACATTAATTTGAAAGTTGTTAAACTGGAAAACTGGGTCAAAATTGAACCAATAAAAACAATTTAAAAGACAACTTTGGAAGAAAAGCATCAAAATATTATGTTTTAACGCAAAGTTATCAAAAATCACTTTCATCTTCGGGAAATTGCCTGCGCACGCTGTTACACCCCATCGAGATACAAAGTCACCCCCGTGCGGGGGCGAAACTGAAGAAAAGTCAACAGAAATCGCTTTAGTCCGTAAAATCACCCCCGAAGCAATTACATGACAAAATTGGTTTTTATAAGTTCAATTTGGAACCGTGTGGCTACACGCAATAATATGAATGTTTGGAAAATGGCTTTATTAATTTTAAAGGCAAAAATACCTAAAATTATATCCACATTCAACACTCATAATATTTTTTTTTAACCTAACCTAATACAGATAAAGTCATATACTTCTCTACTTTGTGTTTGTGTTTGTTGAATCAATGTTTCCTATTCTTTTCTAACGCCACGCGATATATTTTTTAAGGTTGCGCTGAGTTTTGAGACATATATTGTATATTCAGAATTTTAAATGTATATCCTTTTGTGTGATTTAGTGTACCTAATTATGGGGTTAAGTTATGAAATTACTTAGGTACGTAGGTACGTAGATGACACTGAAACTATTTTTTTCTGAAAATAATTTACTACTAAATTTTGTGTTATTCGTAAGTCCCATGTTTTATGGGGTGAGCGTATTGCCATCAACTGGAAACAAATCCAGACTGCGGGCTGTTGCTAACCCAAACCCGGGACCCTCAGCAGCGCTTGCGACCTAAACCAAAGAAGCAGCTATCAGTACATCATTTCACTTGTTAATAAACCCTGAATAATGTTAATCAATGAATATTTTGTTTGGTATTTTATGCTAAAACAAAAAGTGCCTTTTAGCCGATCATTGAACTTTTATGTCAGTACAACAAGTTGAAGCCTTTAGTAATATTTAATAGCCCGCTTAGCCTGTTGGGTCACTCTTAAAGAATGAATGAATTAATTAATATTCATGCGCAGTACAATGCTGTATTCATCAGACTTCCATTATGTGGACCGGCCTTTAGACCCTAACTGTAGTGCTTGTAACATAAGCGTTGAACCGTAGTGCAAGAGCGGAGCGATTTTGTTTATTTTTGTGTATCTCATAATCCATTTCAATCGACACAAGGTGGAGGTTAAATAGTACTCATTTGTGACCTTATAGGTATCGGCGCTAATCGGGCATTATATTCGCAGCCGGCCGCAGCGCATTTAAGTACATTAACTCTCGATTGCACTGTAATAGCTCATGACAAAATACAGTACAAAAGTGATGTATGTAGGAGTATTTTTGCATTGAGTTGCTTTGCAATGCGGCTCACCATAACCTGCGTTAGCCTTTAGCTTTATCCTATCAAAACAATAACAACAATGATGCTTGAGTCCACTCCGGTAGCTATGGCGACACTTTTTTATAGAAAATAAAAACACAAAAATTAGTTAATAGCTATGGTTTCCACCCACCGCTCTACTAACATTCCAGTCCCGGACTCTCTAAATTTTGTAATATCTACACTATCTACATATATAGGCCTGTCACATAAGTTTGTTTTAAGCGATCATTATCCGCCGGCACAGACCTACACAGCACAACATAATATGCGACACGAGTACACGACACATACGACACGGGGCCTTTGTGTCACACCACATTTTGTTTATGTTCTAAGTGTACACGGTATTTGGTTGATGCCATCAGTGCTGTTGAACAAGTAATGCTACTTTGCCTTTTTAGATTTCTCTTGGTAATTTATTTTTAATCATAACTATTTGGCATATCGTTATTATTATTTTTCCTTTTTGAGTTTTTAGTTCATAATTGTTATTTGTTGAAGAAAAATAAATATGATTATGATTTGATTTGAATCATTTGAGTAGGAATATTTGTCGAATGGAGTATATTAATCACATTTGCAATAGGTTTATTTAAGGGTTTCGAAGGACCCTCGTACAAATACTTACATATAAGCGACGAAATCACAAACAGCTTTGCGGCACACTAAACGAATTCAAGTAAAATAAAAATCTAGCTAAAGTAAATCAGTGAAATAAAGAGACATCGCTCTTTGCAGGATCAACACAATTTTATTTTCGCATCAAATTTCAGTCAACAGAAAAAAAATCAAATAAACAGATATGTTATGAGCGCGCACATTGTGAAGATTTGAATAGGTCACAATTGTGATCTATTCTGTGTGACTTTAGTCTTTAGTTTATGGCACGCATGGCGAAGAGCGATAGGCTTTGTTGAAACAAAAACAAAATAAAAAATGCCATCGTGTGTATTTAGAAATTGTACCAATTATAGAATAGAATTTCTCTTTATTCAAATAACCATGAATCAAAAGATGGTTAGTAAAACTTACAACTACGTTAGTAATACATATATTAGCAAACTGACACTACAAAACAACAGTGAATCACCGCTGCGACAAGCCATGTGAGATGGCACAACAGCGACCCACGAAAACACAGTCTAGGCGACACGAAATCATACTTAGGATACTGTTGGAGCTGCCCCACACCCTGTGCACCATGGATGCGCACCTTTTGCGCATGGTTGTGTAGAAACAATCTACATGAGCATCCGCAAACATCCCCGACGCACTACAGAAGCGAGGCAGCCCCACCAGCATCCTAAACGCATTATTGTACTGAACGCGGAGAGCGCTGTACGATCTTTGCGTATATCTAGCCCACAGGCTGCTCGTGTAAAAGGACGTACAGTAGGCTCGAAAGAGCGTTATTTTGACCGAAAGTGAGCATCTTGCGAACCTGCGAGCCAGCATGTTCGCTCTAACCGACAATGCTCTCCGCTCCCGTTCAATGTCATCATCATCTTTGAGATTGGGGGTTAATATATGACCTAGATATTTAAACTTATGGACTCTTTTTAAAGGCGTGCCATAAAGTAAAACAGGTGGCACCTTATTAGGGCTCTTACCCCCAGCCTCAAAGACGATGATCTCCGACTTCTTGATGTTATATGCCAGGCCATGTAACCTAGCATATGCCTCACACTGGGCAACCAGTTTTATCAACCCACAGATTGACGCGCTCAGCAGCACCATGTCGTCTGCGTAACTGATATTATTAACGCTGATACCGTCTACGTAACATCCAACCCTGGTACTACTGAGCTCGGCAATGAGTTCGTTCACATACAGGTTGAAGAGCGTAGGTGAGCTCAACCCCCCCTGCCTCACCCCACACTCCAACCCATACGGAGACAACGCCCCAGCCCATCGTACAGTGTTGACTTGGCTTCCATACCAAAACTTAAAAATGTTTATTAGTTCTGTGGGTAAAACAATCCGCTCTAACTTACTCCATAACACATCATAGGAAACCAGATCAAAAGCCGATAGCAGATAGGTCGAGAAAGCAGGCATAAACAGACGTCTCACGTTTCGCATAGTATGTGACAGCATGCTTAAGAAACAATACTGCACTCTCAGTTGACAATCCAGCCCTGATACCAAACTGGTTGTCATGTAAGGTTGTTCTTTTATTCAATTGTGCATTAAGCATGCTGTCGAAAATCTTTGATATCACAGTAGCCAGGGAAATGGGCCTATAGTTACAGCTATCAGTGAGGTCACCAGTTTTATTTTTAGCGATTGGTACAACCACTGTTCGCATCATCTCACTAGGCATGTAACTATGACTCATACAGGAACTATATAGCATAGCAAGTACCCTAGGTAAGTGAGGGCCAGCATATCGGAGGTGCTCGATGCTAAGCCCGTCATGGCCGGGGGACTTACCCCTTGACATACATCTAATCGTTCGAGTAATCTCTGCGGCCTTAAATGTAACCCCTATTTCCTTCCCGAGCATAACATCAGGCACCGACCGCGATGGGCCCAGAAGAGATTTGACAAAGAACGCCTCTTTAAAAAGATTTGCAATGTCTTCTGGCTCACTCATGCCACCGACGCTCACAGGGATGCCTGGCCTGGCCTTGCTACCAAAGTACATAAAACCGAAAGGATCTCATACCATATGTAAGTATGCAATACGCCTCAATTTACTAATTTATTTCATTTTTATTTTCCAAATATTCTGATATTTGGAGGTTAGAAAAAGATAACAACATTGGTGGTCAGAGTAATGTTTGTTTACATTCACACGCAAGTGACAAACACTACCTGTCTCTTTTTTTCTTGTTGGTTTTATCAAGCCATCCCTTTCGACTTGTAGTGAAATGTCAGATAAATGATAAGTGTGTATGTGTGCTGCCGCTGCTGCGCGGAACACAATTTTCAATTGTTTTGTGAGTGTATAACGTATCTGTTTATTTGAATATCATTGGTAGCACTTGTGATGTCAAAAAGTTGATAAGTTGAGTTGTTTGCAACCTCTCTACTCGGAAAATTGTAAAGTCTACGTCTGTTGGTCTAATTGATAATGTTTTCGCCGGGTATTTGTTAAACAAGAGATAATCGAGTTAGCGAGAGGTCTGTGACATCGTCGGGCTTGTTCCATCTCTATTCGATTATAACAAGAATTTATTCAGTGACGAGAATTGATTTATTGCTAGTAATTCTAAGGTGAAATGGAGAGAAATGTCAACAATTAAATGTTCTACGAGCAAATTTATGAAATGTGGAATGATTTGTTTTTTTTCATAAATTATTTGCCTTGGCTGAGGTACGATTTCACGAAAATAGTGGGCAGCACATTTGCTAACAAACCTTTTAAACTAAGCTGGTATCGCGTTTAGCCTCTGTCTCCACCGGATATACATGTTCACTGAGCAGAGATTTCTGCCTTCAGTTGTTAATATGGACGGGCAGGAAAAAGCGAATCCGAAAAAAGAAGCCGCGATTTTCTCTTGGTATTAAGCCAAAATAATTTTCCATTTTCTCATTACCTCATTTGAGGCACAATTGAAACTTTGAGCCAACTTTTGAGTGGTGTCGTGTTTTTGTTTATATTTTTATAATCATTGTGACTGGCATCCTATAGTAGAGAATAAGTTTCAATTGCTTGAATAATTTTTATATTTTTATCAATCGTGAAATCTGTATTTAACTTGGTTAAACAATGTGCGCGTACAAATAAATGTTTTGACTCCGGTAGCCGAAGCAAGACTGTGCTCGCGAATAACAAGTGTGTACGCGTGCGTCGACGAGAGTCCACTGCTTGCATAAAAGTATACAGATGTGCGCGAATATATCTAGAATGTCCGCGCACAATTTGTTATTGTTTGCTTGAGGGAGTCGAGCAGATTAAACATTTGTGTCATACACTGTTCATTACAGTGCCACTCAGTTCAACACACACACTGGTGGCATCGCATCTCAGATGATTAAGGGCACAACTGTCAGCTTGTTATTTTTAGATAACTCTTATTATGAAAAAGTAAGTATGCAGTGATATACACGGCCAATTATGTATAACCACTCCGCCTTGGCCAGTATTTTTTTAAGACCTACAAGAAATTTTCTTTTACTATTTATTTTTCTCAAAATTATTAAGTCCAAGATTTGTAACTACTTTCTCTAGGCTCCACTAATGAAGATACGGTCTTTTAATACCTTTATTAATAATCTATTGAAATATTTTTCCAACTTCAGCAATAAGAATTTTCTTTTCACATTCAGCGATAATAATTCATCACATGAGTATTGTTCATGTGGGTAGTTTAATGGCAGTGGTAATGTGTTAGAAGCATCGCAGTTGCTAACTGCAGTAACACATGACGCCGTTCATAACCTTTATGCAGCGAACACATTGTTTTCATAAAACACTTTGTATAAAAGTATTTCTTGTTTTATCTTCGAGTTGTGTTGCGAAGAAATTACTATTTCGTGCATGTTGTAGGTGTATTTGGTAGGGAAAATACAGCCACAAAATGCGTCAAATGGGAATCTAGAAGCCTCACAGGGATGGTTTTTTACCCAGTAACTGGGTTGTGTAGGTCAGATAATTGGCAAAACCGAAAGTATCATCAAGGGTTACCGTGTTAACTAATAACTGAGTTATTAAGGTCAGATAGTAGCCAGAAACTCGAAACATTTACCAAGGGGTATCGTGTTCTTACTGGGTTTTGGAGGTTACATTTTCAGCCTCTTCCTGTGGAATGTTGGAATTCAACCAAAGATCTAAATGTAGATCTGTGGATTCAGCTGTATACTATCTGGTTAGACTGTGAGCCAGCCCCAATATAGTTGCAACAAGGTTTGGTACAAACCAAGGAATTTTCAATCAAATCGTTTGTCTACAAACCTTGCACCAGTTATCTGACATTGTCCAATATTCGGTTGGAACAATATTGCTCATACATATAGTCCTATCTAATAAAATAAAGCTACATTTGTACTACACAAAGAAACAGTCGTAATATCTGCTCACAGGTTTATTCCACATGCACACAGATTGGTAAAGATTGTCAAGTGAATGCAAAACTGTCGGTTTGTATACCGCTGCAGTTTTGTTACTCTGTTGTTCTGCGTTATTCGCTCGGTTTCGAAACATAAAAAATTTAAAATATTCAGTTCGGAAAATGGTTTGATTGGCCTTTGGAGCGTAGATATAAAGGAATTCGTTTTGAAAAATCTTTTAGTAGGAAGTGAACTGGAAATGGTGTAATGTAAAGATGAATATAGACTACAACATTTACTTGTAATAAAACATCGGGTAATACCTGTTTAATATTTACTCGAACCACACTTCGAACATGACGCTCGATGTTTTGTTACAAACTTATTTTAAAAACCAACGAGCGTTTTAGTGTAACATTTTATCTAGCAAAAGTACGTGCGTGGATGACGGGGGATATCAACAAAGAGTGTACGCAAGGTAGAAAGAAATGTTACAGGTAAATGCCCACTCGCCGTGAGCATTACGTCGAACACAGCGTTGAACATTCGCAAGGACGTTACATTACATGGAAAAGCTTTAGGAAACTGAGCAATAGTCTGTATTGTACTCTTTGTAAGAATGTTACATTACATTGTAATGCTCTTGAAAATGCTTTAATATATATTCACCGGCTTTCTTTTAGGAAAATTGCTGTCATGCCTTTGTATTAACCTGTTTGGTAAGGATGGAATACATAACATCACGCCTGTATTGCCCGAAGGGTTAGGCAGAGGGTCACGTATAATACACCCACATTTTTAACCAGTTATATTTAAGTGGGCGAGCCTATTGCCATCAACCGGGCACAAAGCCAGACTCCTGCCTGCTACTGAGAAAATCCAGGAGTAAAAGCCCAATAACACTTTGACCGACCCGAGAATCGAACCCGGACCTCATGCATAGTATTTAGTAGCCCTTGCGACCATTACACCAACGAGGTAGATAGGGATGAAATAAGATAACTAATTAATATACGATTAATTATTTGGCACTACAGCGGAATATCATACTCACAGATAAGCAGCACGTATTTAACATTATTGTGTTCAAACTAACTTTTTATTTATACCCAATATTTGTATTAATTTTTGATACAAATTTTGTATACAATTCCATACTCAAGCTGCATTTGCGTCTTATATCCATACCCTGCGTATACAACAGCGGTGAACACGACGTGACAAACTCCAACAAGCAAAAATTAAGCCATGGACTTCAAAACTGAACGGTGCGGCGGAAACAAACATCATCACCGCAAAGAGATTCGCATGAACCGTGAGCCGTCTCGTATAACCACCGGAAACCACCTCTATCGAGAAACAACTAGTTGCTGCCCGCAGACTTGCTCGCATCCAACGAAAATTCCTATTCAAGTACCGTATACAATAGAATTCAATTTGTTAATTCAGGCCATAGTCTATCTGTATACAATACTAGCTGTTCCCCGCGGCTTCGCTCCCGTGGACCACCCCACTGGACCCGTTTTCGGGATAAAAAATTGCCTATGTCACTCAAGAATAATGTAGCTTTCTAATAGTGAAAGATTTTTAAATCTGTCTAGTAGGTTCGGAGCCTATTCGGTACAAACAAACAATAAAATCTTTCCTCTTTATAATATTGGTATAGATTTCGTCCAAAAGCATTCACTAGTGAAAGCTCGATTAATAAACAAACACATTAACTGATAAAGCACAATCAAAAATCAGGTAATCAATTTAAAATCAGCTAGTGTTACTTTAAAATACGTCATTATGATCGTGCAGTAAATTGAATGCTCTGACCGCACCCTGATAACTAATGTGTGCACGGCCTGCTTGTGAAACTCAGTAATCACTTTATTATATTTTTCATTTTAACTTTACAAATAAGCATGAGCTATAATTTGGAATATTTTATTAAAATCCCCATTAAATATTGAAAACGTGTGAACCCTGTGTTAAGACATACATAAATCAATCAAGTCTTGATGGCTGAGCGGATTTAGATGATTTTGGCACTAAGGTAAACGAGGCCATAGACAGTTTCGTTCCATAAGCGATGACGATCGTCGAAATGCCAAAATGTAAGGGATTGATCACGTCACATTTGCATACCGATGGGCAATCGCTCTACTGTCCCACTACTGGGTAAAGGTATCTCCATATTTGTATAGCTAACCAAATCACCTGCCTTTTTCGGCCAATCTGTCAGGAACAAGTCCAAATCGTCACGGCAGCGTTTTTTAGGCCTGCCGGTATCCACATTTGCGTACTTAAAGTGTGACGATCCCTTTTTTTTGTCACGAGGTATTATGCTCATGCATACTGCGCTACCATGGGTATGTAGCGCAGTTATGTGGGAGTCCAAACCACTAAAACTCCACGGTGTCCCCCTGTGCCGCTTATGACGGGAACACGGGCACGTGTTAGCACTCACCGCGAACACGCCGCGGCTGTCCGTCACTGGACCCTTCTCTGGGGAGTAACCCTCATCACCAGCGCACCAGAACACATTGCACTCCGTGACCACCCCAGGGCCAAAACCAGCAACTTTGGTCCCCCTGTGACGGGTCAAGACAGTGGTGCTCATCAGCACGAGCGGACCCCCCTCGGGTTTCTCTTCGCTTCACCGTGGGTGACCAAGCCACGGCTACTGAGCCCCCCCACCTCGACAATGCGGGAACTCACCGGAGGGTACCGTGTACAATCATGACCTGAACATGTTTCTTGCTAAAAAGGGTAAAAGGTAGTGATAAATAATTATTGAAAGCACTTTTTAAACAATGTCAATACACGCTAGATATTAAAACACAGGTGCTATAATAATACTGCACTTTCACAAAGTAGCATTTCTCTTACATAAATTATACCATTTATCATGAAATATGTGCCATTACTTACCATAAGGCACGGTGCTACAAACCGCACTGCGATGTCATTGGAGCATAGCGCAAAGGAAATGTTTTTTAATTCCAATTAGTTTGCCTCGAGGGCGTGCTGTGACTCGTGTAATCATTTATTAACAACTCTATAATTAGATTTTCCTGCAGAAAGTAGCGAGAAAATTATGGGTGATTATGCAGTACTGTCGTTTGTTGTTTTTCTTCTGTTTTAAATTGGATTACAGTTCGTAGCAACAAAAGTCATAAGAATGTTCTTAGAAATTACAGTGGCGCTGTTAAATTAAGTTATTACAACGCCTTTTAATATTGTTGCATGGCACTGCAACGGCTGGGATATGACCACTACTATTGGTTGAATTTGTCGCAAGTAGCTTGTCCGGTTTTTGACTGTAAGTATAAATCATTATAGAACTCAGTAATCATAAATAGGAACACAGTTCACCCTAGGAACAAAAAAAAAAATAAACAGACTTCAAAAGCAAAACACTACTTTTTAGTGTTTTGCTTTTGAAGTTGGTTTATTTTTTTGTGAAAAGTTTATGTTTCTCTCTTTTTAGTGTCAATAAACTAACACTAAAAATTTAGCAAGTTTTATAATAAGGTAAATGTTTAAGGATTGTCAAAATACCCACAATAACTCAATTTTTACATTCGTGCTGTTTGTCGCTATGGAATTTGGTTGTATGTCCCATATCTTGAAAACTGCTGAACCGATTTTGATGTAACTAACATTATTCCCTAAGTTGAGAGATACCTAATTGAAAAAATAATGATTACGATTCGATAAGTTGTTTCGGCGAATTGCGTGTATAAACAAACATACATACCTACAAACGTACAAACGCACACTTATACTTACTTACTGATAGCTCTTGTCGCTGCGACAAACTTGTGGTGAGAAAGTACTCGCTGGTAGTGTGAACAGCCAGCGATAAACTATTACTATTTGTGTATCTTTTGTTGACACGGGTTCTTATATATTTTGTACGTTTCTTCAGCGAGAAAATAGTAGATAGCTAATCGCTTACTCGTCGGCGGTGAGACAAGTGCCTTAGAACATAAGGCATTTTGGTCAAAGAGTAAAATTTGTTAATATTCATGGGTACATGTGTTTTGATAAAGTTTGTACAGTCGATAATATCGTATCCATATGTATCGGTATCCAAATATTGTCTACCATTTAGCGTTGTTATACTGGTGCTATTTGCAGAAACACAAGTTTTGACGATCTTATTTTTCTTTTCATCAGAATAAAATCTGAACTTGTTATTTTCATTGTACAAACTAAGTGGGTGTAGCGGTTCCTTAAGAAATTTATTTAAAAAAAAATTGTTCCGCGATAAAAAAGAGGCCTAATCAGGCTTTGGGCTTTATTAAAGGAAAGCCACAAAACCTTCCTATCTACCAGCTTTTCAATCTGGAAATCTTAAGAATCCATTTCGGGAATTGCTTTCTAAAGAAAGCTTAACGCTTTTCATGTGTACGAGAGTGTGAACACCTTGGTACTTATTACTTAGTCAGTGTTCTGTTAGTAATCTTTGAGCTTTGACTTGCAATCCTCTCTATTTATATAGGCATTGATTTTGGGTCAGACGACTTTTTCTAAGTCGGTGTTGGTATAAAGTCTTCTAAAAAAACTTTGAACACTAAAAGTACATGACTATAGAACTGGTTCATTATGTACCACAACTTTAAAGTGAAAACAATAAACTTTCGGAAGTCGTGCACACGTTTTCGTTTTTTAACACCGACTTTCGAAATTGAAGTTATTTTCTTGTTTTGTGGTACATAATGGACCAGCGACTACGCTAGGGATGGACAGCTCACTTCACCTAAGCTATCACGGTAACATATCTACAGAATAGCACAGCAGTTCTATAGTTAGCTACCTTTAGTGCCCAAAGTGATGCTAGAATAGATTACCCCAATAACATTAAACTTGAACATAACCGGTGGAATGAGAGTATATCAGGGTGAACTGTACATATCTGCGTACCCCTTTAGAGCATACCGGCGAGATGTTTTGTTATGAAATGATGTAAACAATAAACAAACATTTGATTGTGGCAATCCTGAAAGATTTGCCGTCATTTATTGAAGAGTTCTGTGTATATATCTGAAGTTCTTCATCAGATCTTGTTCAAATTTAAATAGGATCACATGAGAGCACCAGCTTTTAAATAAAAAAAGAATCATCATAATCGGTTCACCTAGTAAAACTATTGAGGACACAAAAAAATACAGTCGTATTGAGATCCTCCTCCTTTTTAACCGACTTCCCAAAAGGAGGAGGTTCTATGTCCGACTGTCTGTATGTTTTCCTTTATGTATGTTCACCGATTACTCCGTCAATTATGGATCGATTTTTATTTTATTTTTTTGTTTGAATGATTGATGAGAGGATCTCATGGGAATTAAGGGAACTTCTTGTGTTCGTATTTTATTTTCATCAATATGGCATACATTTGCATTCAGAAAACATCATTTGATGAAGTGGAACTGATGAAGAAGACCACAGATGGCCACTAGAACTTTTCAATGATAAGTATGTTTTGGGTATAAGATATCTCAAATAGTTAAACGACTGTGATGAATCAAATTTAATTAAATGGTTCTAATGAAAATGGTACCAACGAATGATCTGGTGATGAAGCCGGCCACTCGGCTATAAATGATTTTCATGGTCATATAAGCTAAAAATTTAAACCGACTTCCAAAACAAAACACTACAAAGCGAAAAATAACTTTCTTTTCGGCAGCCGGGTACAAAAACGAAAAAAAATTGGTACCAAAGACACCGACTTCCGAAAAGAAAGTTATTTTTCGCTTTGTTGTGTTTTTTTGTAGCTAGCGATAACTGATTTTGATTTGATTGATCATCATCAGCCTACTAATGTTTCCTCTGCTGGGACACAGGCATACTCTCTGTGAGAGGGAATGGGCCGTAATCCACCACGCGGGCCCAGTGCGGGTTGGTCTCAGTAACTTAGGTTACATTTATTTTAGAAAAATAAATTGGAGTGCCGCGCGAAAACAACTGCGGGTGAGGTCGCGGGCAGCAGCTAGTTATAAAAATAAATCTTTCTTTGCACTTCTTTTTTCATCTTTATTTAAAGAGCTTTTTCGCTCATGCGAATATGACGCTCTGTATGGTGTACTTAAAATACAGTATTTATACTTAACTTACGCAACAGTAAAATAAATAATTATAACTAGGTTCTGCGTCTGTTCTTCAAGGCAAACTTAATCATATTTATTACTCATCAAATTGTGTTTGATAAAGGTACTGATAAATTTATGTTGTGTGCGCCAATTTGTGTTCTCACTAACTGATTCCGGACACATCTCATTAAAATAATTATGATATGTGTCCTCATCTTTATTACTCATGCTGCAAAAAGGTGATAGTATTTTTTTCATTATAAAGCCGAATTTGTTGAGAGGCATATGTCCGGCACGAAGTCTTACACACTTATCAATCCAAGGTGAATATGAGGGTGGTGGATGGATTATTTTATACAAAATACCTATTTTCCTGGATCGAAGATCAAAGTAGTCTTCCAATTCTGTAAACAAATATTTTTAAGGACTTGAATAAAGTCCGGGTAGTGTGGAATTGGTACGAAATTGGTGCCATTTGAACATGCTTGTTTTACAAGATAATCTTCTTCGTCTTTACCTATATGAGACGGGATCACTGAATAAATTTTTTTCATTCTGGGATTTGAATCGAGCAAAATTTTTATAAAGTTTGCCAAAGTGCAAAATTGGGCTAAGATAATCTGATGACTCGACGCGATTCGATTTATGTTACACCAATAAGCGATATTTACTAAGCGAAATTCTATATACCTTCACATGGATGCAAGGCGATGCAATTTGACCGATTTGCATTTTTGAAATTCACAGAATGTTATTGCAAATACGTGAGCGATATCGCATATTATCTTCGCAATTTTAATTGACACGCGCCATCAGGAGGGGCCTTAACTATGTAAGTTGAGCAAATCGTAACTATATTTCTTAAAATATTGTTCTTCTTCTATACATACTAATTACATTTACCACAGCCGGGGGATTGGAAAGAAACCCGAAATGGTTCTAAACTTTTAATTTACTATATCGTTAATTACAATTTACTATCTTACAAATGCCCATTCCAAGTCGAGGTTGGTACATGGAATGGTTACAACTACTAACTACGACTAGCTAACCTACAAATGCCGACTCCAAGCCGATGTTAGGACATGGAGGGGTTACAATAATTAAATAGACTAACTACAACTAACTAGCCTACGAGGATCCATCCTACTCGATGTAGTAGGATGGATACTCGTAAGTAAGTAAGTAGTGTAAGTAAGAGTGAATATTGTTTACCCACTACACAGAACGACTTACAAAATGAAGCATGCTAGAAACAAATTTAAAATAATCTAAAACTATTCACAAAGGCTTGAGATAAGCCCAACTTAACAATTATAAGGTTTATAATGCGATCTTACCAGGAAAAACTCTTAATTTACGAATGAAGAGTAGTCCTTGCGAGGGTTTGCAGAAGATTATGTAAAGCCGATGGGGATTTGGTACAAGCCTTCCTAATTTATCGAAAATAATGTCTAGTGTTTTTGACAAGTACACAATTTTTTGGAGGTTGTGTTTTCAGATGGCTATCCTTAACCTTCCATAAGTGGCAAAAAGGTGTCAAGGTGTGGTGTCACTCCGGCGAAAACGGATCAATAGGTACCTGCACAATGTTTTACGAAGTTACAACTTACTGCGTTTGCAAGAAAAAGAAAAAGTAATCTGAAATTCACAGAAAGTTATTGTTAAAAAAGCAAAGCTTCCAAAGGGATGTTATGAAATCAAAGGCAGCCGCATCCGATTGACTTACATACAGGCTAACTGGCCGCAGGCATTTGCAGGGCAGGTGATGAGCAGACTCGGAGCAGGTCAGTTTGTTTCCACTGTAGCACACTGCTGCAAAATCGCATACCGCTTTATTTTTGTCTAGTTGACATGAGGCCCTAGATAAGTGACATTCTATCATCGAAAACGTGGCGATAGCGATTATCAAAAAGGCAAAATTGTATAGGATTGACAAGCGATATCAAAAAATCACGTGATCAATACCTTACACTTTGACTAGACACATTTCGACTAACGCCTTCACTGACATCAAATGCTATTTGTCTAGAGCCTCAGATATAACTGTGTACGGAACACTGCATACACTAATCATACATAAATGGACGCCTGTTTGTCATGGCGTTAGGCAGAAACTACCGTCTGGTACGATCCTTAAATACTTCATTAACGTTCATTCATCTAGTGTGTACTGCATGTGCATTCAGTGTATGAGTACTGCACACCTGGCCTTTCTGAAGACCATCACCAATAAGATCCGTGTATGTGTCCTTCTAGGGCGTTCATCCTCTCAATATGATGAACGGAACTCTTTGTAACACAAACTGCTCTAAAATAAACCATGCTAACACCGTTATTTTATAAAGAGTGGTTCCTCACCTGGCTGTGATACCACAGTATGTGTCACAGTCACAGCGTTATCTGTCCTTCCGCGCGATCGGGCGCCGCCCGCGCGGAAGCACTCGTTCTGCTCAACTCAGGAAACACACAATGTGGGAATCGAACCCCATTAGGGACCGTCGGTAAACTACCGAAGGGCCCTAATCGGTTTCGAAACGATGAGTGCTGATGGACGGATCAATTTGGAAATGATCGTCCTTTACAAAATTAAATTTTGACAAATAGTGTTACAAAATGTGTGTTGTAACAATCAAACCAGTTTAGTTTATTAATAATTCTATTGTGACAGTGGTTCATATTTGAGTACTGTCACCCCTTAAAATACTGCCCACGAACTTAAAATCACCCTGCATGTCTGTTATGGCTCAACTTTACCTGTAGAACATATTCAATAAGAATTGCATCGTTGTCGCAATGTCACATCGCGCATTTCTACGAGCCTTGCCTGAAGCCTATGCCTCAAAATTTGTGTTAACAATAACTGACAATGCGGCCGGTGGAGCGCTGTCTCCCTGCTAACTGTATCAGAATAACATGTGGAAACAATCATCTGAGCTTAACAAACATCTCACATTCCTGAGTACCAGACGCATGCTTATTATCTTAATTAGTGCAGATCTAATTAACACAGTGCAGGGGAAGCATAGAAGCAAGCCGTAGTGTTAACAGGGTAGTCAGTAGTACAGGCACGTACCGACTGGCACCTGGGCGGGGGACACTTGTGCAATAACTTTTGAAAAGACATTTGTGTTTTAATTATAATAAACCCCGGACAGTGTTGTAGGTAATTCATCTGCTCACCCTTTCCCGAGCTTTAATCATGGAGTCAGCTTCCAGTCAAATCGCATGCAGCTGAATACTAGTACATGCAATTACCTGTCTGATTTCCATCAACAACCTAGTTATTGGGTGTTGGCTTCGGTTCACCCATTCATGGACCTCAGACCTCGTGGATTTTAAGGTTGACCCTGCAGCTGTTATTATTTAGCCACGAGTCTTTCCCTAAGAGGAAATGCGGGCAGAGAGCTCCGACTGAAATTACTCAGTAAAAAGTCATAATTCGAGGTTTGGCTTTTGCCTATTTCTTCTTCCAGTATTGAACAAATTTGAAAGATATTCCGTAAATTGTATAAAAAAGATATATGTTGCACTCCTATGTTTTTCTTTTAGCATTTATAAAGTCAAAGTCAAATGTATTTATTTCAACTGGGTTACTTTTGAACGTTAACAATTATTTACAAGTAATAAAAATTGATTCTACCGTGCATTCGGAAAAGTAGCTTGTTATGGAGAAGAACGCACCAGAAACTCTATACTTACTCTTTTTAAAAAATAAGTTTTTTACAATATTTACATAAGTACAAACATTGATAAATTCATATACGTGAGAACTATGCACCCAGAACTACTGTACTTACTACATATAGGTATAAAGTATTACAAGCACTAAATGGTAAATTCCTTCACTTGATAAATAGGAACATGGCTCTCAAATACTTACAAATATTGCAAACATAGGTAAAAACCTAATTCAACAACAATGGAACAGTGTGCGAGTCAATTTTTTTAAACAAAAAGAGAAGAAAACATAAAGCATTGCTATAATTATGAATATAATACAAATGAACCAGTTTGATTTTGTCTACACTAAAGATTGCCCTACGGAGCAGGACCAGCATGTTTCCAAGCATTATTATCTTGAATACATTCTTATTTCGACAATCATCATTTCATAAATCTTTATTTCGACTAATGTTTTAAAATATGTATCAACTAAATTATCTGTTATTCTTAGTCATATAATTAACCTTTGTATATTCCATGATGTTTTCCCCAAAAAATTAAAGTTTACTGTGATTAAGTCTATCTTTAAGAAAGGCGACAAGAATGATATGAGTTATTATAGACATATTCCACTAGTACCTATCTTGCCCAAAGTTTTTGAAAAAGTAACCCACGAAAGCATATGTAATAACTTCGAGGCAATTAACTTATTTTCTAAAGAACAAATAGGTTTCAGGAAAGGTAAGAGGATAAATATGGCAATATTTTCATTTTTAAAAGTATTATGGTAGAGATTGATAAAAAAACTATGCGTGTTTATATGGATCTAAGAAAAGCCTTTGATTACATTGATCACAGTATATTATTAGATAAGTTGTATGCGTATGGAGTTAAAAGAGCGGTGACACGATACTGACGGGTACTGATTGAGTCACTCACTGATATCGGTATAACCTTTGGCTTCTATGTATTGCAACTGAAGGTTGAATACTAATTTTATTTTTCGTTCAAAAAAATAATACATTTTCTTTGTCCGTTACAGAAATCTGCAGTCTTTATACAAATGAATGACTAAATTTTAGCAGTGGTGTTGCCCAGTGGGGGTGTTCCTAAATTAGGAATGTTGCTACTACCTACTGGTTTAAAAAGTATCCCATGTTCTAATGTCTAGATCTGAACCATCCGGTGTTAACTTTTATCAAAATTTGTTATACCATTGAGGCGTGATTGTTCAACAAACATCTAAATTCACAATACACACTTTCACAGTTTGTAATATTGGTAGGAAGTAGGATCTACATTAATTCCTTGTGTATCTCAAGAGTTTCATCTGAAAATATCTATAACCCGACAACCCGGAACATAACAAAAACATAATTTACCGATCCAACCCCTTTTATAGCGCGATGAACGATTAACATCAAAGAGATAAACAATATTTATCAACAACCGACATCAACATTCCTTTAACATCAGCTATCACTTTGAAGGCGAGGTCTGGATAATAACGAGTAGCGGATGAAGTAGCGGAGTGGTTGGAGGACCGTTCGTTGATAAAAGTTACTGCTAGCTAGCTTCTGCCCGTGGGTTTGCCCGCGTAAAAAGTGTTTATCATCCCAGCGGAACACGCTACCGAGATAAAAAAAAGACTGGCCAAGAGCGAGTCGGACTCGCGGACTGAGGGTTCCGTACAAACAGCTACATTAACCAACATAATTAAATAACTTTACTGAAGTTCATAAGCTATGAGGGCACCGAACATTGCTCTAGCGATAAGATAAAACATAATTGAAGGACAAAATTAACTTTGCATCTTTATTTATTTATTATATATTTTATTGTACACCATAAGTTAGATTTATTAAAGAAACTTAAAACTAAAAACCCGGCCAAGTGCGAATCGGACTCGCGCACGAAGGGTTCCGTAACATTAAAGCAAAAAACGGTTTTTTGTATGGTAGTCTCCCTTAAATATTTATTTTATTCTGTTTTTAGTATTTGTTGTTATAGTGGCAACAGAAATACATCATCTGTGAAAATTTCAACTCTCTAGCTATCACGGTTCTTGAGATACAGCCTGGTGACAGACAGACAGACAGACGGACCGCGGAGTCTTAGTAATAGGATCCCATTTTTACCCTTTGGGTACGGAACCCTAAAAACACATACAATGAGGGGCCTTATCACTTTCCGCGATCTATTCCAGGCAACCAGGTATGGACAGTAATTGCTGGAACAATATCATCAACAGCCTATAGCAGTCCACTGCTGGACATATGCCTCTCCAATTGCACGCCATTTTCTTCGATTTTCGGCAACTCTTATCCAGCTGCTACCAGCCACCCCGCAAAGATCGTCACTCCACCTAGCCTGAGGGCGTCCCACCTTACGTTTACCAATTCGCGGTCTTCACTCAAGAACACGTCTACCCCAACGGTCTCCTGCAGAGCCCTGTTTAGGTAATTAATTACTCTAATGTACTCTCCTTCTCAATAAACCGACGCACCTGTGCTCACAGAACTTTCTACATAAGTGGTCTCACAACACCCATCTCAGGAACATTGAGATAAACTATTTATGAACCTGTATTTGTGTAGTACGACAAAATAAGTGACACTGTGCGAATTGTCGGAGTTGCGCTTGACATGCGCACCGAAATGTCACGTTGGGTCAATCCTAAACAAACGCAGATAGAAAGTCGCTTCATCGAGCGCTTCTGGATATGTTTTGATGACTTATTTAGAAAATAGATACAAATCCTACAGATCGTTTATTCAACCGTAGGTTTTCACAAAACCACATAAGGCTAGGTAAAATGTTAAGCGGCCATAAACACGACAATCTTGAAGTTCTAACTTTTTATTATTGAATCTACATTAACTGCTACTATCTCAAGGTGTAAAACATCTGAAAACATAAATGTAGTACACGACTATACACGTCTCTCACACACGAGAGTGAATTATTTTCACAATACTACGTCATAGAATATTTTTGTATTCTTTGTGGTTGAACATATTGTACATGATCTCAACGTTATTTTATGTGATTCGATGGCAAACTAATCTAGGCCTTTTAAATCTTCCAATGACCTTTTCCGCACTGGGTGAAGCGGGAGGGCGTGTCAGACTTTTACTGACTAAAACCCACCCGTGTTACTTCAGTTGCTAGGAAGGGCTAACTTGACGACCTAGAGTCGTTTGCGACGGATTGGTCGAAGAAACCTACACGAAAGAGTGGAAGGCTATGGGGAGAGCCAACTTTGCCGAGCAGTGGTACAATAAAGGTTGACAAAAAAAAAAAAAAATTTGTTTGACACCAATAAGTACAACATCTTACAGTATTTCCAAGATGATGTTATACCACATAATAAATAATGTTATACACTATATACGAGTAGAAACATAAAAGTTTAACAATAAAAATAAAATAACAAAAATCAGGAAACCATTCATATATGTATGCCTCCTTCAATGCACCTTTGTGCTCCTGACACAAATTTCGGCAGGCTATGGAACACATCTTCCGATGGCATATTATTTATAATACACACGGCCCTTGACAAAGGGGCAAACTTTAATAAATTTGTCCTAGCCCTTGGCATATCTAACAAAGTGGGTCGGCGGTGCGCACCCACATACCCATCCGGGACATGCAGCCGCAGCGCCTCTAGTACATCTGGGTGATGCACCAGCCCGCGCAGCACTCTCGCCGCGTGTTTTATTAAAGCGACGTCCCTCCTTAGCGCCAGCCTAGTGTACCCGACCATGCCCAACACAAACAGACTCGGATACATCAACGGGTAGAATGGGTAAACCCCATATTGCTTCAAATATAAATATCTAGTGAATTTATTTTGGATTTTTTCGATCATGAGACTATATTTGTCCTCATGCGGATTCCATATAAAGCACTTGTCTCGAGATGACTACGAACCAAAGCATTATAAAGTATTTTTACCACTGCTACACTTTTAAAATCCGTACATTGTCGTAAAATAAAACCTAAATTTCTAAAGGATTTGCTACACAACTCCATAATGTGATTGCGAAACATCAACTCGACCACCATATGAACACCAAGATCCCGCATTTGCGTGACACGCGGCATCACTATGCCGTCCATCTCATACTGAGTTTGTAGCGGGACACGCGCGCGACTGTACGTCATCACGCAACATTTGGTCACATTGAAGACCAGTTTGTTTTCCTGACTCCATTGTACCACCTTGTCGAGATCACGCTGAAGCCGCTCACAATCTGAGGCGCTCGCTACAGAGATAAACACTTTAAGATCATCTGCAAATAGCAAACACCTTGCACTGCTCACGACCTCAGGGAGATCATTAACCATAATAATGAATTCCAGTGGACCCAAATTACAACCCTGGCTTACCCCCGAAAATGTATAAAATGGTTTAGATTTGTGTCTGGCGTACTCAACGTACTGTCGGCGCTCCACAAGATAACTCGCAAAGAACTTTAGCAAATGAGGTGTAAAACCTAATGCAGCAAATTTAGCCAATAGAATGTCATTATCCACCAAATCAAAAGCCTTCCGAAAGTCGAAGTACGCGACGTCCACCTGTCCTCCAGCGTCCACTACTGGCGCCAAATACGACACAAACGACAGTAGGTTACTTCCCGTACCCCGACCGACCCGAAAACCATGTTGAGCATCATGCAGTAGTGGGCTCACTTGCGTGTAAATGGATTTGTGTAACACTGACTCAAAAACCTTAGCGAACGCCGATAGTACGGCCAGAGGTCGATAACCACTGACGTCCGACCCTGAAACTCCCTTTGGTACCGGGATAACTCGCGTCATTTTCCATTGATCTGAATAAAGTCCTTCCTGTAAGCACAGATTGAAAATGTGTAGCAGTGGTTTCCAAAATACTGAGCTATAGTCCCTGACAATAAAAGGTGGTATTCCATCCGGACCCACCGACTGTTTGGGCTTGAGCCGCTGGAGTGCCGCGCACAACTCCCCCTGACTCACGCGGTCCACATGCACGCGCGCCGAGCCCGCTCCACAGGCCGCGCGCTCCGCTGCGACTGGGTCTAACGTCAGCCGCGTCCCACTGTACACCGAGTGGAAATAGGCAGCAAAACCTTCAGCAGCCTCCTCCTCCCTCAACACTATGCCATCCTTCGTGATTTGGGGCTTATTACGTCTGGATTGCTTTGCTCGAACAAAGCTCCAGAATGATTTAGGATCATCCTTAAAATTAAGTTAATATGGCAAACTAGCTGACAGCCGACGTGGTCAGCGCCTTAAGGTGAACGCGCACCTATCCGCGCCGCACGACCCGCATTTCAGCAAAATGCTGTAGGTACACGGATTCCACCAGCGCGTGCTGATGACGTCATCAGAATCGGCGCGTTTGATGCTTGCGGCGAGTGCGATGCGGGCGGCGTGGAGACCTCATCCGTATCCGTATGAAAATATGGTTCAAGATGTTACAGAAGTGGATATAAACCGTGCGGCGCGTACGGCGCGTACAGCGCGGATAGCGCGGGGCCTTGAGAAAATGCGATGACTGCAGCGCGTGTGGCTCCTGCGGCGCGGACAGGTGCGCGTTCACCTTTATATGGACATCACTGCAGAGGCATCACAGATGCGTTGTTATCCTCGACAAAGAAATGTATAGAGTAATTAGGTAGCCCTTAGGCCTTTTCTTTTTCTCTTCGCGTGTACCTAAACGCGTAAGTATACTACCGAATAAATCTCATGAAATTAGAGGTAAGTTCTTCCAACACCTACTCGTATTTTTTTTTCAAGAAAACAATATGAGAACATTGCTCGCAATCTCGCATGTGAACCCGAAGGCAATAGTTAGCAGAATATAAAACGCAGTTATCTATTCCAAAAGCAGTTATAATAGAGCAATAGAAAGTGTATTGCTCGCTGGTAAAAACACCATATTTTTATAAACTTTATGGCGGAATAAAAAGGGTTTACAGTTTAATGTTCAAACGGTCGCTTTCATGCGCACAGATATGTATTTTAAATTATATTCTATACTCGGTTTTATTACTCGATTGTTTTATTGATTTCCTTGAATGTGAAGGCAGAGATTTTAAGTGTGTTTTTATATTTACATTAATGATGGAGCACATAGAAGAGAGGTTATATTATTCGCTAAATAACTCAACATAAAATAATGATGTAATAAAAGGTTAGATAGAAGAAGTAACTACCAACTCGAAAAAAAAACGGTCAAGTGCGTGTCGGACTTCGTACATTTAGGGTTCCGTACTAAACCGCAAAAGGAAAAACTGGCCAAGTGCGAGTTGGACTCGCGCAAGAAGGGTTCCGTACCATTATCGCAAAAGACGGCAAAATAGCACGTTTGTTGTATGGGAGCCCCACTTAAATATTTATTTTACTCTGTTTTTAGTATTTTTTGTTATAGCGGCAACAGACATACATCATCAGCTGTGAAAATTTCAACTGTCTAACTATCACGGTTCATGAGATGCAGCCTGGTGACAGACGGACAGACAAACAGATGGATCGTTGAGCCTTGGTAATAGGGTCTCGATTTTACCCTTTGGGTACGGAACCCTTAAAATGAGGGTATTTAAAAGAAAAGGTCTGATTTATCAATATATTAGTATTTTTTAGTAAAATGTTCTTAATTACAAACATTACTACCAAATTTCATATGTCAATGGAAAGTTAAAAAATTCTTCGGCGCAATTATTTTTAAAAATAGACTTTGGTGTCTTCTCATTAATTTGATTTCGGATGAATATGTTTTAAAACAAAAATTACAGTATTTATCTAAAGAACAATACCACACTTGATGCAGAAGGTTAACCTTTTTTTTATTGGTACCTTTATCTGTATGGGAGCCTTCCTTAAAATATTTTTTTTTACATTTGCATGGCTTTGGGTCAATAAGAAGCTTATACTGTGAAAATTTATAGACTTGAGCTCCAAACGTTTGGACGTAAAATCCGTGTGACAGACGATGGAACCTCAAAAAGGAACTGATATTACACAACTTTAGAAGGACGTTAAAAATACAAAATTGGATGTTGACATTGATTGGACACCCGAAAATACCGCTGAAATTAGTTTTTGATAAAATAAACAAAAGAGAAGATATATTTTAGTAGAGAACCACATACAGTAGGTTTACGAGCTTTACAGTGTGAGTTACAGTTTGCGTGTCGACTTACGTCTCCCACGACGAGACTTTTTCATTCCCGATGACATTTCTAATCACTTAAAATATTCCCTAAAGTTCTAACCAAAAGATATCCCTGAAACGAAAACGTTGTAGAAGTGGAATGGGCCAGTAAATAAGCCGGCACCATAAAGCGGCTGTAAACGATGCCACGATGGTGCCATCAGAGGTAATCAAGCGATTCGGCGTCCACTGCCGGGCGTGGCCGCGACCAACGTTATTGATGTCTGTTTGGCCTGGTGATGTTCAAGGCCTAATTACTGACTGAAAGAGAATATATAAACGAACAAAAAAATAACGGTTTTATAATTCTTAATTTCAACAGAATTGGTTCACTATTAAAAATTAGGTGGGCAAATTATCAATTAAACCTTTATTTCTATCTTTAGTGGTGGATATTATTTTTTAATAATGTGGATATTCTCTTTCCATTAAAAAAATATGCGTGGTAAATAAAATACATAAAAAATATGAATGTCGAATTGAGAAACTCCTCCTTTTTTTTCGTAGGTTAAAATGTAATTTTTAATCTCGGTCAATGTTGCGACACTTGGGGGAAGCTTTTGTTTAGCAGTGGGCCGACGCCAACAAAAAATCTGCTTTGTCGGATCCACCACTTAATTCCTACGTTTTTTTTCACACCTGACAGTTCTGTTCAAAGTCAAAGTCAAAATTCTTTATTTCCATTAGGCTTTAAGTATTACAAGCATTAATAGGTAAATTAATTCATTTGATAAATAGGACATGATGAATTGCAAACATGGGTAAAATTACCTAATTCAATAACAACGGAACAGTGTGAGTCAATTTTTTAAACAAAAGTAGATGAAAAATATAAAATAAAGCATTACTATAATTATGAATCTATAACTATACTATAATAGTATTTTTGTATGTAACGAATAAACTTAAAAACTACTGGACCGATTTCTAAAATTCTTTCACCGTTGGGAAGCTACACTATCCCCGGGTGACATAGGCTAATTTTTATCCATGTAATCCCACGGGAACGCGAACTACGCGGGTGAAACCGCGAGGCGTCCGCTAGTATAAAATAAATTAACCAGTTTGATTTTGTCTACACTAAAGATTGCCCAATGGAGCAGGAACAGAATGTTTCCAAGTATTCCTATCTTGAATTTGTAATATGTTTGTTAACAAAGTGATATATTTGTGTGTATTAGTGATAGTATTACATTTGTGTCTATAACTATGTTCATCATGTAAATATACATACAATCTACATACCTATCGTTATTATAGGTACAGTTATTTAAAACTTGGGCCGATATCGGGAGGCCCTTGTTAAATATAATCTTTTTAAAAGAAGCTTAATGTAATTTATTATTTATCCGATAAAAGTGGCTCGGTATATTAACGAAATTTTAAAAATACTTTTTAAAATGAAGAGTCTATAATTAATAGGACCTTTTTATTAAGCCAATGAACCGACGCAAATCTTAATGGGCTTAGGCGACTGGAGTCAATAGACCGCTCCTTATAAAACTGTTCTGCCTATAATAGACGGTATATGTGTATATGACGTCGCAAAATATTATCAAATCACATAAAAGTATAAGGGTAGATATCTAATTCGGTTTTTTAAATGAGTGCAACTACTTGTAATAGTAACTAATCTTCAATATTCCAGGAGAAGTGGTGGCCCAGTGGTAACGGCCCGACTTGCGTCTGGTGGGTCGTGGGTTTGAACCCACGATTTACTCACCACTGCTCTAAAACCGGCATGTCCCAGCAGTGCGAACATTAAAAAGCTGATGATGAAGTTTAATATTCCATTAGAACTGAGATTATATGCAGTGCCGGATTAAGACTGCGCGGGGCCTGTAGCAAATTCGGCCAAGGGGCCCTTGGTTTGCTTTAGGCTCTCAGGTTTATGGTATTAAACTCAGATTAGAGAATAAAACCCAAAAATGTGTGTGCGGAGCGGCTATGTAGGAACACGTATATCTGTATGTGTAATGATACCAGTTTCGAAATAAACTCCCTATATTTTTTATTACTTTTTTGGTGGTGGAATGTAAACTTATGCAACTGAAATACAATGCTAGACTAACAATGTGAATCAAACATACAGCCTTAGCAACCTTATTCTGCACTAGTTTTTAATATTGCCGTTTAGTATTCAAATGTCGAGAACTAGTTCCTAATTTAGCTATATGATGCAATCGTACTTTTAAATAGTGTTCTTCTATTAGTACCTATATAAATTATTAACATTTCCTTGTTTATATATTTTTGAGATAGCTGTATTTGTTAAGACCAAACCAGATCTGTTTACCAGAATATCATTTTATAAAAACCGAACTCGACCACAGAACAATAACTTGTGCGTAAAAAGGTCCCACACAGCATTGTCAACCACATACCTATTTCAATTAAACAGTTAAACATAAATTTATTTAAGAAAAGGCTTAAATCTTTACTGTTGTATATAGCTTAGTACAGCATTTCGGAATTTTTGACAGACAAAATGTGATGACTGTTGTTGCCGATTGATTGTAGTCATTGACCTGGTATGTTATTATTATTAGGCTAATTTTCTTCACATTTTTTTAGCATTGCACGTGACATTTTTGTATTATTTTATTTTTTTCGTATTAAAGTATTAAATAAAACAAAACAATAACAAATAAACTTTTCTGGATTTAATACAAGAAAATTTAGAGATAACACATTCATATTCAATTTAGATTTTACGTGACGAAATCGAGTTTTAGATTTTCAGGTGAGAGTGAAGCATAGCCTAAGCGTTTAAGGCATGCAAGATATTTTACGCTTATCAAAAAAATTTTTTTTACTGTCGGACAGGCGTTGGAGCGCGGGGCCCCTCATAAGTCATAAGTAATTTATTTCATAACAATATATACATTGTGTCGAAATTTGTAATACATAGCAATATAAAAACACCACAAATATATTATTACAATAACTTTCAATAATAATAATTCGTAATAATATACACCGGTAAATATCCGGAAACAAATACTAATTCCAAAACAGAAACAGGAAATAAAAAAATAAAATGTAAAAATCATCAGGTAGTTGTTATAATAGACTAACAAATAATGATAATCCGAAACAATAAATACAAGTCAATTAAAAATTCAATGAAAAAGATAAAAATATAAAAAGTTCAATAATATGTCACAAGTTCTAAAATAATAACCAAAAAAATAATAAAATAATTCTAGTCAAATAAAAATTCAATGTCAAAGAAAATATGTCACAAATACCATTACAATTTTAAAATAATAATCCATACAATAATAATTCTAGCCAAATTAAAATTCAATGTTAAAGACAAAATTATAAAAAGTTCAATAATATGTCACAAATTCCAAATAATTATCCATGTTATATCAATTCGAGTCAATTAAAAAAACAAAAACAATGTCCAAGAAAAAATAGAAAATGTCACAATATGTTCACAGATACCATTTCAATTTTAAAATAATAATCCATATAAAAATAATTATAATCTTATAGTGGTTGTCATTTGTCATCCAGGAACTCATCGACACTGTAGTAGCCCTTCCTCAATAAATATGTTTTGAGTTTGTTTTTAAATAAGTTAGCGCTATTTATCCGTTTAAATTCTAAGGGTAACTTGTTGAATAGAAAAACTGATTGGTATCTGGGACTGTGAAGAACCACGTTCAATTTTGGTTGTATTGTGTTAGGCAGGTCTTTCCGTCGAGTTTTATATCTAGCTTGTCTTTGCTCATACGTTTCGAAATTGTGCAAATTCTTATGAAAATTGGTAAGCAATACTAGAATATAGAGGCATGGCACCGTCAAAATTTTAAGTCTGTTAAAATAGTCCCTACACGATTCTATCTGTCTCAAGCGGAGCATAGTCCTTAAGGCTCGTTTCTGAATGACAAACGCTGAGTGGACGTTGTACCTGTAACTATTGCCCCAAAACTCAATGCTATATCTGAGTTTAGACTCAACCAGAGCAAAGTACACCATCCTAAGCTGGGCCAAAGTTAGTTCGTCCCTCAGGCTTCTGATTGCATAGCATGCGGAGCTTATAGCTTTTGTTACAGACAATGTCTCAGCCTTCCAGCTTAGTAACGAATCAATGTACACACCCAGGAATTTGACGTGTTCTACCACTTCAACTCTGTTACCACAAGACAAAACCTCAATTCCAGCATTTTTTCGAACGTTTGACTTGAATAACACACACTTAGTTTTATTAACATTCAGTTTTAAATTATTTGTGCCAAACCAGTATTCAAAAGCTTTAAACATGTTATTAATTTTTAATTCTAAATTATTCATGCTATCTGCAGACACAATTGCATTAGTGTCGTCTGCAAAAATAATAAGACTCGTGTCCGCTATACGCTTTTTCATATACTCAATTAGATCGTTCAGAAATATAATGAAAAAGATTGGCCCCAAAACTGATCCCTGAGGGACGCCACGAGATAATGTCATTAGATTCGAGTTAAATATCTTCTCCTCTCCATCCACTACTTTATCTCTATGAATTGAAGTCTGTTGTGTAGATAAGATCTAAATGGCTTTAGGAAATTCTCCCGTATACCGTAATGATCCAGTTTGGCCAACAAAATGTCATGGTCCACCGTGTCGAAGGCAGAACTGAGGTCCAGAAAAATACCCGCTACCTTATGCCTGTCGTTCAGGTTGCAGACGACCTCATCGATCAATGCCTCAATCGGCGGTTCCCAAAGATTCTTGATAGCCAAACTGTTGAGGATTTAAGACTCTATGCATTCGGACGTGTTTCATAAGCCTATCCTTCATAATTTTTTCAAAGATTTTTGATAATATCGGCAATAAGGAAATCGGCCTGTAGTTGCCAGGATCTGTTTTTGAGCCTTTCTTAAAAATTGGAAGAATTCGTGCAATTTTAAACTGATCAGGGAACAGGCCCTCCTCAATACAATCATTATAAAATGATGCTAGTGGAGTTGCCAGTATGTCAATATTGTCTTTAATAACAGTTAGGGGGGCCCGTAGCATTTGCTACTCTTGCTACGTGGCTAATCCGGCACTGATTATATGGTTTTCGACACTTCGAAATATATTTATTTTATTTTTATTACTTAAAAGCCGTTGGTCAAGTGGCCGCACGCGCTACAGCAGTAGCGCGTGCGGCCACTTGACCAACGGTTTTGATGCTCAGCAGAGCATTAGGTCCTAAGTTCGAGTCCCGGATCGAGCAAAGTGTCAAGAGCGATTTTCTATCTGAAATTTCTCAGTAGCAGTCCGGAGTGTGGACTTGTGCCCGGTTGATGGCAATAGGCTCGTCCCCTATTACATGGCACTTAAACATAACTGGTGAAATGTGGGTGTACATAGGTCATCTTTTCTGTGCCCGCCCTTAACCTCTTTGTATTTTCTTTAGTGAAAATATTGTTCTCGTTTCTCCGCAATGACGGACTTATTAGTCACTGACTAGGTACATATAATATACCGAGCATTGGCTCTGGGGCGATGATAATGAGGCCGTTTGTTCGACGAGTTAGCACAGCTAATGTCTTATGAAGATTTATTAATTACATTGATTATATACCTCGTAGAGAAAATGCTATATTTATTCAGGGAGATAATTAGCTATGTACATTGTATAAAATTCTTAATAACTACATATATATTGTAAAAGTAATCCCTTCAATAGGATTGTAATATGTCCACAACAAAATGGCCAGGAAAGATGGTGAGGAATACTTACGGCGACGCTTAACGCTGTGTGCCTGTTCTTGCTCCCAATACCATGCCTTTTGAAACTTGTTGTAATGTTTTGGTTCTTGCGCATTTTAAAGTCCCCCAGGACATCCCTTTATTGAATAATGATGATATAACACAACACTTTCACTTGTTACATGGTTTTGATGATTTATTACATGGAGCTCGGCACTTATTATTTTTTTTATTTGGGAAAACAAACGACCACACTGCAGCAATACATACAATTTACGACATTTGTTTTCTACAAATGTGCAACCATGCATTAATTTTGTAAAATGTTTTAATAATATGTGGCAAATGTCGCTACATTTGCAACATATTATTAAAACGAATAAAACGAAGTTATATACAAATAAATCAAATTATCATTAAAGAGTGAATAAAATTGTTAAATCATAATTAAATTATTACAAAAAGAAATAACAAACAGAAAAATAAGGATTAAAATATCAGCAGAATCAATTACAATTATCTTACAAGCAAGGTTACATTATCAATAAAACAAACTTAATGACTACTAGTAGGCGCGCACGCTCGGCAATAAGGTTTTCTTAAACTGCTCTGCATATACGGCTCGTCCCAATGTCTCTGGGTAGATTCTGTCTGATGGTTTGTCGGGTAGATTGAAATTCGGGCAAGCGAATCTCCAGGCATCAATAACCTCGGTGAAGCATGGCACATCAAAATCAATCAATATGGAAGATAGAATAATCCTGATTTGTTTCTCAGTGCCATCGACTGAGGATATAAATGCCTCGTAGAGATACACACAGAGCTTCCGAAAGATTGGGTCTTAATATGAACATGGACAAAAGCAAGGTGATGTAGAATGCCCATGTCGCACCCACTCCTGTGAAACTCTACACTCGAAGTTGTGGAAGACTATGTCTTACCTGGGACAAACAATCCAGTTGGGTAGGGCCAACTTCAAAAAAAAGGTCAATCGTCGAATCAGACTCGGCTGGGCAGCGTTCGGGAAGTTGCGCGGGTATCTAATCACCTACCCACCTAGCCAGGGATTGTGCTAGTCACGAAATTTGCTTCTGTTGCTTATTTAATTATTTTGCTGCGTTTTTGACTTGTTTTGTTGCTGAAATCCAAGGACAGTTCGAACAAACTCAGTGCTTTATAATAGTTAAACTTCTAACATTCTTAAAAATCGTTAGATGATAAATAAAAACAAAAGTGTTGAAAGTGCTAATCATTCAGACTCAAAGTTGAGCGCAACGGATACTAGTCGTTAAGTGCGGAACATAAGTACTGTATTGGCGTGCATAACTCGCTCGCGGTGCTACCAACACCCCGCGGAGAATATTGACGTTTGCGTTCCAGATCAGAAATATCATAACAACAAGATTTCAAGCATTGTTGATATTTTGTAAACATCATCTTCGTAACTTCTGAAATGGATCGTACCCTGCCTTCGTCCCTGAAGACCCCTAAACCAGGACAATCACAATCTGTTCCTGACATACCTTCAGCCTCCAGTTCCAAGGAGAACTATGATAATATCACCTACAGGAGAAAGCGGCCGCGCATCGATGATTCACCCAACAACCCAGTGAATCGTTCTTGTTATAATCTGTGGTAGTATCTTATCTTATCTTGTGGAGGGGCCGAGAAATAACTCGGACACTTCGACCCATTGGGATCTATTGTGGTCCCCTAGATACCTTACTCCTCCCCAATCTCGTTGAAAACTCCTTTCATGAATTTTACAACGAGACTGGGAGATATGAGCCTATAGTCTTCTGGTCTTGGATATCCAACCCCTAAGAGACTCATTCGCTTACCAGCCAGTGCATCGCATGTGCAAAGAAGGTGCTCCATGCGTTCCGTATGTTCCCCACACAACCTGCACATGGGTGTCGCGGTTAAACCCATCTTCATGAGCATGTCGTTGGTTCCAAAGTGCCCAGTAAAGGCCCCAAGCAGGTAGCGGATTTGCCCCCTGCTCATGCTCCAAATGCATTCCCGGGCTTTGAACGTAGAGCCTAGGAATTTCTTGGAGTGTTGTAGACCGGTGTTAGATTGCCAATGAGTTCGCTGTCTGTGATCTGCAAACTCCCTAAATGCGGCCTTTACGAGGCACGTCGAGATGCCTACACATGGTTCTGGACCCACAAAGTCATTTGCTGAGCCCTCTCTTGCCAGTTCATCTGCCATTTCGTTACCATGGATTCCTTTGTGCCCAGGGACCCACATCAGTCTTACCCTGTTGTGCTTCCCAAGCCTGTTTAGGGTTTGGACAGCATCCAGAATAAGTCCGGAGTCCACTTTGTAGGATGCCATGGCTTTGATTGCAGCCTGACTGTCACTAAGAATATATATGGATTTACCTCTGGTTCCTCTATCTATATTCTCTTGAGCACAGGTTATTATGGCATAAGTTTCCGCTTGGAATACAGTTGCCATTTTCCCTAGGCTTTTGCTACATTTGTAACCTTTTGCGTATATTCCCGCCCCTGTACCTGATTCCATTTTGGATCCATCAGTGTACCACACCAGACTGTCTTGTTCTGGTGGATCGATTCCCTTCGTCCAGTCCTCTATTGTAGGGATTTGGACCTTGAAAGACCTTTCAAACACAAACATAGTTTGCATTTTATCGGATAACATGCTTGTTACCCGATCCAGGCCTTCATTCCCGTCAAACTTTGTATGGTTGGTCCTAGGCTTAGAGGCATCCCATAGTCCAGCCACAGCCAGTCGATGTAATGTCTTCCTTGCCTCGAATTCAACCATCATATGCAGAGGAGGGATATTGAGGTATCTCTCAATCGCTGCCGTAGGTGTTGTCCTGAAAGCACCCGTGATGCCTAGACACACTGTTCTTTGTAATTTGGTGAGTGGCGCTTTGCACGAGGCAAGCTTTGTTCTGGGCCACCACACTATGCTGCCGTATGTGATAATAGGTATTATCATTGTCCGGTACAGCCATCGTATCACTTTGGGCTTTAACCCCCAAGTTTTACCGTAGGTGGAACGACACATGCCGAACACTCGTAGGGCTTTCGTCGTAATATTTTCCACATGAGTTTTCCACCTGAGTTCTCTATCAAGCGTTACACCCAGATATTTTACTTCGGTAGACCAGGGCAGCTTTATTCCATTGAGGGAGAGCTCTCCTAGGTTTCCTAATTGTCTCTTCCTCGTGAATGGAACAATGACTGCTTTGCTTGGGTTGATAGAGAGGTGGTTCTTTGTACACCATTCCTCTGTCATCCTCAATGCCTGTTGTAATAATCCAGAGACTATGTTCGGGAATTTACCATTAACCATTATAGCTATGTCATCTGCATAGCCTACTGTGTAGAATGGTCCAGTATTGAGCTTGGTAAGTAGCGAGTCTACTACCAAGCACCACAATAATGGTGACAGCACTCCACCCTGCGGACAACCTCTTGTTGTTTTTGCACTAAGTCTGTCTCCCATCAGTTCCGATCTGACTATTCTGCTTCTCAGCATATAGTCAATCCAGTTGCACGTGGTATCATTGATGCCATGTTCCTTTGCAGCGATGCGTATGGACTCAAATGTTGTCTTGTCGAAGGCTCCCTCTATGTCGAGGAAAGCCCCGACACAGATCTCTTGTCCCTCTAGCGCAGCCTCGGCTCGACTCGCAACATAGTGCAATGCCGTTTCTGTAGATTTACCAGGGCTGTAGGCGCACTGTAGTTTATGTAGAGGGAAGTTTTTAAGTGGTCCCTCTCTTAGGTACCTGTCTACCAGTTTCTCCAGAGCTTTTAAGAGAAAGGATGATAGACTAATTGGCCTGTAAGCTTTAGCTTCTTCGTAAGTCGGCCTTCCCACCTTCGGTATAAAGGTGACTTTGACCTCCCTCCATGCCTTGGGTACGTACCCAAAGGCTATGCAGGCTCTGTAGAGCTTACTCAAATGAGGTATCAAAACAGATGCCCCTTCTTGCAATAGTATTGGGTAGATTCCATCCGGACCAGGGGATTTGAGAGGCTGGAAGCCCGCTATGGCAAGCTTCAGTTTATTTTCATCTACCACTTTCTTTGCCGTGAGCCAGTTATTTTTGGACGTGTGCCTTGTGAGCTCGTCCCTTGTGACTGGATCCTCTTCATCGCTGTCGCGCAGTATACATTCCGGGAAGTGAGTTCTAAACATCACGCCCAGAGTGTCCTGTCCAGTTTCCGTTAGATACCCATTCTCATCCTTTACAGATGATAGTGGGTTTGTCTTAGTCATGGACATCGCTTTGCACAACCTCATTCCACTTGGCAGAGCTTCGATGGAGGTGCAATGCTGCCGCCAACTAGTTCTTTTGGCCTTGCGTACCGCCATCTTATACCTCGTCAGCATGCTATGATAGTCAGAGAAATCTTTCCTGACTTTTGCATCATTGAAGGCCTGTCGTGTTTCCTGACGTATTTTAGCTAGTTCAGGAGTCCACCATGGTACCTTTTTGCAAAAGGCCTTTTTCTCTGGGCAGTTATCTACCCATGCACCGATGGTGCCCATCTTGATTCTATCAGCTTCAAATTCTATATCTAGTATGGAATTGAGCTTACCTTTAGGGCTCCCTAGATTTACTTTTAGGTCCCTCCTGTACGAGTCCCAATTTGTATGTCTTGGGTTTCTCCTTCGTCTAGTTTCGGCTTCTGTCGCCGTCCTAAACCTAAAGCATATATAATTATGGTCAGACAGAGAGATTTCGTCCGATACATGCCAATTCTCGATGTAAGCGCTGGCCTTGTTTGAAGCCAGAGTCAGGTCAATAACTTCAGTTCTCGCCGAGGTCCTGAAAGTAGGTTTATTGCCTGCGTTAAGGATTTGTAAAGAAGAGCTTACCACAAAGTCCAACAAATCCTCCCCTCGTTTGTTGACATCTGAGCTGCCCCAAACGACATGGTGTGCATTCGCATCGCAGCCAAGTATCAGGTCGAGGTTTTCTTGGTTGCCGTAGTCAACCAGTCTTCTGATTAGTGGTGTTACTGGTTCCTTTTGTTCATATGGGAGGTAGGCAGAGGCAAGGATAATTTTCCTTTTCTCTGTGCCCATCCCCACTTGGATCAGAGTTGTTGTGAGATCCCTGTAACAGAAAGTACGTAAGGGCATTGCCTCTATACCGCCCCTGATATAGATGCAAGTCCTCGCGTCATTAGTTGGACAGTCATAGAGCACCATGCCTCCTGTCCCACCTAAGCCTTTTATAGTCCCCTTATACAGATAAGGTTCCTGTATCAAGGCAACGTCAAATGTGTTAAGCTTCAGTTGCCGAGCCAGAAGGGCAGTAGCGGCTCTGCAATGATGCAAATTAATTTGTACACACCTTAGTCCCTCCATCTTGGATGATTTGATGGGCCTGTGTCAATATAGGAGGGCCTTAGTTTTGAGGCTCCTCCTCCATCGCCTGGCTCTCCTCAGGAGCAATCGGCGACTGAATCCCCAGGGTGTCGAAGTCCCCGAGGATGTCATCCTCGTGGTCTGCCTCTGACGCCCTGGTCCCAATCTCTGCCTCCTGCGATGCGCCGTAAGCAGAGATTTCCTCGATGGCCTCCTCACGTCGGTGTAGTCCATCCTCGGAGGGTTCCGCCTCTGCTTCCGCAGTGGGTGCCTCTCCCTTATCTTCTTCCAGGAGCTTGAACGAGTACCGTTCAATTCCTCCTGGAAGAGAGTAGCCCGCGGCCTTGATGACCCCAGCGGACACCCCGTCCATGAGGACGATACGACGGATGCCGGTCTGCTCTGTGAGAGTATTCACGACCTTCCAGTCGCTCGTCCTCAAGGCAGGGTTAAGCCGCTGGAGCAGTCGAATGGCCCGGGCAGAGTCCTGCAACGCCAAGTTGCGACTCTTCCATGCCATTTTGACTGGCTTTGGAAGGTCCTTGGCGTCAACAACCTTGAGTTTCAAGGAGCCAAGTTCCACATTGTGGATGGCCCCCCGAAACCAGCTAGCTGCATCAGAGTTGTCGCAGGATACATGAACTGCACCTGCGACAACTCCGGGAGCAACCGTTAAAACAGGCAGAGGATCCGGCGCCACTTCCAGTTTCTCAATTATGAGCTCCTGGATTGGCACCAAGTCCTCCGCCCTCAAGTACTCCTCCGGGTACCTGACTGTGACGACAGCGAGTTTCACAGTCGCCACCGCATCCCTAAAGGATCCGGTTGAGGATGATTGCCCTTGGGTCTTCATCCTCTTGGCCGCCATGTCCCCGCTGTCGCCGCTGAGAGCAGCACGCGGTCTCTTTGATGGGCCCTCCGTAGGAGTCCCCTCTAGAGCCGCCTGCTGTCTCAGCTTTTGGCGCTTCTTTCTGCGCGCCCCAGATCGTCCAACCGGAAGCCAGCCTGGTTCATGCCGGCCGCCGGGAGACGACGAGGTGCTGTCTTTGCCGGTCGCGTCCGGGGCCCCAAGGTCCGAGGTCATTCGACCTCCGACACAAGGGTCACGTGTCGCGCCAGTTTTGGCAGCACCTTTGTGCCCGGTGGGCTGGTTTGCAGTTTCGCCCTTAGGCGGTCCCGCAGTAGTGCCGGCCCTCGGCAGTGCCGCAACAGTACCGTCATTTGACAGTCCCACTGCAGCCCCACTTCGAGACGACCCCACTGCAGTCTCGCCTCCGGGCGCTCCTGCAACGGAAAATGCAGTCCCGGCTTGCGCCGGTCCCGCCGTCTGGTGTGCAGTTCCGCCCTTCAACGGTCCCGCAGCAGTGCCGACCCTCGGCAGTGCCGCAGCAGTACCGTCATTTGACAGTCCCGCCGCAGCCCCACCTCGAGACGATCCCACTGCAGTCTCGCCTCTGGACGTTCCTGCTATGGAAAATGCAGTCCCGGATTGCGCCGGTCCCGCCGTCTGGTGTGCAGTCCCAGCTTTCGCCGGTCCCGCCTTTTGGAGCGCAGTCCCAACTTTCGCCGGTCCTTTCGCCTTGTGGTTTTTTCTTGAAATAAAATCCATTTAAAAATCCCGATATAAATTTCATCTCTCGACTTTCCCCACCCTCCATGGAGTGCCCAAGTGGCGATGCTACGGTAGCACCAGGGATTAGCCGAGAGATATAGCCCTCCCCCATCAGTTGCTCACGAGACTGCACGACACCAACTCACACCACTACCACTAGCGATGCGAGCGAGCGCCGCCGTCTGCAAGCCCCCAATGGGAGTGAACTCGCCTGGGGGCCGTCTGACAGGACCCCGCAGCCGATTGACCATAGCTGGCTAGGCTACGGCCTCCCGTGTCGGAAGAAATCCGGGCCAAAGTGATGTGTTGTGTGCAGCCTGCTCCACTCAATCACCAGGATCCCTTCATCCCTCCATACGGGTCCCCGCGCACGGCACAAACACGCGGGAGGTCATTGCTATCCAACATTTTCTTTGTTCAATGGTGGACACCCAGGGGCATGACCTCGCCACCCCTGTGATACGTCGCCCGGTGATTTCAGTTACGTCTATTTCAGAGGGAATTAGACCAATAACAGGGCGGCAACCACGAGAAGGAAAATCACCGCACTTGCCTTGAGGATCTACACGACCGTAGCGCTCTCCCTCAAGACCACGCCACCTTGCCGGCTCTGAAGGAGCCAGGCAAGGTAGGACTGCATCGACAAAGCCAAGCCCTACAGGGCTTGTCGCTGACAGCTCAAAGCGTAAGTTTGCTAACACAGACCAGCCCCATCTGTGGTAGTAAATATTATAGTCTTGATTTTGTAATGCCACACACAACGCCACCTATAGTACTTTTACGTACACTATTTTTTACTTACTTACTGTCATGGCTTCCTACGCAGTTGCGCTCACAATATTTTGTTATAGTTTCTTTTATAACTAATAAAGCTGTTTAATATTGCTACAAAACGAGTTTATTAACATCACCTAAATCATCACTACTCTAACATGGTAGCAGTCCGTGGTTAGGTGGTTAATAAGTGAAACAGTGAATTCAAGAAAAGGCCACGTGGAAAGTGGTTTACGCCTTGAGTAAATTAGGAGTCAAAAATACTTAAAGAGACGCTATCTTACCTAAAATGGCTAAACAAGCAAGGATAGAAGACATAATTTATTTATTTTTATTTATTTAAAAACTTTGGAAGACTTACAGCTAAATACAATAGTAATAAATAACAGTAAGACAATCAAACAGCCAATTACAAGTCTTCACGTCTAGAGCTTATCTGGTATAAATGTACTGTGGAACAAAGTATACACACTGCCAAATAAGTCAAAATGAAAGCAAAATAAAATGACAATAATAAAAAAAAAAACAGGTATCACTTCAGATGTTTCAAAATTAATGAAATCACTACAGGTTATTATGAGAACCAAGTCGTTAAAAACTCGATTTAAAAAATAAAAAAAACTAAGTCTAAAAAAAATTAAGCTTTAAAAAAAAAAATCCTTATATATAAATAATGATACCCATTTTTGATGGTATAAACTATTCAAGCTGGAAATTAAGGTTAGTAACTTTACTAGAATACAAAGAATGCAACGATCCCGCCATTTGCATCATGCCAGCTAAATATGAAACTCAAGAGGCTAACTGGAAGAAAATGGATTTGAAAGCAAGGACTATAATAATGAGCACAATTTCAGACAAACAATTAGAATATATTGATGAATGTAAAACAGCATAATTATGAAATGATGAAAAAGTTTGACAAAATGTATCTAACACAGTCTACTGCTATGCAAATAATATGTAGAGGAAAAATTGAAGAAATTAAATTAAACAATTACACTACAATAGAAGATTTTTTTGTTGATTTCGAGAAAACAACGAACGATTTTAAAGTGGCTGGTGGTAAAATAGATGAACCTGAGAAGATGAGATACTTGCTCAGAGCTTTACCTCCAAGTTATAGTTATATTGGAGATTTCATTGATGTCATTCCAGAAGAACAAAGAACAGTAGACTATGTAAAGTCTAAAATAAAAGAGAAGAATATGGCTGCTAACGACACAGATAAGAAAAGCGATATGAGCACATTCGCAACAAAAACTCAAGCACAATGTTTTAATTGTGGCAAGTTCGGCCATCTCAAGAAGGACTGTTGGCATGCTCAGAAAAATGGCCAAAGACAACAAAGCTACCAAGGAAGATATCCAACCAGTCAACGCCAGCAAGGACTACAGAGAGGTTTCATCAGAGGCGGATTTCATCGAGGTCGTGGGCGAGGCAGAGGTCAAGGCCATCCCAGAGGTGAGTCGTCGAGCACCCAGCGAGATGGCCCTGCAACAGAGTCATGGACAACTCAAGTATGTACTCATGAAGCAAATCAGGTAACGGGGTGTAGTGAAGGGGAATATGATGATAATAATAGTAAAATTAGTTGGGTGTTAGATAGTGGGTGTACAGATCATATTATAAAGAATGATACATTTTTCTATAATTATGTAGACTTAAAAATTCCAATTGATGTGAAACTGCCAGATGGTAAAGTGTTAAAAACAACCAAAATAGGTACTGTCAAAATTTATTTCAAAAATTATTATAATGAAAAACATATTGATTTAAAAATGTTTATTTTGTAAAAGGCATTAAGCAAAATTTGTTAAGTTTTTCAAAAATAACCAAAACCTGCACAATAGTAGCTAGAAATGAATATGCAAAGATTTATACTCAATCAAGAGAATTAATAGTTGTTGCTAACAAAAAAGACAATTTGTATTGTATCAAAAGTTTTGTTTCAAAAATTGATAATAATAAAATGTTCATAAATACAATAAAATTAACTGATAAAGAGAAATGGCATAGGGCACTTGGTCATGTAAATTTTCAATATTTAAATAAGTTAATAAATTAGTGGAAGGTTTGCCAGATAAGATTGAAAGCACAAAAATGAAATGTTCTAATTGTATTGAAAGTAAAATGGCTAATGTACCTTTCCAAAATAATAGAACCAAGACAACTGATATTTTACAGTTAATTCATACTGATCTAAACGGTCCACACAGCACAACTGGTTATAGTGGAGAAAAGTATTTTCTGATATTTATTGACGACTATAGTAAATGTACCAGAATTTTTTGTATCAAAAGTAAAGCTGAAACTGCAAATTGTTTTATAGAGTTTGTCAATTTAGTAGAGAATAAGTTTAACAAAAAAGTAAAGAAATTACAGTGCGATAATGGCAAAGAATATTTAAATCAAGATATTTATAATTTCATTAGACAAAAGGGAATAGAGTTATTACCATGTCCACCCTATGTCCATGAATTAAATGGAGTAGCGGAAAGGTATAATAGATCTGCTATGGATATAGGCAGATGCTTAATGAGAGAAGCTAAAATTCACAGAAGGTATTGGGCCAAAGTTATAAAAACAGCAGCATACTTAAAAAATCGAACAATTGCTAATACAGTAGAGAATAAAACTCCTTATGAAATATTTTTTGGTGTTAAACCAAATGTAGAGCATCTAAAGATTTACGGAAGTAGAGTTTATGTCAGGGTTCCAGAAGCTTTGAGAAAAAGTAAATGGGACGATAAAGCCCAACTAGGTGTGTTAGTAGGTTATAATGAAAATGGTTATAGAGTTTTGTTAAATAACAGAATAATTAATGCTAGACATGTACAGGTAATAGAAGAAAATACTCAATTAATTTGTTTAGAAAAACTTGATGATGAGAAGGATAGGGATTTGGAAAACAACAAAACATCAAAGATAAACAATGAAATATTTAAAACCGACATAGATGAAGACTATGTAGATGCAAATGACATTAGTTCTGATAATGCTGTGCAACATCTTGTTAATGATGATAATTTATGTAACAGTAGGGACAAACTTGTAATAGAAAGAAAGTCAAAAAGAAAGATAAGTCCAGTTTCTAGATATGGAGATATGGTAACCCAGTATCACACTTTATTTATGTAAATTACATTGATGCAAATGTACCAAATACATTTGAGGAGGCAATGAACTCCCAAGATTATAAACAATGGCAGATAGCCATGGATTCAGAAATAAATAGCTTAAACAAAAATAACACATGGCAAATTGTTGAACGACCAAAAGATAAAAAGTAATTGATGTCAAGTGGGTCTTTAAAATGAAAAGTAATAATGCTTGCAAAGCCAGATTAGTTGTACGAGGATTTCAGCAAAAAGAATATCTTGAAAATGTTTATTCACCAGTAGGTAAGATGCAAACATTGAACATTTTATTATCATACAGTTGCAAAAATAATTTATTTATAGAACAAATGGATGTTGAGACAGCGTTTCTAAATGGTTATGTAAAGTCAGAAGTTTTTATAAATCAACCTAAAGGTTATGAAACTGAATATAATATTAGATAATATTCTCGACCGCGGCGACCACACATCAGGATGACGGGGATGGAGAATCTTTTGAAGACTGCGTAGAACAGCCGGTTCAGAGCACAACACAGCCTTCCTATTCCTCTCGCGCTCGCGTCACAAGTTAAAAACAAGGGTTTGTTTGGTTCGTAATGAGCAAGGACGTCGGCACTAATCAAAATATTTTTAATTCTCTTAAAAGCTGACTCACACTCATCATTCCATGTCCAAGTAACTCCCTTCTTTAGTAACCTGTACAAAGGTGCCAAAATATTGCTCAAGTTTTTAACAAATTTCGCATAATACATGATTGTTCCTAAAAAGGCTCTCAAATCGGTAATATTTTCTGGGCGGGGTATGTTTAATATACCTTCCACCTTTTCAGGGTCCACCTTAATTCCCTCGGCAGAGATAATAAAACCTAAATATTTAACCTCATTAGTCAAGAACATGCACTTTTTTTGATTCAGTTTCATTCCATTATGATGTAACCGCTCTAAAACTCTCTCTAAAATAACTAAATGCTCCCTAATATTGGGTGATCCAATAATAATATCATCGAGAAATACTTCTACGTTTGGAATATCGTTCAGAAGATTCGCCATAATTTGTTGGAATATACCAGGGCTTGACGATAAACCGAAGACCAATCTTTTATACTTAAAAAGGCCCTTGTGAGTATTAATAACCGTACAATTATCAGGGTCATCCAATTCTATCTGATTATATGCTTGCGTTAAATCAATTTTTGTAAATATCTTAGAACCATTTAATTTAACCAGCAAGTCGTTTATAAGTGGTAAGGGATATTTGTCCACCAATAGTACTGGATTTAATGTTATTTTGTAATCAGCACAGATACGGAGTCCACCATCAGCCTTACGAACCGGTACAAGTGGAGTAGCCCAATCAGCGCACTCCACAGGCTCGATGACCCCGGCGCGCAGCATGCCTTCCAGCTCAGCCTCAACGCGCTCGCGGAGCGCGTACGGCACAGGACGTGCGCGACAGAAAACCGGCGTTGCTCCCTCGCGTAGTCGTAACCGAGCCTTGCCTCCCGTGAACCGGCCCAGTCCCTCCGAAAACAAATCCTTAAATCTGTGAAGTAATAATGTTAATTGATCATTACATGAAACATTGCTATTTCTTTTGTCTGTGCTCAGTGTGATCATATTTTGGTACAAAGGTATTTTAATGCCTAGTTCAGTAAGCCATTGTCGACCTAATAGCGCGGTGGTGCCACCCTCTATTACAAACAATTCCATTTGCTTGGACTTATTTCCATACTTAACCATTGGCCTAATCACCCCTATAGGTTTTGTAATAGTACCATCATAGAATCTAAAAACTAAATTAGAATTATCTAAAGGTCTATGGCTAAACAGTTGATCATACTTTTCCCTACTAATACATGATACTAAAGACCCTGTATCAATCTCCATAGACAATTGGGTTTGATCTACATAAATAGTTAAGCTCACCGGTTTGTAGCTATTCAAACTAAGTTGATGCAAATCTTCTACTACCCAATCCTCCTCGTCTGTCAAAGGAGGCTCATCCTCCCCTGCCTGGCTCCAGAGGTTTGACTGATTGGCTACCCCGCCTGCTGCTTGAACATGCGCCACCATGTTATTGGTGTCACATCGGTCCTTCGGCTGTCTTCCACCAGAACGCACCGGACAAACCCGGCGTAGATGTCCTTTCTGTCTACACATACCGCAGATAAACCGACTGTATCTACATCGCTCCCTCTGGTGAACCGAAGCTCCGCAAGCAGAACAATTGTTTTTCGAATCATCGGCGGTGAACTTCCGTGCCGCCGGCAGCCCGCGTGATCCATCACGCCCTCGGCGGCCCCCGCTGCCCGACGCCACCACCGTATGCACCGCTCCAGCCGCGTTATCACCGCTACCGCCCAAGTCGCAATTTTTCCCGACTGTTTGTTCCACTGCCGCTGCATCCCTCTCCGCCGATTCCATAGCGCATGAAATCTTAACGGCATTTGCATATTGCAGATTTTCTTCCGTAAACAATCTTTGCCTAATCGACTCGCTTCGCAACCTGCATACTAACTGATCACGTAAATTCTCTTCCAATACGGACGTAAATTCGCAAAATTTGGACATTTTCTTCAGTTCTGAAATATATTGTAAAATGGATTCACCCGCATTTTGTCTTCGTTGTCGAAAACGGTACCTCTCTGCCATAAATGACGGCTTTGGTTGCAAGTGATCCGTCATAACCTTCACCACCTCCACATAGGTTTTTGCACTCGGTTTGTCCGGACTTGTTAAGTTGCTTAAAAGTTCATAAGCTTCGTCACCCATCGCCGCAATAAATGTGGGTAACCAAAATTCCTCCTTAACATTGTTGACCTTGAAGAACATTTCCATGCGTTCCACATACATTGTCCAATTGCCCGATCTTACATTAAACTCGGTTAGTTTTCCGATTGACATTTTGGATTAAATTTTTATTTAGCACGCTTCTAATTTTTATCCTCGTCGCCACTGAAATATATGAGTAAAACAACGTGTAGCTAGTAATTCGGTTTATACGGGACGGCGATGACACACCATTCCCGTGACAGGCCATCAACAAGAACGATCATAAACAATAAGTAGGTTACCATACATTACATTAGAGAGAACTTAAACATAAATTTATATTTAAATAATTTCCTTCTATATTATAGGAATACAGAACACTGTACTACAGGCGAAACACCGGCGTCGCTCATGTTTGGCCGTAGGTTACGTACAAAATTCGACGCCCTAAGACCAAGTAGGGACAGTAGAGTTAGAGATGCTCAGGAGCGTCAACAAAAATACGGCGCAAATGGGTTGCGTCAACTACGCCCGGGGGATGAGGTCTGGCTGCGTCAATATCGTGGACAGGATAAATGGGTAACTGGAAAGGTTGCAGAAAAGATGGGGACCACCGATTATAAGGTAGTAGATGCTTTAGGTAGAGAATCCCACAAACATGTAGATCAGCTGAAGCCACGGATACGGAGTTCAATAATCTGTCCTTCTCCCTCTAGCCCGATCAGTGAGAATTCCAAGACGGTTGTGGTAACGCAAGAACAGGGAGCGCCCAGTCCGGGCGGTCCACGGAGCGAAGCCTCGACCGCGGCGACCACACATCAGGATGACGGGGATGGAGAATCTTTTGAAGACTGCGTAGTACAGCCGGTTCAGAGCACAACACAGCCTTCCTTGCCTTCTCCTAAGCCGCCCCAGTCTCGTCCCATTCGTCAATGTCGAATTGATAAGCCAGCTAGGTATAATTTATGGTGAAGGCGTAGAAGTCATATTAAGTTTCTTTTGTTTTTATGAGTTAAGTTTTAAAGCTCTGAAAGCCTTTTATTGATTGTTAAAATGTAAAGGGTTCTAGATTAAGGGTGAAGGTGTAATGTATGGTAACCTACTTATTGTTTATGATCGTTCTTGTTGATGGCCTGTCACGGGAATGGTGTGTCATCGCCGTCCCGTATAAACCGAATTACTAGCTACACGTTGTTTTACTCATATATTTCAGTCTACAAGTTGCAAAAGAAACTCTATGGTCTCAGAGAAAGCCCTAGAGTATGGTATGATTGTTTCAACAAATTTATTGAGAAACTGAATTTTGTTAGAAGTAAATATGATTACTGCTTATATGTAAATAGTACAAGCAAAGATTCAATATATATACTAATATTTGTTGATGATCTTCTAATTTGTTGTAAGGATGAAGATAAAGTAAAAAAGGTAAAAACTAGTTTAATGGAAAGATTTGCAATGAAAGATCTAGGAAAAATTAAAAGCTAGATAGATATTTTTTATATATATTAGATATTGATTATAGTGATGATGGCAAAGAATGTCCTTAAGTCAAACAAAATATATTGAATCTCTGGCTGTAAAATATAATCTGGAAAATACTAAGTTATATGATACTCCAATGGAAATAAACTTAAAATTAGAACAAGCTGGAGAAGTAGATGATAGTTTAAAGTATAGAAATATAATAGGCGAATTATTGTATATAAGTACTGGCACCAGACCAGATATAGCATTCAGTGTAAACTACTTAAGTCGATACCAAAATTGTTATGACCAAACACATTACAAATATGCAATGAGAATCCTAAAATATTTGTATAAGACTAAGGATTTAAAGATAAGATACTATGATAATGTAAACACTGAAATATTAGATTGTATGGTAGACTCTGACTATGCAGGAGATAATGTAGATAGAAAATCTACAACAGGATTTGTAATTAGATTATTTGAAAACACATTTTTTTGGAAAACACATAAGCAAAGTACACTAACTAAGTGTTCAACCTTTGCAGAATATACTGCTATGTCTGAGGCAGTGACAGAAATACTTTTCATTAGAAACTTGTTAGTTGAATCGTTCAGTGTAAAATTTGATAAACCAATAAAATTGTATGAGGATAATACTGGTGCAATTTCGATTGCTGAATATGGCAACTTTACTAAGAATTCTAAGCACATTGAAGTGCAGTATCATTATATAAACGAAAACTATGAAAAGCGTATAATCGATATTGTAAAAATTGATTCAAAATTTAACTTAGCAGATATGTTAACTAAAAGTTTAGATAAAACTAATTTTTTGAGAAACAGGTTAGGGTTAAGATTATCTTAGTTTAACAGTATTGTGTATTTAAAATATCAAGATTATAAATTTAAGGAGGCGTGTTATAATCTGTGGTAGTAAATACTCCTATTATAGTCTTGATTTTGTAATGCCACACACAACGCCACCTATAGTACTTTTACGTACACTATTTTTTACTTACTTACTGTCATGGCTTCCTACGCAGTTGCGCTCACAATATTTTGTTATAGTTTCTTTTATAACTAATAAAGCTGTTTAATATTGCTACAAAACGAGTTTATTAACATCACCTAAATCATCACTACTCTAACAGTTCTTTTTGTACATGCTCGGATGTACTAATGCAAATGTTGACTTCATGGAGGGCTGAATATGACCTCAGGCTGTCTGCGTGGAAGGATGAGCATGACAAAATGTTGTCCGCCCTGGTCAAGGATGTCTCCGAACTTAAAAACCAGTGTGCGGCCATTCAAAAAACAACCACTGAGCTTGAGGGTAGTCGGTGTCCACGGGTGTCGGTGTCGGGTGCGCCGCGGATTGCAGGGTGTATGGATCTGGTAAACCAGCGACGGGGAAATCGGAACCTAAATCAACAATCATACTCGGCAGCTACACAGCTACTTGCTGCCCCGCCAAATGATGGTGAGAAAGTCTCCGGACCCATGGAAATAGCGTTAGAAGCGAAGTTTTTAACTTGTGTCTGGCACCCATATACCGCGACGCAGACGTTAATGCTCGTAAAGGTACAGAAAACCTTCCTTAGATTTCTATTCCAAAGGGTATTCCATTTCTTCCCTTATATGTATCCAACGAATTATCTTTTAGTAATCTTGGGTTTTAACTCGTTGGAGGTAAGGAGAGGCTATGATCAGCTCGCGGTAGCATGTAAGATTCTAAGCCGACGTATTGATTGCACCGAGCTACATGACCTTTTCTGCAGACTGTTTGTGCCCTGCAATTACGTTGGGCACCGTCAGAGTCACCGTCACGTCCTGTTCGCACCACCGTCATCCAGAACGGTCGCTAGAGCTGAATCCCCAGTGTGTGGTGCTTTGAAGATGCTCAATGCCCTCTTGACTGCCAATCCTGAATGTGATGTGTTTGCGGACGAATGGTACCTATAAACTAATGCGTGCATGACCAGACATGCACGCATTAGTTTATACATGTTCTGTGAGAGAAAATATGCGAGGGTGTCCACTGTTCCATGTTAATTGTATTGTTTTTATGTATTATTATTTCGTTTATTGATTTATATTCTTATTTAATACATTTTTAAATATTTAAAAAAAGAAAACTTAAAAACATTTAAAAATATAAAAAATAGAGGCCAACCGGTATCGGGAACGGGGTCCAAGCTACCGGTGGTTAGGGCTCCAGAGACAGGAACCTCCTCACAATGCGAGCCGTATCGAGGAGTACTGCCTTCTGTATCAGACCCTTGATCCAACCGCCCAATGACAGCCTCGACAGATGGTCGTCGAGGCTCTTGGCCATCAGGCCGTTGGCCGTAACGACAATCGGCACAATGATCGCCGAGTCCACATTCCACATGTCGACAACCTCGTATGCTAAGTCGAGATACTTGATTTGTTTCTCTTTCTCAGCTTTCACGAGGTTCTCGTCATGCGGGATGGTGACATCGATTATCATTGTGCGGCGCGCTAATCGGTCTATCACCACTATATCCGGCTTATTGGCAACAATAGTCCTATCAGTGATGATAGACCGATCCCAGTACAACGTGACATGGTCATTTTCGAGAACTGGGTCGGGCACATACTTGTAATACGGTACCTCCGATTCCACTAGATTGTACTTCAATGCAAGTTGCTGGTGAATAATCCTGGCCACTTGATTATGCCTGTGCAAGTACTCGCCGTTAGCCAAACGAGAACAACCAGAGATAATATGTCTGATGGATTCACCCGGACGGTGGCATGCCCGACATATGTCAACCGTCCCGTCCTTCATTATATGTCTCCGGTAGTTATTCGTCAGGATAACTTCGTCCATAATTGCACAGACAAAGCCCTCAGTTTCCCCGAAAAGGTCGCCGAAACGTAGCCAGGATACGGACGCTGGGAAATCTACATCGGGCCCATGGAGAGCCCGATAGAAGCGCCCGTGTAGCTCCTTGCCTTGCCATACCTCTTTGCGTTGATCGGTCGATAGTATTACAGGCTTGCGCCAGTTCTCTTTAGCCATGGACAACGGGGTGAGGCCCTTGTCCACTGCGACCACATCTCGGTGCATACCCACTTCAGCTTTTAAAAAGTATTCTCTGAGGCTGCACACCTCGCGGCCGTGAAGAGTCTTGGCGTTTAAAAAGCCGCGACCCCCACACTTCCGCGGGATGTACAGTCTCATCACCGATGATCGTGGGTGATGCATCCGGTTTGCGGTCAGCAGTGTCCGGACCCTCCTATCGAGGGCGTCGAGCTCGGTCTGAGTCCATTTGAGTATGCCGAAAGAGTACATCAAAACCGGCATGACCCAACTGTTGAAGGCGCGCACCTTATTTCCGCCCGACAAAAGGCTATTTAATACCTTTTTCAGGCGGCCAAAGAAACGCTCCTTCAGCAGTTGCTTCATGTCAGTACTGTTGATGCCCAACGCTTCCGACATACCCAAATACTTGTATGTTTCGGTCGAGGAGAGGTGTCTAAGGTGTATGGAATCAGAGAGTTGAATTCCCTCGGATTCCATAATCTCCCCTTGCTTTACATGCATGACTGCACATTTGTCCACACCAAATTCCATCCTAATGGAGTAACTGAAGGTTTCAGTTACCTTCAGTAGTTCCGTCAGTTGGAATTTATTGGGGGTAAAAAGTTTTAGATCATCCATGTAAAGGAGGTGAGATATGACCTGACCACCTCTTCTTAACCGATAGCCTAGTCCTGAATCCTCCAAAAGTGTACTTAGAGGATTCAGGGCTAAGCAGAACCAAAGTGGACTCAAACTGTCGCCCTGAAAAATCCCCCGCTTAATCCATACAGGCTCATCATCCCCCCGAATCGGTCGACATCCTGGATATCGAAGGACTGTCTTCCATTGCCCCATACATGACTCAAGGAAGGTGCATAGAGTTGCATCTATTTTGTACAACTCCAGCACCCTCATGAGCCATGTATGTGGCACAGAGTCGTAGGCCTTCTTGTAGTCTATCCAGCATGTCGACAGATCCTTGCGGGAACGTCGAACCTGCTGGCTTATGGCCATGTCAATGAGGAGTAGCTCCTTAGTGCCGCGGGACCCATTCCTACATCCATTCTGAGAGGTAGACATTATTGAGTTATCTTCAATGTGTTTATCAATTTTTACTCTCAGGATGGATGTAAGAAGTTTATAAACCGTTGATAAGCAAGTAATTGGTCTATAATTCATGGGTTCCGCGGGACTACCTGTCTTATGGAGCAGGTGGGTAACGCCTGTAGTTAAAAACTGCGGAAGCGACCCAGACTCTAAACATGACTGGAATTGAGATGCCAGAAACGCGTGTGAGCTGCTATACCATTTTAGCCAGAAGTTATGCAGTCCGTCCGGTCCCGGAGACTTCCAGTTCGGTAGCGGACGAACTGCTTTGGCTACATCCGATGGACTAATGATGACTTTTTCCATTTCTGGTATAGCTTCACACACGCGCTCGACATCACGCATCCAGCCACCCTCAGTGTGACAGACCGACAAAGATACCTGGTCGGTACCGACCGGTACCGACCAGATGCTTCGCCAGAATGTACTCGTGGCGACATCATCCGGGCGGCACACGTCAGTCACAATTTGTTCAGGTCGCTCCCAAGTTCTGTATACCCACCTCTCATCACTCTGGAACATGCGATTCTGCGAGTAGCGGTCAACCCGCCGCTTATACCGCCGAATACGGCTGGCCCATGCACAAACTTTCTGCTTCAGGAAGTCGATGCGCTCCGTGACATGTGACATATATTCTCGAGGGCTGATTCCAGTCCCCGAAAATGCCCGCCTCACGAAGCGCATCACACGTGGTCGTGTATTGCCCTCCCTGAAACAGCATAGTTTGCCGATGAGTACCCTGGCCCCATCGATACGCCGTTCGATCCTGCACTGCCAGGTTGGCACGGCAGGCTTTGGCCGAATAGCTTCGTTTGGGAACTTAACATTGGCCAAACGACATGCCGCAACAGCCCCACAATACAGGATCGAGTGCGTATCAACAAGGTTCTCGCTGCTTTCAAAGATGTTCTTAAGCAGCGAGTCCAAGGCACACACCAGCGCCCTATTCTTCTTGTGCATAGGCAAGCGTGGTAATCGGGGCCTAAGATCAGTCGGTGTTGACCTATACTCGCGAAGCGCATCCTCCAGTGCGCTCCTCAATCTTTCGTTGCACTGGCTACTTACTGTGGCAACCCTATCATCTGCCACATCGTTAACAGGATTGGACCGCGGCGGGATCACAATAGTGGCTGGCGGTGCCGCGGTCAGTGTCGGGGTTGAGACGATTTGGTTGCTCAGCACTTCTGAGCGCAGCCTATCAAGTGCGGCGTCATCCAACCTGTGATTACGCTGGATGACCCGCACCTGATCCGACAATCGTTGGGCCGAGACGTTAATGGTTGGTTCTAGGTCCCAAAACAGAGACAGCATCCTAACACGGTACGCAGTGAGGTTAGTTCCCGCCTCTGTAGACCCGTAATATGCGCGCATGACGTTCTCATTCATACCTTGAGTCCATCTCATGCGCTGCACACAACCACCGGCAGAGGGGACCCGGCTCGGGGCTGGTTGGCCCCTAGATCCCAAGCTCCTCGGTGGCCGGCCTCTCCCCTGCCGACGTACAGGTGTTGGCGACGTCGGTGGGGAAAAATACTCGTCGCTCGAGCTCGACGCAACTGCAGCCGCTGATGACACTGGCGATCCGAGGTCCGGCGGCGGCGAGGCGGAGCTGAGCGACGAGTCCGGGGGTGGAAGGCGTGCGCGACAGGCAGCTGCTCTCGTCAACATTATTTATCTTTCCTTACACTTTTCCATAGTAGAAATTGTTTTGTTGACGTTTGTCAGTGACAACGACAACCGGTTTCTTGTAATTTTCTGATATTTTATGGGATTTGTTGTGGATTTATTAAACTGTATATTATATATGGGTATTTTATAACTGGTTTCTTCTGCTGTATAATTATATATATATTTATTAATTAATTATATTATATTATATATTTTTTTTAATTATGAATTATTGATTACATTATATTTTAATATAATTTGATATAATTATTGATACATTGCCGCTCCACTGTGCCATGTTAATTGTATATGTGAATTATTTAATTATCTTATGTGTCAACATTGTTATGTTTCACAATTTATATGTTAATTAATGTAATTGGTATCTGTATCGTTTTAATTAACTATAAATAAATAAAATAAAAAATCTTCTCGTCCAACATACCACAGTGTCTCAAGACGAAAGTCTATGACCAGTGTGTGTTGCCAGTGATTACTACGGGACAGAGACGTTGTTGCTCACAATGGGCCTCATCACGGAAGACGTTGCGTTGGAAAGCCTCTCACCAGATGGACCGATGACATGGAGAAGGTTGTGGGGATCCGCTGGGTGCGGAACGCACGGGACTGGTCGATGTGGCGACGCTTGCGGGGGCTTATGCCCAGCAGTGGACGTCTTTCGCCTGATATGATGATGATGATGATGAGAGATACACAAAGATTATGTTGTTATCTGCGATCTGATAAGACCAAAGACAGATCAGCCGTTTCCGAGTATTGGGGAGTAAGGAATACCTACTAATAACTTGTCTGTTGCGTTGGCTGACAGGCAACTGCCTATCTGACCTCCACAACCCAGGGGGTAACAATATACCTCTTGGGAAGACTGGTATTATATTAAGATCGAACTGCACGACTGTTGTTATTTAGCCACGAGCTCCATGTTAGCAAATAATAAACATACATACTTATACATAAGTAGTAAAATTTGCCGTGACTACACCGTGTTTGTGTTTCTCAGTGACTGTGTTTTAGGACATTCTAACAGTGAGTCTATAAATTATAAAGAAAGAGCTGCGATCCCTCGCAGCTGCTATGTTCATCACGCGATATTTGCATTTATAGCAGCTTCTGTTTATGATACCAGTTCAAAAAACTCGATTTGCTAAACAGGCAGGTCCCCAGAATATTTAATGGCAGAAAACCAAAATGTACATACAAGAAAATCGTGATGAAGAAGCAATTTCCTACTTCCCATTAAATAATTATACGCAAAAGGGTATGACACATGAAATTCTCCCAATCTGTTCTGTTCACAGTGACGTCACGCCAATAAGCGATCAATCAAATTCCCCTATAATCTAGTCATACTTTCATATGATGGAGATCGCACGCATTTGCGACTTCGCAACATAATGGCGGGTACAGACTACAGACTTACGCGAGCACGAACACGCTCGGAGACGCGGTTTATAGTAGTAGTATAGTTATAGTACGCGGTGTAGTATAGCGCGCATCCTCGCAATCATTTCACGTGTATCGGTAGCGTATTTTCTCTACACTTCACGGCTGAAAAAAAAACAATAAAAAATCATACTAGTCATTATAATTATAGAGCTGGATGCGAGACGCACGGTTTCGGTCAATGTGGCGACGCCTTGGGGAGACCTTGTCCAGTCGTGGACATCTTTCGGATGAAATAATGATGATGGTGATTATATGGGAATGTGTGCGCTGATTAAGATGTGGTTGTCCCGATATCTTATGGAGTCTACTAGGATAGATAAGTTGTGTCAAAGGACGGAGTAGACGATGATTATATTTATTCAAATGCATTGCGTGCTTACACGTACGGTTCAGCTCATTTACTACAAGTCACGTCTTTTTCCTTTGGGAGAAGGCAGACACTACAGAAAGTCCACTGTTATGATCCTCCTTTTGCTTTATATACGTTCATCATTTGGTCCTACACTGGTTGGTCCTTGTTTGTGAAAACTACGTGAAGAACGTCACCAAACAAATTCGTGTAAGATTCAAGGGTTTTCGGAAAACTATCTATTGATTAGCAGATTATACAATTTTAAATGAAGATAATAAGTAGTTACAAATATTCATGATTACATTTTTTATAGGTAAGACCGAAAATGCGGTAGACCAAATCACAACTGGGCAGATTGATAATTTAAAAGAACCCCAGTAATTACAAAAATAATCATCATACCTCGCAAAATTACGTGCACTCGCGTCAAACCATGCATGCAAACTCGTCAAACATGACCTGTGCACTGCACAGTGCACAGTATCGGTCACTTTGTCTTTTGTCGTTTGACTTCTGCCTAGCCTGCCTAGCCTGCCTGGCCTGCCTGGCCTGCCTGGCCTGCCTGGCCTGCCTAGCCTGCCTAGCCTGCCTAGCCTGCCAAGCCTGCCTAGCCTGCCAAGCCTGCCTAGCCTGCCTAGCCTTCCTAGCCTGCCTAGCCTGCCTAGCCTGCCTAGCCTGCCTAGCCTGCCTAGACTGCCTAGCCTGCCTAGCCTGCCTAGCCTGCCTAGCCTGCCTAGCCTGCCTAGCCTGCCTAGCCTGCCTAGCCTGCCTAGCCTGCCTAGCCTGCCTAGCCTGCCTAGCCTGCCTAGCCTGCCTAGCCTGCCTAGCCTGCCTAGCCTGCCTAGCCTGCCCAGCCTGCCTAGCCTGCCTAGCCTGCCCAGCCTGCCTAGCCTGCCTAGCCTGCCTAGCCTGCCCAGCCTGCCTAGCCTGCCTAGCCTGCCTAGCCTGCCCAGCCTGCCTAGCCTGCCTAGCCTGCCTAGCCTGCCTAGCCTGCCTAGCCTGCCTAGCCTGCCTAGCCTGCCTAGCCTGCCTAGCCTGCCTAGCCTGCCTAGCCTGCCTAGCCTGCCTAGCCTGCCTAGCCTGCCTAGCCTGCCTAGCCTGCCTGGATTGCCTAGCCTGCCTGGCCTGCCTGGCCTGCCTGGCCTGCCTAGCCTGCCTAGCCTGCCTGGCCTGCCTAGCCTGCCTAGCCTGCCTAGCCTGCCTAGCCTGCCCAGCCTGCCTAGCCTGCCCAGCCTGCCTAGCCTGCCTAGCCTGCCTAGCCTGCCTAGCCTGCCTAGCCTGCCTAGCCTGCCTAGCCTGCCTAGCCTGCCTACTCTGTCTACCCTGCCAACCATGCCTACCCGGCCAACCCCGCCTACCATGCCTACCCTGCCTACCCTGCTTACCCTGCTTACCCTGCCTAGCCAGCCTAGCCTGCCTTCAATGCCTACCCTACTTACCTACTATTTTTATCTATCATCAATGGTTTTCTCAGCGCACGCCAAAGAATGAATTTTATAGGCAACATTTTCCTACCTTGGGTTACATTATTGCAATTTTCATAAGGATCTCTATTTTTTTTGAAAATTTATTATAGCCTATGACACTTAGGAATAATGTAGCTTTCTACTGGTGAAAGAATTTTCAAAATCGGTTCAGTAGATCCAGAGATTACCCCTTACAACGTCACAAACTAACAAACCCACAAACTTTACCTCTTTATAATATTAGTATAGATATAGATAGACTCACTGTTAGAATGTCCTAAAACACAGTCACTGAGAAACACAAACAAGGTGCAGTCACGGCAAATTTTACTACTTATGTATAAGTATGTATGTTTATTATTTGCTAACATGGAGCTCGTGGCTAAATAACAACAGTCGTGCAGTTCGATCTTTGAGGTTCAGAAACCCTTGCTGATGATGGTATTTGGATGGGTGACCATCCATTACATAGTGCGACTTCTCAGAGCTTCGGAAAGCACGCTAAGCCGTTGATCCCGGCTGCCATTTATATATCTTTAACAATCGTTACGGTAGTCAGAAGCCAGAAAATCTAATACCAGTCTTCCCAAGGGGTATCTTGTTACCCCCTGGGTTGTGGAGGTCAGCCAACGCAACAGACAAGTTATTAGTAGGTATCCCTTACTCCCCAAGACTCGGAAACGGCTGATCTGTCTTTGGTCTTATCAGATCGCAGATAACAACATAATCTTTGTGTATCTCTCATCATCATCATCATCATATCAGGCGAAAGACGTCCACTGCTGGGCATGAGCCCCCCCAAGCGTCGCCACATCGACCAGTCCCGTGCGTTCCGCACCCAGCGGATCCCCACAACCTTCTCCATGTCATCGGTCCATCTGGTGGGAGGCTTTCCAACGCAACGTCTTCCGTGATGAGGCCCATTGTGAGCAACAACATCTCTGTCCCGTAGTAATCACTGGCAACACACACTGGTCATAGACTTTCTTTTTTCTTCTATAATATTTTATAAACGTCACGGCCGGCATGAATAATGTGGTGGATGATTTATAAACATAGCGATGTCATGTACCTCTACGATAAGCGTCAGAATGGCGCAGCGGTATAGCAGCTTGACACGTGAGTTATAGGGTCCAGGTTCAACTTGCTTTGGCCTAACGTTTTTAAGATTTTTAACCGACTTCAAAAAAAGGAGGAGGTTCTCAATTCGACTGTATTTTTATTTATTTTTTTATGTGTGTTACCTCAAAACTTGTTACTGGGTGAACCGATTTTGATGATTCTTTTTTTATTTGAAAGCTGGTGTTTGTCATGTGGTCCCATTTAAGTTTCATCAAGATCTGATAAAGAACTTCGGAGATACACATCAGAACTCTTCAATAAATGACGGCAAATCACTCGGGATAGCTGCAATCGCATTTATGTTTATTGTTTACACCATTTCATAACATAACATCACACTAGTACGCTCTAAAGGGGTACGCAGGTGTAAACAGTTCACCTTGGTATACCCTTATTCGACCGAATTTGTTTAAGTTTCATGTTATCGGGTAAATCTATTCTGGTTTCACTTTGGGCATTATTGGTACCTAGCCTATATAAATTGTGTAGCACAACTAAAAAGTAAAAAATAAAAAAACTTTTACAAAAAATACAACCGACTTCCAAATAAAAAAACAAAAAAGTGAAAAATAACTTCAATTTCGGAAGTCGGTGTCAAAAAACGAAGAAAATAAAACAAGAACACCGACTTCCGAAATTAAAGCTATTTTTCACTTTTTTATTTGGAAGTCGGTTGTATTTTTTGTAAAAGTTTTTTTTATTAAAATTCTGTTGTGAGTTTAAGAAATCTGTAAAAAAGTATAATGTTTGATACATACATTTGGAAGTTTAAAAATAACAATAGGTAGGATGCGATGGATATTACCTAGCGGTCGCTTGCATGAGCGCCGTCAGTTTTTAACCGACTTCGCAAAAAGGAGGAGATTATCAATACGACTGTATTTTTTTTTATGTGTGTTACCTCAGAACTTTTTATTGGGTGAACCGATTTTGATGATTCTTTTTTTATTTGAACGCGTGTGCTTGTCATGTGGTCCCATTTAATTTTCATTAAGATCTCATGTAGAACTTCGGAGATATACATCAGAAGTCTTCAATAAATGACGGCAAATCACTTGGGATAGCTGCAATCGCATGTCTGTTTATTGTTTACACCATTTCATAACATGACACTGGTACGCTCTTAAGGGGTACGCAGGTGTGAACAGTTCCCCCTGGTATACTCTCGTTCCACAGTTTTGTTTAAGTTTCATGTTATTGGGTTAATCTATTCTGGCTTCACTTTGGGCATTATAGGTAGCTAGCCTTTAGAACTGGTCCATTATGTAACAAAACTAAAAATTGAAAAATAAAGTCAGTCGGTATTTCTGTTTTCGTTTCTTTGTTTTTTGACACCGACTGCCGAAATTGAAGTAAATTTTCACTTTGTATTGTTTTTGTTTGGAAGTCGGTTGTAATTTCTGTATTTTTTTTTTCCAGTCATAATATCTTAGCAGTTAAATTGATACCACAGAGATGGCGCGCACGCGGCGCACGTGAACATCGTAGTATATCCTCCTGTCCATAAATGTCGCTTTTGATACATTTCTAGGGGTATGAATTTTCTGCTGCATAATGTACTAGCAATTACTGTCCCACTGTTGGACTAAGGCCTCTCCCAAGTTCTTCCTAAAACTTCGCGCCGTCCTTAAACATCCCTCATGGTACGTGTATAACGCGATAACAGCGTCCTGCGATAACAGCGTCCGCCTAAGTGCGTGTGATCAAACATTGGCAATCACATATCTGACTGAAAGTGTCAGCAGAGTAGATTCTAATATGAGTTTCGAGGCAGCCACACCCCTAGAAATTTTCAACATAGTAAAAAAAATGGTCAATAAATCTTCTACTGGATATGACGAAATTCCCCTAACTGTTATTAAAGACAATATTGATATACTGGCAACTCCACTAGCATCATTTTATAATGATTGTATTGAGGAGGGCCTGTTCCCTGACCAGTTTAAAATTGCAAGAATTCTTCCAATTTTTAAGAAAGGCTCAAAAACAGATCCTGGCAACTACAGGCCGATTTCCCTATTGCCTATATTATCAAAAATCTTTGAAAAAATTATGAAGGATAGGCTTATGAAACACTTCCGAATGCATAGAGTCTTAAATCCGCAACAGTTTGGCTATCAAGAATCTTTGGGAACCGCCGATGCTGTTGAGGCATTGATCGATGAGGTCGTCTGCAACCTGAACGATAGGCATAAGGTAGCGGGTATTTTTCTGGACCTCAGTTCTGCCTTCGACACGGTGGACCATGACATTTTGTTGGCCAAACTGGATCATTACGGTATACGGGAGAATGTCCTAAAGCTATTTAGATCTTATCTACACAACAGACGTCAATTCATAGAGATAAAGTCGGTAGTGGATGGAGAGGAGAAGATATTTAACTCGAATCTAATGACATTATCTCGTGGCGTCCCTCAGGGATCAGTTTTGGGGCCAATCTTTTTCATTATATTTCTGAATGATCTAATTGAGTATATGAAAAAGCGTATAGCGGACACGAGTCTTATTATTTTTGCAGACGACACTAATGCAATTGTGTCTGCAGATAACATGAATAATTTAGAATTAAAAATTAATAACATGTTTAAAGCTTTTGAACACTGGTTTGGCACAAATAATTTAAAACTGAATGTTAATAAAACTAAGTGTGTGTTATTCAAGTCAAACGTTCGAAAAAATGCTGGCCTTGAGGTTTTGTCTTGTGGTAACAGAGTTGAAGTGGTAGAACACGTCAAATTCCTGGGTGTGTACATTGATTCGTTGCTAAGCTGGAAGGCTGAGACATTGTCTGTAACAAAAGCTATAAGCTCCGCATGCTATGCAATCAGAAGCCTGAGGGACGAACTAACTTTGGCCCAGCTTAGGATGGTGTACTTTGCTCTGGTTGAGTCTAAACTCAGATATAGTATTGAGTTTTGGGGCAATAGTTACAGGTACAACGTCCACTCAGCGTTTGTCATTCAGAAACGAGCCTTAAGGACTATGCTCCGCTTGAGACAGATAGAATCGTGCAGGGACTATTTTAGCAGACTTAAAATTTTGACGGTGCCATGCCTCTATATTCTAGTATTGCTTACCAATTTTCACAAGAATTTGCACAATTTCGAAACGTATGAGCAAAGACGAGCTAGATATAAAACTCGACGGAAAGACCTGCCTTACACAATACAACCAAAATTAAACGTGGTCCTTCACAGTTCCAGATACCAATCAGTTTTTCTATTCAACAAGTTACCCTTAGAATTTAAACGGATAAATAGCGCTAACTTATTTAAAAACAAACTCAAAACATATTTATTGAGGAAGGGCTACTACAGTGTCGATGAGTTCCTGGATGACAAATGACAACCACTCTAGGATTATAATTATTTTTATATGGTTATTTTAAAATTGTAATGGTATTTGTGAACATATTGTGACATTTTATAATTTTTCTTGGACATTGTTTTTGTTTTTTAATTGACTCGAATTGATATAACATGGATAATTAATTGGAATTTGTGACATATTATTGAACTTTTTATAATTGTATCTTTAACATTGAATTTTAATTTGGCTAGAATTATTACTGTATGGATTATTATTTTAAAATTGTAATGGTATTTGTGACATATTTTGACATTTTTATTTTTTTCTTTGACATTGAATTTTTAATTGACTAGAATTGATATAACATGGATAATTAATTGGAATTTGTGACATATTATTGAACTTTTTATAATTTTATCTTTAACATTGAATTTTAATTTGGCTAGAATTATTATTGTATGGATTATTATTTTAAAATTGTAATGGTATTTGTGACATATTTTGACATTTTTAATTTTTTTTCTTTGACATTGAATTTTTAATTGATTAAAATTGATATAACATGGTTATTATTTTAGAACTTGTGACATATTATTGAACTTTTTATAATTTTATCTTTTTCATTGAATTTTTAATTGACTTGTATTTTTTGTTTCGGATTATCATTATTTGTTAACCACTACCTGATGATTTTTACATTTTATTTTTTTATTTCCTGTTTCTGTTTTGGAGTTAGTATTTGTTTCCGGATATTTACCGGTGTATATTTTGACTTTGGTTGAGGGCTCGATATTTCGGCACCGTTACAAGCGCCATGATCGCGATCTCATGATCATGATCTAAATATTGATTCTAATGAATGTGTTGTGACCATGTCAGCTTAAAAAACTTGAATCTATTTTATTATTTAATCTTTAACTCTGACATTTTAATTCTACTGTTAAATTATTGCGAATTATTATTATTGAAAGTTATTGTAATGATATATTTGTGGTGTTTTTAAATTGCTATGTATTACAAATTTCGACACAATGTATATATTGTTATGAAATAAATTACTTATGACTTATGTGTTCAAGTCATCTCGGCACCTTTTTCTGGGCCGGGCGTCGACGGAGCCTTCATCTTCTTTACGAGTACCTCTTACAGTGTTGAGTTTTTTAATTTACAGATTACCATGTTTTTAAACGTTCAACATTCTGACTTCTTCTGACAACGTTCTGATTTAATGAAAAGTGAACCTATACTAACAGACACACATAGTTACAACTCTGACTCTCTGCAATCTCTCCATAAACGTACACATACATATACTGACTTAATTATATCTCAGCAACGCTTTAATAAATATACAATTCCGTGAATCCCAGCCATAACCGGGAGCAACCCATATTAACCCGTACGTGGTAAGTTTGCCACGCGCGGTGCTGCAGGGTTAAATGAGTGCATATAGTGCAATAAGTGCGCAGAGTTAGATGTGTGCATACAGTGCAATAAGCAGCCGTATGGATGCAGTAAACAGGTGCATGTTGTTGTGGCATCGCTGTATATACGCGGGAGGATACGGGAGCTGTGAAAAAGGCTTGTCCGTTGATAGATACAGTTTGGTAGTCACAATTAATTGGCTGCTACCGGTGTAGCCCGCCAAGCTATCAATATTTAAATAAAGAACATAGTATCATACTGTCACGTGTAATACTTTGTGGTCACAAAGCAAAGTTTGCAAGTGAAAAAGTTTATTTCAAAACCCTATAGTTTTTCCAATTAACTGATAGCAAGAAATTGGGCGACAGGGATAAAAGGCAAGGGATTTTGTATTGTGGGTTCGCAGTTAAAAGTAAAATGGATCCTTTATAAGATCACTTCTTGTTTGTTCGTCTGTCACAGGGGTTTTGTCCTAATGAATGTTATGTCGTAATTTGAAGGATTATAGCCAATAGACAGTAAATTAACTGATCATTCTAGTGAAGCTCCCGCTCCAAACATCTTAGACGTATGTTGCCATGTTAACGGTGTCAGACAAGAAGTCACATTGCAATGATGTGACTGTTACCTACTTGTCGATGCATCAGGGCGTGAATGTATTAGCACAGATACATCGCAGCCGCAGTTTTAATTTGAAGTAATGTGTTAACACAGATATGAAGGTACAAAGGTAATATGGGGTACGTAGCGTATGGGGTTAACATGTCGAAACAATGCGGTTATGGATGCAAATTTAACGCTTGGAATAGGTATATAAAAATAAGTAATAATAATGTATAATGTGTGTTTTATATAATTTCTGTTAATAATTTAATTTAGTTTTTGGTGTAAATTTTATTGAATACCAATTTAATCAACGAAATGTATATTAAAATTTTATTTTATTTTGTTTTGATTTTATTTTGATGTTATTTCATTTGGGTTTAATTTTTATTTATGTGATTTTATTTAATTTTAATTTTATGTCTTTTGATTTTACTTTATGTTTGTTTAAATTCTAATTTATTTTATGTGACTTACTATGACAATGATTTGCATGCCTGTAAGTGACTTGCTTACACAGGATCTTTTCTGAATGTTATTTTCTGATATTAATTTGTAAATGAGTCGTTGGTTTGCCTTGTTCAATAAATAAATAAATAAATAAGAATGCGTGACGTGACGACCTACACGCCTACTGCAAGGGATAATACGAGGTGGCTTAGGAAAATAAAATCTTGAAGGATTTGGGAAATGCCTTTGCCCGAAATTGAGACAGTGTACAAAGGATAACCTAAAAATACCATGTCTAGGTAAGCACGTTAAGTAGTTTTTAGTTTGATCCCAACTGACATTGAAATTTGTTCATCTTTTACAGTCGTTTCGGGTAGTCATTACAAGCCCGAAAATTTTCCATCAGTCTTGCCAAGCGGTATCGAGTTACCCAGTTACTGGGTTGCGGAAGACAGTTAGGCAGTCACTCCATATAAATACTGACACTCAGTTGTATTTGGTTAGACTAGAAGCCGCAAAAAGGATAGGCACATTGATTGTTATGAGGTATAAGGAACGGGATGGAAATATCTTCATCCTCCACTGACCAGAGGATATCCCGATTCTTCTTATGAAGGACGGTCAATAGCACATCAATATCATAAGTTCATAACACTTCTACAAATAATGCCCATCTAAGTAATATGGTTAACAGCATGGACGTGTACTTGACTGTACACAATAACATCCAGACTTATTAGCTGTTTATAGCTATGCTTAAATCGAAAAGCTAGGCAGGGTTTTCTTCTTTTGTGCCGTTGGCCTTTAGCGTTAGAAAGAACAACATAACAATAAATAAAAATATTCTTAGAGCAATAAATTCTATGAAATTTTAAAACAATAAAATGCAAGAATTTATTCATATTCGTATTTTTCTGGACTTCAAACGGTTCATACCATAATGTTTTGATGCAAATATCGCATACAATCACGTAATATAATATTTCACGAAGATATTAGATTTTTTGATAATAGTTTTTATATTTATCCTACGTTATGCTTTCTTTCTGCAAGATTGAATTTAGAATAAACAACTGTAAATGTTAGGAAGTTGTTTATTCTAAAATCAATCTTAAAAATGCATAAAACAATGGTTTTTGATTCTGATATACTGAGGAAGAGAAGAAATCACTTTCGTATTCCTGTGATTAGGGTTCACACTGCATTCGCACGACTGCAATTTATAGCTCAAGCTTCTTTTCTATACAGCGCTGTTAGTAAAAAGGTTGCTCTGTACCAAAAAACGCGCTATGAATGCAAGGGATCCCTGACCGCATGGCTAAAGACGCTTAATTATGAAGAAACTGAGTTACTTCTACACCTAGTTACATAATAAATACTTAAACTTATCAAGGGAATTACGCTCACAAACACACACACCACACACACACTTAAACTCACACTGACAGCCCACAAGTACCTATTTAATTCAGTTTTATAATCTGCACCTACTTTGTTTTATATTTAGTTCTATTTTATTCACTGATTATTATTTTTTCTTAACTAATCCAATTTTATTCAAATTTAAACCAATTATAATTCAATTTTATTCAATTAATTTTAATTATTGACTGATTTAGTTTTTATTTGTGTTATTCAATTTTAACTTTATTCATTATTATTTAATTTAATTTCTAATTTTATGTAATTTCATTTTAACTTAATTTTAATTTAATTATGATTATGTTGTTAACAGGCTCTTTAAGTAATGTATGGAAGAGAGAGGTCCTCTGGTACAGGTATATCCATACCTAAAAGAGGTCCTCTACAACTGTTATGTAATACCTGTTGATTGTGAAATAAATAATTTAATTTTAATTCTGTAATGCATTTTGTTCAACATAAATTATACCTATTTACATCATCATCATCAGCCTATTAATGTCCCACTGCTGGGACACAGGCCTCCTCTCTGCTGTGAGAGGGGATGGGCCATAATGGGTTGGTGGATGTCACATGTCTTCGAATTTTTGGTTCTAGGACATGCCGGTTTCCTCACGATGTTTTCCTTCACCGTTTTTGAGAGCAGTGGTGATGAAATAATTTACACAAAGTAAAGCGCCTGCTTGGGTTCGAACCCACGATCTACAACTTGTAAGTCTCGAGCGTTATTCTTGAGCTAGAAAATAGAATTTTCTCAAACATGCATGGAAATATCGTCATTATTTTAGAAAAAAGAATACGCATAGTACCGAATTTACGGACAAAGAAAATCAAATCCATTGCTGGAGCGTTTTTTGAATTTGGAACATTACAACGCTCCAGCAATGTTGTATGAAACGGCGTGCTGGGGTTATAAGATACTCTTTGATTGGATCTCTTTTATCATTCTTGGCATACTCAAGTAAGTCTCTTTGCTTAGTACAAATTGCGTTCACGTGGCTATATAGCCATAAATGCGTTTGCCTTTCGGCACATATGATAAATAGAAAATCGGCAGCAAACCTGAAAATTCGTCTTGATTTGTTATTTAAATATTTAATAGATATAAATTTAATAATTAAAATGAGTTCCAACGGTTAAGAGGGTGAACTGGAGATTGATTTTACTCAACCAGATTTAAAATCAGAATCCAAATTGGCAAAGGAAAACCTGCTTCCAGCGAAGTCAAAAGAAAAATACATGAAAGCAATGAAAGTATATGAAAATTGTATGATTTGGAAAAACGATAAAAAAGTGAACATTTTCTCCGAGCAGTATTTTTGGCGTATTTTAATGAGATTGCTAAAACTAAAAAGCCATCTACATTATGGGCAATTTATTCCATGCTGTAATTTACAGTTCATGTTAAAAACGGCATTGACTTGAAAAATTATGGAAATTTAACAACTTTTTTATTTCCCTGCATTATTTTGAGAAAAGCACTATATATGCCACGGCGGAAATGGTAATTGCCTGTCTCGTATTAATAAACTCATACTCGTCCTGCAATTGCTCATTGCCCGGCCTTTGCAATAATGTACTATTTCATTCTGTATACCTAATACTGTTAAATTGCTTGACTTTTGAAAAACTACATTTACCTCAGATTTATGAATTTTGAAGTTGAGTATTTGTGACACATGTGTGTCTGTGTGACCTGCCACGTGTGTTTGTGTGCAACCTCGCTTGCTCACTTGCGCCATCTAAAGGTCTATCCACACATATTAGGGCCGTGCCAGGGACGTGACAGGGCCGGGCCCAATCATTGAATATCCGTCACTAGCCCGTGCACGGCCCGTACAAGGACGTGTGTGAACGAGTTCATATAAAATGTACACAACAATATTTTTTGAGGCTTCGACGGGACACGCTCCGTCCACGTCCCAGGCACGGCCCTGATATGAGTGGATAGATCTTTAGTCAGTAATAAAAGAAGCTCATTACCAGACATCTATGTACATATCAATTTTTCAAACTTTGAAACATCGTTAATTTTTATCTCAAATCGACGTGTTCACAAAAAAGTTGATAGGATGAGTTAAAAAATAAAAAATCTCCTTTCCTCAATTAAAACAAAATCGCATTTAAAAGTTTCATGTACGTTGCATCCAAATCACGCTATCCATCAATGCCAATTTGTACGCAACCGAGGTGCGACACGGAAGCCAAGTGATCCCTTATTTACCCTTTTGTCCTCGTCAGTTCGTGTAGGTAGCTATGTTTCGTACTGAATGCTTTAACATCGACATTTCCATAGCAAAAAGATACACAGTTGCATCGCATGTCGATAACAATTCATTGATTGCAAAAAAAAGACAAAAACATTCCGTTTCCTACAGATGCTACAAACTAACAAGCTGCTTTGAATTACAACGGTGGAGTATAGTTTTGTATGGTAACTCACAACTTTAAAAGAGATTGTTTCTGAATCTCTTAAAACCAGTCTCAGAACAAGATTTTAATGCTTGCTAAGAATAAGAAAATTTAAGTCAAAGTGCAATCCTGTTTTCTTTGTAAATTCATGAGGTTTCAAAATTACTTCATCGTCATTACCATAAATGATATTTCGGTAGCGAATTTTCGAATTTTCGACAATCATTTGTGCTGATAATAGTATGTCATTTGTTTTTGCTCTCAGGCACCAAAATACATAGCTGTTGCAGGCAGCTTGAAACAAAGGAAGAAGATTACACTGCAATGCAATTCTGGTTATTTGCAAAATTAATTTCCTTGCACAAGCATTACTGTTGTGCTAATTAAGTCACACATTTTATAACGCCAGTCTAACTCATTAATATCGTTTACGTGTGCTCTAATTGCCTCCTCTCAGGTGTGCTGTGCATTAACATAGCATACGATGCAGGCATAGCATACGATGCAGTAGCTTGCAAGTGCTTGCAGGTTGGGCACCAAGCTGTTTATGTACACTACGCCTTATTAATGCTTGAGTGGAATTCATACCTAAAAACTGGGGCTCTTTAAGTCAAGAGTGAATAGTTTACTACCACATCAGCCGATCTCGTGCGTGTCTTACCCAGCTGATTCCGGTGATGAAATAACGATGATGAATAGGTAAATTTCAGGCAAGCGTACTTCACCGTCGACCACATCATTCCTTACCATCAGGTGAGGTAGTGGTCAAACGCGAGCCGTTCATATATAAAAAAATGCCGTAGAAAACGTTCGTCTGTCTGTTCATGCCTTTAGAACCGAAATAAACATATAATATCACTTTAGATATCACGTCTGAGTCGGTTAAATTGCTAAAAGCGACACAAATACACCGTATACTATGAGTTCTTCAGTGTTCATTAGGAATCGTTTTCATGCTCAATCCTACCAAATATTCAATTCGTTCCACCTCTATTACACCAGCAAAATAAACGAAATCTGTATTGGGTTTCCGCTTGCGCTGTTGTTTTCAAGTGTTATTGCAAATCTTGTTTAATTGCCGTGTATTTCAATTTCGGATGCTCTATTTTAAAACATATAGGGAAATACATAGAAAAGCATTTTAGTTTATTATTTGAAAAGAAATATGGGTTTATCTAGTAGGTTTGCCTTAATTTATATACTAAAATAGAGATTAGCTGTTTGGAAATGAAAGTTAGGATAACGGCCACGTTTAAACTAGCGACCTGCTGCTGCTCCGCAGCTCCTGTAGGCTTTACGACTTCATGCACACTGAGTTTTTTTTTTGGCTTACGTTAGTTTAATTAAAAAAATCTCTAAAATATGTAGAAAACCGCATCAAAATCCGAAAATTAAAAGAACATCGAAAATCTTTTTGGAGCAGCTGTGAGGCATACACTATGTTTTTTTTAAGATTTTTATCTTTCTTTCACTAGGAAGACAGACACGAATAGTGATTTTATTTTATAAAGAATAGATTCAACATTTATGATATCCAAATATGTAAATAATTTAGTCATAAATTCCATTGGGGAAGTTAAATATTAATGCTTTATCTTATTTGTGTATTTCACAGAACTGTTAATTGGATTAATTCTAGCTTAAATTAATGTCGATAACATATTTTGCTCACTATAAACTAATTATGATTATTATAATATTACTAGCTTTTACCAGCGGCTTCGCCCGCGTGAATGTCGAAAATTATCCCAAGGGAACATATCCCCCGGATAAAAAATATCCTATGTGTTATCCAGATTATAATTTATCTCTGTGCCAAATTTAATCCAGACCCATCCAGCCATTTGAGCTTGAAGAAGTAACAAAGTACAAACACACGCACGCACAAACAAACCTACACACACACTCACAAACTTTGGCCTTTATAATATTAGTGTGATTGTACTTACGTAATTTAATTATCATGTCCAATTACAGAACAATGAATTTTTAATTAACAAACAATAAATGAGAGTACAAAGAAGCACTCCTCTAAATTGGTAGTTTTAATTTTCAATTAAGTTGTCTTTAGCAAAATTATGTAATTATGTTCATTTATCTTATGGAAAATTAGACATCCTGCTAAATTATTATTATGATATTTTCTAAATATTGTTTTTGGAAGCCGTTTTTTCGTGCTGAAGGTTTTAGCACGTACTTTGGAAACTTTTCTTCTTGACAGCGATGCGTAATTTTTGGTGACTAATTGCCTAATGGAATGCCCCCTTTTAAAACGCTTTTATTAGCTTGGTGTATATGTATCTATTTAACGGATTTTTTGAACGTGAGTTTTCACCGTTTTCACCTTCAAAACGTCGGCCGAATTTGAAAGTTTGCACACTTATCAAGGACCGATGACAATGTAATAATTTAAATAGTTTGTACCATTATCCTTACCAGGATCTTCAGGATTAGCGACTTTTTATCCGAGACCCGGTAGTATCTTTGTGCCAAGTACCAAGGCGCGGGCTAAGACATGCGCATGGCTCAATTTTTTAGATAATATCCAAAGACACGGTAGTGCCTTGCGCGTATTAAATAAATGTTCCGGAGAGGGAGTCTGAGAAACGGCTGTCACATCTAGGGAAGACTGTAGGCACGCTAATTACCCACTCCCGTCACAGGTTGGTAGTTGCATTAATAAATGTTCGTTTAAAAACCAAAAAAACCTTAACGTTCAATTGACCTACAAAGTAAAAAAAAATAGTTTTAAAAAACACGCTTTGATAGAATACCAAACTAAAAAGTAGAAAATAAGTTGCAATAAATTTATATTAAGAATAGTGTGATTAACAAAAAAACATATTTTATTGTAAAAAGGCGTGGGGTTGCTTGGTGTTAGTTCTTATAATATTTTATTGACAGATATTGGTAAGAGCCTTTACTGTTACCAATATGAAAATAACTTTTCATTTTGAAAATATCTTAAAAAGCACTGCACGCTTTATTTATAATAAAATGCATTTTTTTTGTTAATCGCACTATTCTTAAAATAAATTTATTGACAATTATTTTCTACTTTTAGTTCGGTTTTCTATCAATGCGTATTTTTTATTTTATATACTATTATTTTTATCTGCTTGTAACTATACTTGTTATTAACTTTTGTTTTACTATGTGTTCGCAATATTTTATAGATGTAATAAATTAAGAAAATGATTCAAAATGAATGAAACTTAGGACTGCTTACTTTATGACCTATGTTTAATAGGTTACCGACGGAGTTAAAACAAACGTGTAAACGTACAAAGTGTAATTTATAGCTTCCACATATTTAAACCCAAGTTAAAAGCCTTCTTGTTGGAAAAATGTTTATATAATAATTTCAAATATATATTTGAATTAATTAAACATTGTCATTGGTTATGACATATTTATTTTTATTAATTTAATATTATTGTATGTGACATAAATATTAAAAATTAATCATTTGACATTTTAATTTGTTTGTGACATATTTTTTTATTTAATTTGACATTATAGTGCTTGGGAAATAAATTGGATTAATTTGACATTTTAATAATGTTCGTGTCTTAATGATTAATTTGACATACTAATTGATTATTTTGACATTCATTTTTTTTTTGTTGAGTATATATTTATTTACATATATAAAAGTATTTACAGTGTATAAAATACTTAAATAAGTAAGACTACAAACACATACACTTTAACCAAAAACTTCTTACTAACTAAAACTAAAAATATACACAACTAAAATATGGCGTCGAAAAACTCCTCCATATCGTTGCCCACTGGTGATGTACCCAAAAGGCTGGGTACATCACCAGCATTGCCACGTTGTATGGCAATGCTTAATCTCTGTCCAAGATAAAAGCCAGCCCTTGGGTCACGCGAAGTGTCAACTAGGCGTTTGGACAGATCTTTAAACAAAGCGTGAGCACTCGGACCCCACGGACCAAGAGTTTCAACCCCAAACGGAAAATATAACTACCGATGAGGTTATTATATTTCCGCCGTTTGATGTTCTCAGATGCCGCAGCGGCAGCGCCAGCACAGCACGACGAACTCGGAAGATGGGATGGCGCAAGAGTATGGACACAAGTAGAGTCCCACACTAAAGGCCTAACCATCTTCCATCGAAACAAAGACATCCCGTCCGGTCTTTTGCCATCGTCACGTGCCAGGCCATGGAGTTCTAATACGGCCGGAACGCCGGAGGTGACGAGAGCACGTCGGATGATGTCGTTTAAGTTTCCGTGCCGAGCGAAGCGACCCGCACTTCGGCTGCATGAAAGACCGTGGTGACCGAGACTGTTGACAACTTCGCCACAGTGGCAACGATGTGGAGTACAAAAAGGAGCGCCAGGACTTAAGGTAGCAGGGAGGCGGAAAGTAGTGTCGTCAAACAAGGTGCCTACGTTCGACGACGGTATTGCGTGAAGCCAGAGGCCCGACTCCCACTCACCCACAGCCAGCAGAAGCTCGGCAGGAGTGGCAGAAGTGGCAATTAGGTGCTCCTGGTCCCGATAAAGTAATTTAGATGGATGCCTATAATATTGCCAGAGAAAACTAAAAATTTGAGGTATTTCTTTTTAGTTTCTGCCAGAAAGGTGTCCCTATTAACCGAATTAAATGCATTTTTAATATCAACCTTCAGGATGACCTCTCCTTTGTCAGAATTTAGGGAGGTCGATAATGCATGTACGGCAGCCTCACAGCCCCCTTTGGAACCGTAACCAAGCTGCAGGGGCTGACATTTTTCCGAAACCACCTCACCATAAAATTTACAGCAAATCTTGGCTGCCATACGCCGGTAAGTAGTCCCTACGGCAGTGGGACGAATCCAGCCATCCTTCTTGCGCAGAGCACATAAATTGGCCCCATACAACATGTCGATGACGGTCTCGTTTACCTTACTGGAGAGCATAAGGTTCATCAGAGCCGTAAGCTCCTTCAAAAGCAACTCACCAGCTTCCCCTGCGCCTGAACACATTAGGTCCTTTAAGTGACTCAGGCCGTCGAGGCCGCCAGCTGAGCCACTCCGGAAGGAACACACGGCTCTGATCACCTCTCGACCTGCATTGGTGAGGATATTAATATCTGGATCAAGGGGGTCGGGAAAAGAAAGACCATCCACTGGGGCAGGGTGTTTGCTCTCCAGAGCTGCAAGAGTATCTGGAGAACACTGTGCCACCACATCACTACTAAAAAGAATCCTGGCTGCTCCGCTAATGTCACCTTCCCCTAACTTCGATTCGACCGATTCCAGATGGGATATACCTCTTGAAGAGGTATACCTCTGTGTCGATAATGTCATTCTAATTAATTGAGACATATTGATTGATTTGACTTGTTAGATATATTGGAATGGATCGATATTCTAGTAATTGTTTTTATCAAAATGTATTAATTTGACATTATATTTGCATGTGAAATATAGATTTGTTCTTCGTTCGGCCCACTGAGTTTCGTCCCACAAGATAAAATCCTGGTTCGTCCCAAACAATATGCTTCCTTCATCCCAAAATATAATTTCAATTATTTTATTTCCGCTTCGTCCTATTTTATATTCCTTCTTCGGCCCATATCTTTTTTGTATGTACCAAACTTACTTGTTTGTACAATCAGTAACTCGTATTATTATAATAACACTCTTGCCGCTCTTAGTGAGCAAGTAATACGTATACAGCTGACGTCACTGGAATCTGTTTAGAAGAGCAGGTAAAAAAAGGTAAACCCATTTTAAATATTGCAAAAAAAAACAAGAATAATAGCATTTGCTGAATAAGAAAGCAGAAGGCTTTTCCACAACGTCAAACATTATTTAGCGGATGGTACATTTAATAATTGTATATCATTTACGGTGAGCTCGGGAGTACCAGTGAAAAAAATAATGTTGTGTTATTAATATATGTACTATTAATAAACAAAAAGGAATCCAATAATGAAACAGTTCTCTTTTATCAAATCGCAAATTGCTGATTGGAATCCCATTTCAGTCAGAACTGAACTACGAGAAGGCGGCCAAGAACGGTATCCGTAAAATATTGCTAAACGTCACATGCAAATGTTGTTACTTCCATTTCTCTCATGCTCTTTGGAAAAGAGCAAAGGCATTGACATTAAATAAAAAGAGAATGTTTAAGAAGCATATTGCTCTGTGTTCATCACTAGCTTTGTTTCCATCAGAACTCAAATGTGATGGCTGGCTCTACATTATGGAGGATTGTCCCAGAACAGATAATATCGATAAATTTAGTGATTATTTTGTCTCAGCTTGGCTTGATAATGAATATTTTAAAGGAAAGTGGGATCTTTATGGTAATACATACAGAACGAATAACTCCGTAGAAGATTAAGTGGATCATTTTCTGAAGAACAATTTTTTTTTTAATACTTTTAAACATTACGCTGAAACTCGGCTGTTAAGTCAAGGTAGACCACGACATAAAGATAAGATAAGATAAGAAGTTTTTATTTGTATAGAATGTAGGTATTACAATAAGGTGTTAACAAAAGTTCAGGAATCCATGTACATTCTGCCTTTCGGCATACAAACATTTATGGGTTGACACCGGTACATACATAACACATTACAGGTTGCCAGCGCAGAAAAATATTTACTTATATACTATCACAAATCATCACTCAAAAAATCTGATATAGAATAATAACATTTTTGTAACAATAAATCTGTAAGTCGTTTTTTGAATATTCTAAATGGTTGTTCTTTAATAACTTTAGGCAACTTATTGTATACCTTTGGCGCCATACACATGACGCTTTTCTTTAACAGTGTGGTGTTGTAGCTACCTTCGTGCAATAGACTTTGATACTGAGATCTCATACAATTTGTCCTCTTTCGTACCTCACATAACGATGGAAACAGATGCGGGTTGGTTTTTACAAAAATGGCTATTTCTAGAATGTACAGACATGGGAAGGTTAATAATTTATGAAATTTGAAAATAGGAACACAGCTGTCTGTAACCTGTAAGTTAAAAATTGACCTAACGCATCGTTTCTGGGCTTTGAAAATGTTTTCTCTTTCACTACAATTACCCCAGAATATGATGCCAAACCTCAACGTTGAAATAACGAAGCCATGGTAAGCAATAAGGACTGTATTAAAATTAACTTTTTTAGATAGATTGTATAGCATGTATGCGTAAGTACTTAACTTTTTGCAAATATATTCAGCTTGAGGTTTCCATGTTCATTGATTATCAATTAATATTCCCAAAAATTTAGCCACCTTGACATTTTGAATCTTATGACCATCATAATTAACGTTTAAGTCTTCGGGATTAATACGTTGGTAAAAATGCATGATATTAGTTTTTTGTATATTTATTTTTAAATTATTGTAATTAAGCCAATTAACTAAAGATTTAAGAGTGCTGTTGATATCATTTTCATAGTTTTCTTTACTTGTGCATTTAATTAGTGCTGTACTGTCATCAGCAAACAATATAATTGGATGGTCTATTTGGAGTGGGAGGTCGTTGATATAAATTAAAAATAAAGGCGGACCGAGAACGCTTCCTTGCGGGACGCCATGTTTGATGTTTCTAAGAGAAGATCTGAATTTTATTTCTCGTTTTGAATTCAAACAAATATTAGAAATTTCCGTATATTGTACACGATCAGTAAGATAGGATTTAATTAAATTTAATGGATTTCCTCGAATCCCGTAAGCTTGAAGTTTATTTACAAGTGTCTCATGATCTACGTAGTCAAAAGCCTTTGTCATATCCGTGAAAATGGCGCAAACTGGTATTTTATTATCTACGTTTACCATAATAGTTTTTAATAAATCGAATATAGCCATATTAATGTTTTTATCTTTACGGAAACCTTTTTGTTCGTCGCAAAGTAAGTTAAATTTTGTCAAAAAATTGTACATTTGTTCGTATATAATTTTTTCTATTACTTTAGAGAACACAGGAATAAGAGCAATGGGTCTATAATTTGACATATTTTCTTTATAATTTTTTTTATAAACAGGTTTCACAATTACTGTTTTGAGACTCTTAGGAAATACTCCGGAAAATATGCTTGCATTAATGATGTGACTCAAAGGACCAGAAATCACATCAGAAACGAATTTTATGACTTGTGTAGAAATGCCGTCGTAACCAAAGCTCTTTTTATTTTTTAATGATCTTATTACTCTTGATACGTCTTGCGGTACAACTGGGGACATGAAAAACGAATTTGGATTATGATCTATTTCCTTAACACGATGAGACGCAGATTTTGGTGAATCCGAGACTTGGTCAACGAAAAAATTATTAAATGATTCAGCTATATCTTTAGGGTTAGTTATTATAACATCATGATTATTTATCTTAGAGATAGGTTCTTTAATATTATTATTGTTGTTTATTATATACCAGGCTGTCTTTGATTTATTTTTTGAGTTTAGATGTAAGTAGTTATTTTGGGCGTTTTGAGTCAGCTTGACGATTTTTTTAAATTTTCTAGAATAATTACGAAACTTTTGTTTATTCTCCTTTGTGGGTTTTTTTCGTTGCTGCCATAGTAGAAAGCGTTGTCTTTTACTGCATACACGAATACCCCGTGATACCCATTTAATTGATTTTCCAAATTTAACAGTTGTATATTTTATGGGGAAGCACAGATTGTATAATAAAAGAAATAAATCAAGGAACATATCATATGCTAAGTTTGGGTCCTCGCTATTATATACTTCTGAAAAAGTCAATGATAGCAGATGGTTTTTAAATTTGAGTAGATGTTCATTCGAAACATCTCGTGTACTTTTACGCCAAGATTGTATCTGAAATGATTTCTTAACCTTGACCTTTAGAATTTGCGCTGTGTGATCGGACAATGCTAAGTCTATTACTTCCCATTTGCATTTTTGTTTGTAATTGTGAGCAAAATTATCTAGACAAGTTGAACTGTTAAGCCTAGTGGGAACATTAATTTCTAATTTGAGGTTGTAGCTCAGGAGAAAGCATTCAAGTTCCAATGTAAATCTGTTTCTTAACATTGTATTTATGTTAAAATCACCACACAATACTATTTTAGAGCCATTTTTAGTACATATAATTTTTAATATACTGTCTAAGTTTTCGTAAAATTTACTTAAGTTACACATTTTAGGAGGTCTATAAATACATAGAACGATGACATTTTGTTTAACCAGTTTTATGGCACAACATTCAATTATACCTTTTACAGAGTGTCTCATTATGTCTGGTAGTTCCATGTATTCAAGCGATTGTTTTATCAATATGCAAGCTCCTCCGCGCTTTATGTTATTTCTAGAGTAACATGCTGCTAATTTATAATTTGGAATGAGTAACAGTTTCTCGTGACCAGACATTATAAAATGCTCTGTTATACATAAAATATCAATGTTTATTTGTTTGGATAAAAGTTCTTGAATGTGAACTGTTAAAATATCTGACTTATTTAAAAGACCAGCAATATTTTGGTGCATGATATAAATATGATCAGACACGAAAAAAATCAGAGTTTGTGTTTACAATGGAATCATCATTAAGGTTAAATTCTGATTCACTATACACACACGATTCCTTTTGGTCAATCGTAGTTAGCATTAATATATTACTCATTATATTCCTCATACCACTATTATTAAGTCTTCCAGTATATTTTGAGAACATAGTGCCATCATAGGATAGATTAAGATTAGGGGATTGGGAGTCCAGTAGCGTAGCATAGTTGTATGTATGAATGTCCAAATAAAGTAGATTACTAAACATCTCAATACGTGAATTAAACATTACGGAAGATGTAAAGAATTTAAAAGTTGGTAAACAAATAATTACATTTGTGTGTTGAATTTTTTGTAAAGAAGATCTTATCTCTAAAATTAAATTTAAATAATGAAATAAAGACGATGTTATGTATGACAAAATCATTAGTGCTTCATTAGCAGCAATGTTAAATGGTTCTATTTCCTTGTGACATTGATTGGAAAAAATATGCCCGTTTGTATTTTAATTGCAGTGAGTTAGACGTTGTTTTTTACCTAGTTATGTGTTTTTTTTTAAATATATCTCTTAGTTTACTGTTGATCCAACTTTTTGTGTATAAATGTTGATATAAAATATATTCTTTATTTTTTTTGTTTACTGTATCTTTAAAGTACTTGTAATTTGGGACGAAACACAACTTCAATAGTGATATGGGACAAACCTAGAATTTTTCGGAATGTGGGACAAAACTTCAGGACGAACGAAGAATAAATCGAAATATATTGTATTGAACCGATATGCTAATTGTTTGATTTATTTGACATTATTTGTTTTTCTTAAATATTTGAATTATCATTCATTAAAATGGTTTGCAATTTATATTTGTTAGATTAATATGACATTGCATCTGTTTGTAAATATTTTTTAATCAATATACATTTTGCTACAATAATTTAATTAATCTTCAAGTTCATCTTCATTTTACTGAAATTATGTTCCACCAATTCTTGTAATTATGTAACCAATATACGACACAATGTTAATTGTTTGTGAGTAAATAAATGAAATGACCTTCCATCAGCCTAATATGCCCAAGCAGTATGATAGATGCTCACAATCAAAATCCATTCTTCCTACGCATATACTTATAAATTGCGAAACTATCCTCTCTATTCAGAATCACCCTAAAGGTGAGACCGCGCTAAGCGTAACTGCGCGTCAGCGGAGCGACGCGACAAAATATATTGTATGAGATAAAGTGTCGCGTCGCGTAGTTCCGCTGCCGTGTAGTGCAGTTTATCTTATACAATATCATACAAAGTATATTTGGTCATGTCGCGTCGCGTCGCTCCGCTGACGCTTAGTGCGGTTTGACCATTAATATCTACTACAAACATTATGCTACGCAGTACACGAGTAAAATCCAACAATATACTACTACACTCGATCAATCGTACTCGTGTAGCACGTAATTGGCGGTTTCCGGGAGCGCCCAGCGGGCAGCGGGCTGTGAAATAACTGCTAAGTAGCGCTTATTACACTTCTAGATCGAATCGGTCAGTACTGGGCAACACTGGTCGTCTAGTAAAGAACTTGGAAAGTGAAACGGTTTTCTGCAAAACAACCTTATTATTTTCAGAGAAAAAGAATTGAATAAACTAGGTGGCTGAAAAACGTCCGCAGCTGGATACAAGTTTCCCTGAAGCAATAAAATTTTTGGAGTGGCGCCCGCGAACGCTTTGTTGGAAGGCCTCCCACTAGGTGGTGCGATGACTTGGTTAAGGTAGTGGAAATGCGGTGGATGCGAAACGCACAGGATTGGTCAAGGTGGCTTTGTTTGCGGAGGCCTATGTTCAGCAGTGGACGTTTTTCGGCTGAAGATCATGTTGATGATTATTGCTGGCCAATCTGGGCTGAACAAATTGCCCGTGTAAGCTTAGCTTTACAGACAGACTAGCTCCAAAAGGATTCAGATCTCGTTTTACACTTCGCAAGTCACGATTATTGTAATATTTGTGATTCTTATAATACTTGTATTTATATGCTCTGGCAGTTCATATATGAAAATACAGAATGAGAGAGCATTGACCACTCGAGATGCTGAGTAATGCAAAAGAACATACTATGTTTTATATAACGTGTAATGAGAAATGCTAAACAGTCTGAGCTAAAATTAAAAAATAACAAATTTGAAAATTTATCCGTAGTGTTGAAATCTAACCCAAATACTTGCGCACTAACCGTGATTGGCAATAGATGGTTAGGTACTAACAGTTAAATAGATATTTTTTGGAAAGAGTTGACTTTTTGGAAAAGGGAGCAATGAAAAATGTATTATATATTTTTCTTTGAAAGTATCTTAAGAATCACAAGGATTACCAGACCTGCCGAGCCACAGCTGATACATACTCAAAATTTTACCATAATTTCAACATCAGCATTTCAAAATTGCTTTAATAGTAATTTACTGCTCGCTTCAAAAATCTTATATACTTGATATTAGAGTCATTTGTTAAATTACTCTTAGATTTCTTTAAGGGTTCTTTTTCACCAACAATGTGCGAAATAGCGATGCATGAGGAAAACGCTGCCAATGGGATTACTTAATTATCCTAGCCAGGCTTCATAAGCTCGGGTCTTCTTTTCGATTCGATATAAGCTCGGGTAAAAAAGAGCTAGCGGGCATTTTTACATAATAATAAAACGGCCAAGTGCGAGTTGGACTCGCGCACCGAGGGTTCCGTACAAACCTCAGCTTAAAGGTATTATAGATCTGGGTATTTGATATGAATTTCAATTAATTAACTCTACGCGTTCATGAGGAAAGGGGTAGTAAGTTTAAAATTATTAAAAATATTTTTATTATATGATGTAACTGGTGCGTATAACCTCTAGAAGATTACTAGTAAAATCACACGCGCGTGAACCTAAATTATTAGAGTAATCTAGGCTATAATTGCTGATTCAGCAGTACTAATTTGAAGCAGAAAAGTACGCAGATGAGACAAAAGGCAATGGATAAAGTTCAATTTACTAATTATGCCACATACCTTTGAAACAGCGATTCCCATGCAGATGCCGATGGATGTCATGTTCGACTAGGTACACTATGCTGGCCAGCGGTACACAACACAGTAGGTCTAGATAATACAGATAACACTTTCCATGTAGGTTCAATTAAGAGTTTTGGGCGAGATGATGCGTGATGATGGAAGTGCGTGCACCCCAGCCCTGGCTAGCATGAGACTCGACGACCGCCGGCTGCCGGCCGTCCGTGGCGGCGGCGTAATGACCGTAGCGCCATCGCGCGGGATATCCCCAAACCAACGATATGTGACACTTATTTAATAAATTGGAACTATTAAACCAATGCCTCTCAATCGCCCTATGGTGATAAAATAAAATATGAACTATAAATTAGGAAGCGTAACCAGTAACTAAAAATTTACGGTTTTCCTTATTCTGTGCTATGACCTTGCTTCGTAACAAATTTCAAGATTCTGAGTTCACGGGAAGTACCCTGTAGGTTTTGATTCCCTTGCGAGTGTCGAAAACTTGCGGCAATTTGCGGCATAAACGGCTGTATCTTTTGATTGCGTTGTAAGTTTGATTTTTTCACAGCTTTAAGGGACAGTAGACTTGAGTATTTGATATAAATTTCAGCTTGATAACTCGACGCGTTCCAGAGAAAAGGGGTATTGACAGACAGTTAGACGGACGGACGGACAACAAAGTGATCCTATAAGGGTTCCGTTTTTTCCTTTCAAGGTACGGAATCCTAAATTTTTTTTTTTTTTAAACAATCTTTTGTGCAATGTTCAGATCAAGTGGATGCTGGGAAGTGGGACATCGGGACAGGTGGAACTAATTAAAAGCTTGTAAAAAAAATAAACGCCCCCGACACAAAAACATGGCAAAAGCAAACAATAAGCCTCGTACTCGCGTCGGAGAATCGCCAACGCTTACAGCAATTAAACCAAAGTAAATAAAACTTTTACCTATATTTACTTGCTTTTTAAACTAACTATCTTTTATATAAGACACCTAGTAGAAGACACGCTTCGATCGACAATCTATTGAACTCGTAATTATGATTCAAAGAGTAAATGCGGCTAACTTTTGAATGGCGGAACCGATTTTCGTCAAACATAGGTACACCTTCAATAAAGTCACCTTTCAAACAAACAAAAAATAAACGAAATTAAAGTCTGTTCATCCGTTTAGGAGACGGATACGCCAATACACATAATGCGAACTACTGCCATGAGATCAAAATATCAGAATCTATTGTGTACTGGTAGATATAACACTGCTTTGTTTAACAAAAACATTATTGGTATGGCCCCTATTATATTTTAACAAATTGCCAAATTGTATTAAAAATCAGCCTTTAATAAAATTCAAGAAACTCTTAACGACGTTGCTGACAGATAAATGTTATTACTCTGTTACCGATTTTATAAATGATAAATTGTAATATTTGCTTCACTTTACCTCATTTATTATGTAAATAATTTTAGACTTAGCTGATTCATGATCTCATTTTGAATTTAAGTACTAATAAATTTAATTTTAGTTTCTAAATTATCTGTAAGTTAACCACTATTTTTGTATGCCAACAGGCAGAATGTACTGGGAATATATCTGAAACTAACACCATTATTGTAATACCTGCATTCTATACAAATAAAGAAATTATTATTATTATTCATTTATTCATTTTATATTACATATTTTTACATTTTTAAATATTATTCTATAAAAAATAAAATAAAAAAACATTTAAAAATACAAAAATAGTAGCCCACCGGTATCGGGAACAGGGTCCAAGCTACCGGTGGTCAGGGCTCCTGAGAGAGGAACCTCCTAACGATACGCGCCGTGTCCAGAAGTACCGCTTTCTGGATCAAGCCCTTGATCCAGCTGCCTAACGAGAGCCTCCTCAGATGTTCATCGAGGCTCTTGGCTATTATGCCATTGGCCGTAACGACTATCGGCACAATGATAGCTGTATTCACGTCCCACATGTCGACAACCTCGCGAGCCAGATCAAGATACTTGCTTTTCTTATCTCTCTCAGCCTTCACGAGGTTCTCATCATGTGGGACCGCTATATCAACAATCATTGCGTGACGCTCTAGTCGGTCCATCACCACTATGTCAGGCTTATTGGCAACAATAGTCCTGTCAGTGATGATAGACCGATCCCAATACAACGTTACATTGCCATTTTCGAGAACTGGGTCGGGCACATACTTATAGTAAGGCACTTCCGACTCCACAAGATTGTATTTAAGAGCAAGTTGCTGATGGATAATCCTGGCTACAAGGTTGTGTCTATGCAAATAGTCTCCGTTAGCCAGACTAGAACAACCGGAGATAATGTGACGGATTGATTCACCCGGCCGGTGACATGCCCGACAGATGTCAACCGTGCCGTCCTTCACAATGTATTTCCGGTAGTTGTTCGTCATCATAACTTCGTCCATAATCGCAAAGACAAAACCTTCGGTTTCCCCGAACAGGTCACCAAATCGCAGCCAGGCCACGGACGCTAAAAGATCTACATCGGGCCCATGTAGGACCCGGTAGAAGCGTCCGTGAAGCTCCTTGCTCTGCCATACCTCCCTGCGGTCATTAGTATCTAATACTATAGGTTTGCGCCAGTTCTCGTTAGCCAAGGAGAGCGGGGTAAGGCCCTTGTCCACCGCTACCACATCTCGATGCATACCCACGTCAGCGGCCTGGAAGTATTCCCTAAGACTGCATACCTCGCGGTTGTGTAGGGTCTTAGCATTTAAAAAGCCACGACCCCCGCACTTCCGAGGGATATACAGTCTCATAACCGATGAACGTGGGTGATGCATACGATTTGCGGTAAGCAGCGTGCGGATCCTCCTATCCAGGGCGTCAAGTTCAGTCTGAGTCCATTTGAGTATGCCGAAAGAATACATCAATACCGGCATGACCCAGCCGTTGAAGGCGCGCACCTTGTTACCGCCCGATAAAAGACTATTTAGTACTCTTTTCAGGCGGCCAAAGAAGCGCTCCTTCAACGACTGTTTCACGTCAGTAGCATTGATGCCTAGTGCTTCCGACATACCCAAATACTTGTAAGTTTCGGTTGAGGAAAGGGATCGAAGGTGTATGGAATCCGAGAGTTGTATTCCCACGGATTCCATAATCTCTTCTCGCTTTACATGCATGACTGCACATTTGTCCACACCAAATTCCATACGGATGGCGTCACTGAAGGTTTCTGTTACCTTCAGTAGCTTCATCAGTTGCAAGTTGTTGGGGGCAAAGAGCTTCAGATCATCCATGTAAAGGAGGTGTGATATGACCTGACCACCTCTTTTCAACCGATAGCCCAGACCTGAACCCTCCAGCAGTGTACTGAGAGGGTTCAGGGCTAAACAAAACCACAGAGGACTCAGACTGTCGCCCTGAAATATGCCGCGCTCGATCCTTATAGGTTCGCTGTTTTCCTGAATCTGTCGACATCCTGGATAGTGAAGGACCGTCCTCCACTGCCCCATACATGACGTCAGGAAGGCGCGCAGAGTTGCATCAATTTTATACAACTCCAGCACCCTCATGAGCCATGTATGTGGCACTGAGTCATAAGCCTTCTTGTAATCTATCCAACATGTCGCCAGATCCTTGCGGGAACGGCGAACCTGTTGGCTAATGGCAATGTCTATGAGGAGCAGCTCCTTAGTACCGCGGGACCCGTTCCTACATCCATTCTGAGAAGCAGACATGATGGCGTTATTGTCAATATGTTGATTAATTTTCGCTCTCAGAATGGATGTAAGGACTTTATAGACCGTCGGTAAGCACGTTATCGGTCTATAATTTTTAGGATCCGCAGTACTACCTGATTTGTGGAGCAGGTGGGTTATTCCTGTCGTTAGGAACTGAGGTAGCGATCCTGACTCTAAGGCAGACTGGAACTGAGTTGCCAAACGAGCGTGCGACCTTTGGAACCATTTAATCCAAAAGTTGTGCAGTCCGTCCGGCCCAGGAGATTTCCAGTTAGGCAACGGGCGGACTGCACGAGCCACATCTTGGGGGCTGATGGTAATTGCCCCCATTTGTGGTATCGGATCGCACGCTCGTTCGACCTCCCGAGTCCAGTCATCCTCGGTGTGACTGACAGGCACCGACCAAATATCGCGCCAGAACGAAGACATGGCGTCATTATCCGGTAAGCGCGTATCAGTCACACCTTGGTTGGGTTGCTCCCAAGCCCTATAAACCCACCTTTCGTTGCTCTGGAATGTGCGATTCTGAGTGTATCGCTCCACTCGCCGCTTGTACCGACGAATACGGTTTGCCCATGCATAGATTTTCTGCTTCAGGAAGTCGATACGCTCTGTGACGCGGGACATATAATCTCGAGAACTGATATCAGTCCCTGAGAACGCCCGCCTCACAAAGCGCATCACTCTAGGGCGAGTGTTGCCCTCCCTGAAGCAGATAAGCTTGCCGATGAGTGCTCTAGCCTCACCGATACGACGCTCAATCCTGCACTGCCAAGCTGGTATAGCTGGTCGTGTAGCTCTGTCAGTTTTGGGAAACTTGACGTTAGCTACACGACATGCTGCTGCAGCCGCACAGTACAAGATCGAGTGGGTGTCGGCAAGGTCTTTGCTGCTATCAAAAACATTTGACAGCTGCGAATCTAGAGCACACACCAGCGCCCTATTTTTCTTATGCATGGGCAAACGAGGTAGTCGAGGTCTAAGCTCAGGCGGTGTGGAGCGATACTCGCTGAATGCACATTCCAAAGCGCTCCTCAAACGTGCATTGCATTGGGTACTCACAGATATAGCCCCGTCGTCGTCATCCTCGCCAACATGGTCGGGTCGCGGTGAAACACTGGGTTGCAGTTGCACCGCGGCCGGTGGCAAGGCAGGTGAGACACGGCTACTCTGTGATTCCTCACGCAGTCTATCAAGTACGGCGTCATCCAGCATACGGTTACGTTGGATGACCCGCACCTGATCCGATAGACGTTGGGCCGACACGTTGACAGCTGGCTCAAGCACCTGAAACAGAGAGAGCATCCGACCACGGTACGCAGTCAGGTTACTTCCCCCCTCTGTAGCCCCAAAGTATGCGCGCATGACGTTTTCGTTAATCGATTGCGTCCATCGCATGCGCTGCACACTTCCACCGGGAGCGGGGACCCTGTCAGAGGCCGATGGGCCTCGAGGTCCTAGGCTGTCCGGTGGCCGGCGTCCTCCCCGTTGACGCGTAGGTGGTGGTGTCGTCGGCGGAGAGAAGTATTCGTCGCTAGAGCTCGACGCAACTGCAGCATCCAGGATCGCTTGACTTACGGTTGTAGGGGATCCCGGCGACTGCGAGGCGGAGCTGAGCGACGAACCCGAAGATGTTGGGCGTGTGTTTTTGGCTCGGGCCTGGCTTCGTGTCAACATTTTCTTCTCAGCTTGTCATTCTGGTTTATTGTACGAGTAGGTTGTTCATTTTAATTATAGTTTTGGTTTTCTTCTGGTTGTTTTATTATATATATATGGAGGCATTATTTAAATTTAGTTTTATGTAGTTTTAACAGTGAAATTGTTCGAATTCATAAATATAATCAAAAAATTCGAAGAGCGAAGAAAATTTTTGTGTCACTCTTGACAAGTCAGGCCACAGATTTATTATTTATTATTTTTATTATTATTATTATTATACACAAACACACAGGTACACACGTCAAACTTATAACAACCCTCTTTTTTCGTCGGGGGTTAAAATAGGAGAGTTGCGTGTAAGAGATGCAGGCGAGAAATGTGTGCGACAGACGCAATTAAGTAATATCTAATAATCTATAAGAACCTGCGCACAGCTGAACAGAGTCGTCTACGCATACCTACTCGTACCTACCACTATACACATTTTCACATCAATGCTGAACGCACCCTCGTGCCGGCCGCCTCGCTACATCGTACATCTCTGATAGAAAAGCTTCAGGATTTAATGAGATTATGATCTTTTTGCCAAAAAAAAAGCTTATAGAAGACTTCGTAATCCACCGTAAGCTGCTGCAGTACGCAAAATTATTAAACCGGTATTGAAGATAACTTGTTCTTTTGTAATATTTTACGCAAAACTCGTAGTAGAAACCTGAAGAAAATAATATGTTATTTTAATCAAGTAGCTGTACATTGTAACAACATCTTTTCTTCAGATCCATAGTCTCAGAATAATAGTCCTGTGTTCCATCGCTTTTACCGAGCTGTGGCGGTATAACCACTCACCTGCTTGGGAAACCAGGCAGAAGAGGTGTCAGCAGCCTTGGGAGCCCAAATAGCCCCAAACATACTGATGCAGAAGGCAAGGGGAAACCACTGCGTTATCTTCCCAAGAAACCCGTATGAAAATATCTGAAAACGAGAGAGTGATGGCATGCGACCCGGCTGCCACCCGGTGCCATGTCGATTCATGTCGATTCCAGGTCGCATGGTGTGAAGTATGCTACTGGTTCCACTGTAGTGAATCATCAGGCTCATTGCGTACAGAATGCTACTGGTGACAACAATGTATGCATCCCAACTACTCACCCGCAACTGCGGCAGAAGATCAGGGTAGGGACATGGAATGTCCGGGGCTTGCTTCAACCAGGGAAAGTGGGAATTACAAAGAACAAAAATGTTACGATCTGGAGATTCTGGGGATTACGGAAACCCACATGAGAGGCTCGGGTTTCTTTACCACTGCTTCTGGACATACCATCTACTTTTCGGGACCAGAAAGCGTATGCAAAAATGGAGTAGCCGTCAGTGTATCTCCACTGATCAATAAGTCTGTTCAATGACCATGAGAATTAACACAAAACCATGTCGCATGAATCTAGTTATAGTGTATGCACCAACTTCTCAATCGTCAGAAATGGAGGAGTTTTATAGACAGCTCGAGGATACTCTTAAAAGACAGAAGAGAGATCAACCTCTTGATGGGAGACCTGAACGCGAAGGTCGGATCAACAACGCTTGAGGACCATCTGAGAGAATTAGTTGGGAAATATGGTCTTGGAGATAGGAATTATAGAGGTGAGATGTGGCTTCAATTGCGCTTCAGAAATCAAATCGACTACATTGCAGTCGCAAAACGATGGAGATCCTGCATTAGCAGCACCAAGCCGTACCCTGGAGCTGACTGCGGAAGTGATCATAAGTTTTTGGTGGCAGAAGTAACCATCAAGCTAAAGTATTAGAACCACGGTCAAGCAGGAAATCCGACCCTCCCAGCCGACACTCGCCGCTTTTAAGGAACGTTTTAGCAGGAAAGCTGCAAACTTTGAAGTGGATCCGAGTGCTGACATAGACACCAACTGGACGAGATTAAAGCAGATAGTGATACAATCACGGACAGAAGTTAAATGTTAGGACACTGATCGTCCAAAAAAGGAGTGGATTACTGAGGAGAAATGGACGGCGATCAAGGAAATAAAACAGCTACTGACAGCCAGAGACGACTCAGACCGTGCTAAATATCAGCTTCTTTCAGCAAAGGTACAGTGTTTATGCCGCAGAGAATACAATCAATACCTGAACTGAATATGTCAGGATATTGAAAAGCATGCGCAGTCTCTGCATACAAAATATCTGTTACTGAAAGTAAAGAGTCTTACCCGGGACTTCAAGCCGAAGACCTGGGCTATTGAACATGATCAGGGGCACTAACTGACGGAAATAGACCAGGTAACGTAGAGATGGAGGCTGTACTGTGAGAGCCTATACAAAGACACGGGGAAATCTGATGAGCCGGTGATCCAGTTTGAAGATCTCTTCTTAGAGCCGGAGATCCTGGAATCTGAAGTGGAAGGTGCGCTGACAAAACTAAGATCTGATAAGTCAGCTGGAAGAGATAGCATTTTCGCCGAAGAGCTGAAGAATCTTGGAGACAGAGGTATTACACTTTTGCAGGAGCTGTGTAACCAGCTTTGTAACGGGTAGATGGCCTAAGGACTGGAAGGAGTCTCTCTTGATACCGATGCACAAGAAGGGGTCAAACAAGAAATGCGAGAACTATCGGACAGTGGCACTCATATCCCATGCTAGCAAGACAATGCTGTACATAATTAACGGACGGCTCCAATCGTACCTACAGCAACAAATACCAAGTGAACAGGCTGGTTTTGTCAAGGGTCGAGGCACGAGGGAACAAATTGTGAATTTAAGGCAAATGATAGAGAAGAGTCGCGAATTTAAAGTTCCAATGCTCTTGTGTTTTATCGACTACTCCAAGGCGTTTGATTGTGTGAGGTGGTATTGCCTATGGAGAATACTCGAGGGAATGGGAGTACCTTCGCACTTGATCGCAAACTTATACGAGGATGGTGAGTCGATAGTCAGAATCGACAATGTGGTGTCGAGGCCTTTTAAGCCAGAGAAAGAAGTACGCCAGGGCTGTATTCTGTCCCCTCTTCTTTTTAACATCTTTGGCGAATACATCATGAGGAGAGCCTTAGAAGAGTGGGGGGGAGGTATAGCGGTAGGAGGCAATAAAATCAGCCATCTCCGATATGCAGATGACACCACATTGTTTGCATCTTCGGAGCGCGAACTTGCTGAGCTATTTGTGAGGATAGAGCTTGAAAGCGAGATGGTCGGACTGACAATCAACAAGTCCAAGACCAAAGTTATGATCATCGACAGCGCTGGACTAATAGCACGAACGGTGGAACTTGTAGATCTAGAGTTCGTCAATGAGTTTGTGTATCTGGGCTCCATGATCAGCGATCAGGGGGGCTGCAGTCGGGAAATTTGGAGACGTACGCAGATGGCCCAAGTTGCTACGAGCAAGATGTCGAGGATATGGCAAGATAGGAACATCTCTAATAACACCAAGAAGAGACTCGTTAGAACCCTGGTATTCTCAATTTTCCTTTACGGTTCCGAATCGTGGGCAATTCGCTCGGTGGATCGAAGAAAAATTTAGGCTTTCGAGATGTGGTGCTGGAGGAGAATGTTCCGCATATCATGGACAGCAAAACGCACAAATAAGTCCATTCTCGACAGTTAAACATCAAAACCAGACTCTCCACGATGTGCTACCAAAGAGTCCTAAATTACTTTGATCACACCGCCCGGCGACAGCCAGATAATCTAGAAAAACTGGTTGTTGTAGGAAAAATGGATGGGAAAAGGCCACGCGGATGCTCACCCACTCGATGGTCAGACCAGATCAGGGTGATTACGGGCCTTACGGTGACCACTGCCCTGAGAAGAGCCGGCGGATTCTGTTGATTTGCCTGTGGAGTACGCATGTTGTTGTTTGTGCAATGGTTTTACCCGGAGAGGTCTATCTCGGATTTGCCTATCACAGAGTCTCTCGAAAGTTTTCAATAGAAAGGATGTGAGGCTTATAGGTCTATATGCCTTGGGTTGTGTGTAATCGGTTTTCCAGTATGCTTAGTGCGAGTTTTATTAACGAGATGGTCGCGTAAACGTTTACGCAAATTTGTAAGCGCCACCTAGTGGCGTACGTGAGAACTATAATTTCTGAGTGCAACTTTATAAAATATTTCGTGACTAGTGACAATCGACTACATCTCACAAGTAAGCGCGTCACTAAGCACTTATATTAGCGTAAACATGCTTTTCGCGAGTGTGAGTTGTACTTTTTGACAGTTTTGACATCTCGTATCGTAAACAAAATCACTTGTGAGCGACTAAGCTTGTCACTGATATTTTTGTGGTGAGAGCGCTTTGAGAGTGATAAACTTACCAAGTTATTACATATAATTATGTTATAACATATACCTTTATGGTATATTATGGGTTCTTTTTCATTTCTATCACTTCTAATAGTTATGGGAATGGGATTGGTAATTTAAAAATCGTCAGTCAAATTAATTATAACAGATTACCAAGATTAAAAAAATAAAATACAATTTTAACTAATTACATAATAACAATCTTGACATAAATAAAGGTAAATAAAAAAAGATTAACCAAAAACAGTGTCTGAATCTGATCTTGTTTATTTAATTATTATGTTATTAGTTTAAAATTTTGTAATTACATTTTACTCTTTTTATTTCAGTGTCCGATGTTCATGTAGCCGAATATGTTTATATGGAGCAACTGCCTATCTGACACTACACAATACAAAAATTAAGCAATAGATGCCTGTGTTTAAAATTTGATAGGATAAATGCCTAGCGAATCCACAGAGCACTGAGAGAGCGCGTGACGTCAGCGGTCGGCGCCGAGGCCCGCTCACACATGTTTACATTTGATATTTTTTATAATACGCTGAATAGGCATTTTAGACTGTGCTCATTGTTGGCCAGTCCTCATTATTCACAATTAATGATAAAATCACAGAATATTATTAGAACAAATATTGTAGACCGCTGAGACACGCACAAGCAAGAATTATGCCACAAACAGCCAAAAATATAGAATGTCAAGTGTCGACAAGTGGTCCTATAATACCCGATAACATAACAATAGTAAGAGCAGTCCAAAATTCCAAACTTCCAAAACACCACTACAAAGGCAAAACATAAACAAACTTCTAATTTCACACGTTATAACCACTACCTACTATTTTAATAGTGTGTCCATTCCAATAGAAATAGCGAATAAAAATGTCAACCTATTTTGTCGGTTTATTAAATGATGATCGCGTCTCACAGTGACTACACGCTTGCGAATCGTTGACTGCTGTAGCAACACACACTCGCATGGTTACGATAGTCGATACCGTCGACGTATACTTGCCTTTCACGGTGATGACGTTCAACGAATCATTTTATTAAACTCGCACTAAGCATACAGGTTTGGGTATGAAGATGACTTTCACTTCACGTCATGTGAGAGGTATGTATCTAAGTGCTATGCAGGGCCCGATAGATCTTTACCAGCCATAGTGTTAGATGATATATCCCCCAATGCAGCTGCACTGCACTAAATCTATGATCGTTTGTCCACGGACCGTGACCCAAGTGGATTCTGAACCGCAGTAAATAATGTTATGATTAGTAGAGAATAAATAGAATAGTACCTCTCCTCTGGAGTTCGGTGCGGCACTGCCCCAGAGCGGTGGTGGGTGTTCAAGTCAGTGCAGAATATCAGGTACAAACCGGCGCGCTCGCAGTGTTGCAACATGTCGTCATCATCTCCTTTGGTGGGCAGTCCGGGTCCTCGCCTGGCACGTATGCTGAGGCCAGTACAACATCTGAACCGCTACCTTTAGTTTGGAGCTTGACAGCTGTCAGGTCTCTGGAACAGAATTGAGTTAGCGGCGTAATCCGAATTTCTTTGGGTATGTACACGCAAGTTCTTGGCTTTTCCTTAACTTAACCGCCTTGTAAGATTTTTAGAGGAAAATTCACTTCTCTCGGGGCGGCAGTTTGGCTTTCGCCGAGGAAAGTCAACCTCGCAAGCGGTCAGTCTGCTGACTGCCATTGTATCCTCAAACATTGACAGGAGGCAGCGATCGGCTGGAGTCTTCCTTGATCTCGCCAAGGCCTTTGACACAGTCTCCATTCCTACACTCCTGAAAAAACTTGAAACCTTTGGCATCAGAGGCCTGCCCTTAGATTGGTTCAGGAACTACTTTTCTGGTCGCCATCAGCTCGTCAAAATCGGGGAAAACGTCAGTGGAAGCTTTCCGATTGCCTTCGGGGTGCCCCAGGGAAGTTTACTGGGACCTACCCTCTTCATAATGTACATAGACGACATCTTAAGACTTAACATTGCACAGTCGGATATCATCTGCTACGCTGATGACACTGCCATAATTTTTCATGCAGCGAATTGGGTGGAGGCCTTCGAAGCAGCTGAGAAAGGAATGAGGGTCATAGCAGCATGGCTTGAGCAGAACTTACTGACACTGAATCTTAAAAAAACGAATTTCTTGACTTTTCACCTCAATAAATCAAGTAGACCAAACACTGACACGCTAAAAATTCACAACATCAAATGCAATGCTTTGACGGCGGTGCCCGTCTCAGACTCCAACTGTAACTGTAACACCATCTTCAGAGCAGACACCACTAAATACCTAGGCGTCATAATTGATGAGAACCTGTCCTTCAAAGCACAAATTCAAACACTCGCCAAAAAGACTAGCAAATTTATCTACGTCTACGAGCCAGTGCGCCGAAGAATATCTGTATCCAGGTGTACATCTCCCTGTGCCAATCTGTCCTGCAATACTGTGTCGATGTCTGGGGCGGCGCCTCCAAAACGTTCATGCTGGGGCTGGAGCGGGCTCAGCGCGCTGTCCTCAAGGTCCTCCTGGGAACGTCACGGCGTTTTTCCAATGATGATCTGTACAAGGAAGCTGGAGTATTACGCGTACGGCAACTTTTTATCTTAGGGTCACTTTTAAAACTCGTGAAGGACGGGGCAGTTCGCTCCAGCTGCAGCAGGTGGGGTAGGAAACAGCCTGACAGAATACCCCTTCCAAAAATTAAAACCCTTTCCGCGGCCCGGTTTTCATCATACTTACCCATACGAGTGTTCAACGCTGTAAGTAAAATTTTCACTATACCGAGTGAGTACTCTGAGGCCACAACCCAGATAAAAAAGTGGTTGCTTGACCGGACTTATGAGGAAACGGAGAGTCTACTCTGTTGCACGCATACACACCATCACACACACCCTCACTTACACTTCACATTCACTCACCTTTAACTGTTTTTCGCATTATCGATTTTAATACGCTTTTTTGTTAATTTTCTTTGTTATATATATATATATATTGTTTTTCCCTTTATTTCTGTTTATCATAAATTATACCACGTAGCGCTAGCAGGACTCTTAAAATCACAAACTCTGTGTATTGTCTGGGTCACCAAGATACAGGTTTTGCCTAGTTTGGGACCCATTGGTAACACGTCAATGTCATTGTTAGTTGTTGGGTTTAATATCTTACTACGTTAATGTAATCTGTCATAACTGTGTATGTGTAATAAATGAATTTGAATTTTCTGAGCTGCGTGTGTCAAGAATTAGCTTACCTCCGATGTTGAATCAGTGCGATGGTTCGGGGCTTTACCTGCAGTGCCCTGCATGGGCTAGCCGTGGCTTACTGGCTATGCTGGAGGTTGGTTTGGATGATTTTAAGGGGTGGAGGTGGAGTGGAGTTAATCGAAGATGGATCCATCGGATAGTCCCTCCGTCTCCGCCTCTCTGTAGTTGTCGCCCGGCAAAGAGGCAAGGAGCTGCTCGTTGCAGCCAGGTGATGCGGGCGGTATAGTGTCGGCATCGTCGGCCATTGCCGCTCGGGCCATCTCCTCCTCGAGTTGAACAATGTCCGTGTCGCTTGTTTCGTCGGTTCTGTCGTCTGTTTTGTCGGTTTCCCATCTATGCTGTCAGTGTGGGTGTAGGAGGGTCGGGTGGTGGGCCAGAAGCGCATGTATATCGACCCTAGCAGCTACGATATCCGTCGCTCCCACCCCAAGACCTTTTCAGTTTCCTCTGGTGTCAACCCCAGGGTCAGGTAAGTCCCGTGGCGGTCGCCCTGTACAACTACCACCTGCTGATGTCATACCAGGTATTCTGACGGATCAGAATACCGTAGATTCACGTCGCCTCTGTAGCGACGGACGAAGAGCGAGGCTCGGACACTAATGGGCACGTCGGCCTGTTTCAGTACCGTCACTGTCTGGGCATTGTCGGGGCATTTTATGTGACAAGTCGCGTACCATCCTTTCAGCGTCCGATCGCGTTTCGCGCTGGCTAGTGCATTCGCGGGTATTGCGCTTTTAGTCGCCAACTTTCTTCATCCATCATCTTGTCTGTTCGTGCTGGTTTAGGTAAGTAGTGCTGCTCCGCACGACGACGACGCTCTGTTGAAAGAGCGCGTATCCTACGTAAATATCATAAGGAGTATCTTTATTTACAAACTCGCAACGCTAAAGAATAGTTGCAGACATTGATGTAGAAGACGTCGATGATTGAAGTTACTAAATACAAAACGGGATATTAACCATATTCATTATGGATTATAAATATTACATGTCTTGATTTTTAAAATTGACTAAGTTATGTATTTCACCAAAATTGTTAGTTTTTTTAATTATTTGTTTTTTTTTTATTACTTTGATGACTTTATGTAATTTTATTATGAATTTACATTTTGTATTGAGATTAGTTTTATTTAATTGATTAATATTATTTTATAATTTTATGAGGTTTGACATTTTGTTTGTAATTATATGAATTTTAGTTATTTTGATTTTATTTGTAATGTGGGGTTAAAGTTACCTGAATATACGATTTTATTATATTATTGTGTCGTTTATTCATCTTTTTTCTTGTTGTATTAAATTTTTAAATATTTCTTAATAAACATTTAAAAATATAAAAATCGGTATCGGGCACAGGGTCCAAGCTACTCAGGACTCCAAATAGAGGAACCTCCTAACAATACGAGCCGTATCCAGCAGTACTGACTGTGTTACATTCTAGCTGGCTCCTAACCATTGTGTTATATAATGCTATAATAGCTTTCACATTCGGACCGTACGAAGCATAAATCCTAAATTTCTATATGCTCTCTGCAGCAATACATAACGTGATCACGAAAAGTCAAGCCGGTGTTAAAACTTACCCCCAAGTCCTTGACTTCCGTGACCCATGTCATAGGCAAGCCATTAATATGATAGCCATGCACAGTGGGATTATGTGCACGAGAAAAAGTGATTGTCACACATTACGAGTTATTGAATTGCAACAGATTTTCTCTGCTCCAGCTCACTACCTTGTCAATATCCCTTTGTAGCTTGTCACAGTCATCGCGCCTTCCTACTGTGAAGGACAATTTGAGTTCGTCGGCGAACAACAAACAGTGAGCGTTTTGAACTACTTACGGTAGGTCGTTTACCACTAGAAGGAACCCTAAAGGTCCAAGTTTACTGCCCTGACTCACTGCAGACCTCGTAAAATACAAACTGTTAAAATAAAATAAATTGTAAAATAAATTCAAACTGGAGTGAATGCGGGGTGAAACCAACACCAGCTAACTTTGCAAGCAACATGTCATTACCGACTAAGTCAAATGCTTTTCTAAAATCGAAGTAAGCAGCATAACCTTGCCCCTCCCACCATCCACTATCGGCACCAGATGCGCCATGTGGCAGAGAAGATTACTGGTGTACTCCTTCCCGGTCGAAAGCCATGTTGAGCGTCTGTGAGCTGTGCGCTAACCTGTTGGTAAATAATCTTATGAATGTGTGGTGTCGACAATACTGCACTATATACCCATCCACAGATTCTGCTAATCCTCCCTTTGGAACCGGAACAACCCGAGTCACTTTCCAACTCTTCGGGAACACGGCAGCTTCTAGACACATGTCGTAGATGTAAAGAACCGGTTTAGCTAGCAGTGACCGCTAATTTAATTAATCAGCGGCTGGGCAAGCGCGAGCGCGTAAAAATGCAATAATACGAGTAGTGCCGGGGTGGCCGGTCAGTTCCACTGTCACACCGGTACGTAACGTAACTATATGGAGTTGGCAAAAATATGTTTGTGAGGTTCAGCTTTTAGAAAGAAGAAAACATAAATTTCGTAGCAAAAAAAATGCTGCATTACATAGCTAATTACACATAATTTTATAAACTCACGACTTTTTCCATCGCGTACAGAACGCTACCGGCTACCAATATCACGTTAAAGCTTACTAAAAAATTAAGCTCTCTATTTATTACTTTAAAGACATCTCTCCACTAAACATAAATGTAGTTACAGGCTTGACTATAAACATGGTAATCCAAATTCTTTTTTTTATTCAAGTTTAATATTATTTAGGTTCTCATGGATGATCATACTAAAGCACCCTCATCCCAAATAGGATTATTGACTACAATATAAAAGAAGGCCATATTACTTAAACATAATAAAGCAGTTAGAACCGTCTCCAAATATCCCATTAGTGAGAACAACACAAGCTCTTTAAGAAAAACCTAATTGATTTAATTAAACAAAACAATTAATTCAACCAGCACTGCCAACTATATTGTTTTACCGAATAAAGTTACACGACAATGTGACAAGCGGCCAAAAACCTCTTAGAGCAAACTTAATTGAAACTTAAGACTTTTTGTTAAAGTTTGAAGGGTCGCAAGTCCCTTGGCGACAGTATATAACATTATGTTGAACAAGACGTCTTAGTTCCGGGTTCGCTAGTTTTCATATTGGATACTTTTTACGCACTTTATGTGCGCAAAAAGCGAGGGTTTTACTCTAAAATGAAAAAAGTATTGCGTTTGCTTGCTTAGAGCATTTGCGATTGCTAAAATTCTGTGTTGAGACAAAGTTGTGAAATCTTCACAATTCAAGAAAAATATTAGGATTCATAAATCTTATGGGGAATGTCTATCAAAGCGTGTACCTCCATTATTACGCCATACTTATATTAATATAGTAAGGTTATACCACTTTTTAAATCCGGCGACAGTAAAGACACAAATAATTATAGACCAGTATCCGTATTGCCAGTTTTCAGCAAAGTATTTGAGAAGATAATGCTTAATCAAATGCTCATTCATTTTAATACGAATAACATCTTCCATGATAAACAGTATGGTTTCACCAAAGGACGTTGTACAACTGACGCTGGTGTCACCCTATTAAAACACATTTTTAATGCGTGGGAAGAGTCGCAGGATGCCATAGGTATATTCTGTGACCTGTCGAAGGCGTTTGATTGCGTTAATCATGAAACATTACTTCTGAAACTTGAGCATTACGGGCTAGGTCAATCAGCGTTAAGTTTGGTTAAATCTTATTTGAATGATAGACAGCAATTAGATCAAATAAACGGTGTGAATTCGTCGGGGTTAAACGTGAAAATGGGGGTACCCCAGGGCTCAATTTTAGGTCCTTTCTTATTTTTAATATACATAAACGACGTACCCCGTTTATTGGAAAACAAACTAAACATGGTGTTATTTGCTGATTACACGTCTTTAATTTTTAAAATAAATAGACGTACTTGTCAGGTTGACGACGTAAATAACGCGCTACGGCAGTTTCAGGATTGGTTCACTGCCAATAATTTAGTTTTGAATGGTAAAAAAACCAAGTGCTTAAAATTTTCTTTGCCGAATGTCAAAAGTACTGATTGTGACATTATATTAAACAAGGAGAAGCTAGAATTCGTCGATAAAACGGTTTTCATGGGGATCACGCTAGACTCAAGGTTACAATGGAGTCCTCATTTAATATCACTTGCAGGGCGACTAAGTTCGGCAGCTTATGCTGTTAGAAAGATTCGTCAATTTAGTGATGTAGATACCGCTAGGCTGGTCTATTTTAGTTACTTTCATAGTATAATGTCTTACGGTATTTTACTATGGGGAAGGGCTGCAGACATTGAGTTAATTTTTATTCTGCAAAAACGAGCCATCAGAGCGATATACAAACTTCGCCGGCGCGATTCTCTAAGGGAACTGTTTAAGGGAATTAACATCATGACGGTTCCTTGTCAATATATTTATGAAAACGTCATGTACGTGAGAAAGAATTTACATCTTTTTAGTAAAAACGGCGATAGACATAATTACATAACTAGAAATAGGGACCAATTAGTTCAATCAGGGTTCAGACTGGCTAAAGTAGCCTCATCTTTCATGGGGTACTGTACAAAATGTTACAATAAAATTCCTCCCCACATTCTAGAACTGAATGAGACGAAATTTAAAACTTGTATAAAACGCACACTATGCAGGCAGGCATATTATAAGTTGGGGGATTACATCTATACCAATATTATAAAGAGGAAAGATTTTTTTGTTTGTTTGATTGTTTGTTTGTTTGTACCGAATAAGCTCCAAAACTACTGGACCGATTTCAAATCAAATCAAATTCTTTCACCGTTGGGAAGCTACTCTATCCCCGGGTGACATAGGCTACTTTTTATCCCTGTATTCCCACGGGAACGAGAACTACGCGGGTGAAACCGCGAGGCGTCCTCTAGTCACTGATAAAAATGCTTGGCTCAATGCTACTCTTGCTCCACAAACACAAGGGCGCAAAAACAAGTGATATGCAGAACATTATTGTTTTTGAAGTATTGTCGGACCTGCTGAAGACTGTATGAATATATTTGTATTATATAGACTCAATTTATTTTAGTATTGTATAACTGCGCAGCACGTGTGTAAGTTCTATGTACCCAACTGTAGATCTACCATTTGCTGTACCTTTGTGTCGTTCTTTGACTTATGTGTGCCCTGGCAGTTGAGTGTGTCATGCTCTCTCAAATGTCTCTCTGATAGTGGCGCGTGTGTTGGATCATTCGGTTCCCTTCATGATGGTTGAGCTGGGTGGTGCCGATTCATGCGTCATGTTCGTGAACGGGCGCCGTCAGTTGGGATTGGTCTTAACTTAACTGCTTCGGATACTAATGTTTTTCTAGTACCTATTGTGTAACTGCACGATACATGTGTAAGTACTTTTAATACTTTGTACCTGTACGTAGTATAGTATGTAGTGATTCTGGGTGCATTGTCCTCACACATATGAATTTATTAATGTATGTACTTATGTACCTAAATATTGTAAAAAAACATATTTTTTTAAAAAGAGTAAGTATGGAGTTTCTTGTGCGTTCTTCTCCATAACAAGCTACTTTCCGAATGCACGGTAGAATCAATTTTTATTCCTTTTAATTTTTTATGTATTAACGTTCAAAAGTGCCACTTGGTGGCCTAGTTGAAATAAAATATCTTTGTCTTTGTCTTAAATTAGGTATATTGTTACCAAAATACAAGCTGTGCCTGGTTTGGGACGTGTTGCTAATTTGTGAACACTAAGGTTTACCAAGCTAATACAATCATCTAACATCATTTAAATGTGTAAGGTAATTAAACTAATTTATGAAGTCAGTATTGTACAGGATTTCGAAATCAAATCAAATCATTTATTTCAACTAAACCACTTAAAAGGTACTCTTGAATTTTCAAGCACAAGATGATGAAGTAGAGTGCAAGAAACTTCACGGAAAATCTTAGAAATAGGCTCACATTCTCATAAATCATAAATCTAATGTAGTCTGACGTAGACTAGACAAATCTATATCCTCAAAATCATCTTAATAAAAATAAAATATTTCTCACACAATTATATTCTAGTCTTTTTAACAAGACAAACAAAATATGAGGCCTGATAAAAGTGGGCCTATTTAGCCACACAATGGTTGTCCGAGTCAGAACACTACATCTGCCCTAGATATTGTTATACAAACATGCCATTACTATGGAGATGGGTCGGCTAAATGAACTGTAGTGTATCAGCGAGTTTCATAAAAGTCATGTAAATATTACGTTTGACATGAAGTCGGAACAATAAGGACGGGGCCGGGTCAAGCTAATATCAGATTATGTGTGAATTTGTATAGATACATACATTGTCTCGTCGCAATATTAAAAGTCCTACTTAAAGCCTATGTATTATTCTGATACGTTATTATTTTGATAGTTATAATTACTGTAAAGTTTTTTAAAAATCCGTTCAGTAGTATTTACCTACTTAGTAATAAACATCCATCCTCACAAACCTTCATATTTTACAAATGTATTCGTAGAATTCAGCAAAAAAATATGTTTCCATTTTGCACAGTGAAACTTCACAATATTTCCAAGTACGAATACTATTGGCTATACTTAGATTAAATATAACAGTTCTAGGAACGGACCTGCATAGCATATGCCTTTGGATAATGTACTTATTTGAAAATAGCTTAGCCTAGTCGTTCCACGTGTTGTACGTGTTTATAGGTGTATTTATATTTATAGTCTTCCTGAACGATTTCGATAACGGCGACCATGAAATTATATCCTCGCGTGTGGCAAATATGGCTCGCCAGAGCGAATTTGGTTTTAAATTCCCGGTCCGTGTATTAGATTGGCAGCAAGTGGCAGCAAAAGTTTATGGAGGGAATAGAAACATTGTGGTCTGTGAACTGCATCATTCAAAGTAGCGTATCTGAACGGACACAAAGTATATGTAGCTATGTATACTAATAAAGTCATAAAAACTTGCCAGACTCCAATGTCGTTTTCCCAAAATTAAACACACTTTTGCATAAAATCATCTTTAGTCAAAAGCGCATAAATGAGCAATAAGATATTTTAATCAGACTTATCAGCGGAAGGATCTTCGAAAAATTCGATGAAAATTATTGAAGATCGACGTTTTGAATGACAAATCTAATTTTGTTCGAATTAAACGTGGCGCTGTAAGTGCATCCGTAGATCTGATATCTGTAGCAGACATCGATGGCTCCACTTTACACTGGCGGACAAATTAAACGGACCTTTATTGCTAATGAAATTACATTTAATGAAACCTCACGAATTTATCTTTATAAGAGTAGGTATGGTGGCAATTTCGTTTGAGCTATTAAGTATTAGAGGTTTGAAATACCTTTTTCTATTAGGTTTTGATAAAACTTTGCTTAAATTAATTAAATAATTTAAGCAAATTTTTTTTTATTTTTTTTTATTTTTGCTGGATCATTTGTGAACTTATTAAAATTGAATTATGAACACGTACTAAATATATTTTATCAATAAAAAGTTGCCCCACACTAAGAATTTCTTCCTGTATTGTGGGTGCGTTCTAGAAACTTAATTAATTTTACAATCATAAATATATAAATTTAATTATTAAATTATATTTATTTATTATTATTATTAAATTATATTTATTTCTCCATAAAATTGTACAATTTTGAACATTATGATTAAATTATTAAAGCTATTACAATTATGTCAAAAATAATAATGAGCAACTGCGCCTGAGCTAGGCCGAGCCTGTATTTCAGGACGCAGCGTAGAATTTGTCATACTATATTACAATGGTGAATATTTTATGGAAGCAGCCCGAGAAAACCTTGTCAAGCATACCGCGAACACGTTTTGTAATTTCTAGGAAATTCTAAATAAATAACACGTGGATGATATATTTGCATTGCCAGTGACTGTAAGGCTTTATTTTAATGAAAGCTATTTTGTGTAAACCATTTTCTCGCAACTATCGTTACATATTGATTTGAATTGTCAAAAGCCTAGATCAAGCATGAAATTGAGACAGTCGTCTAGCAATAAATATTTAGTCTTAAATATTTTTATTTGTTCATCACAGTTATAGACGAAAAACATAATATTTATTACCCAATTTAACTAATCTCCTAGTTGTCTATCTGGCTGAATTGTCCTACAGAATTACTATGAAAATTAATAACATTCAGGTAACATTTCATAAAGACTCCAATATAGGAACGTAGGTAATAAAAGCCAAAGAACCTGTCTGTCTGGACCTCAGTCCGTCGACTCATCAAATCCGAGGGACGCGGAACGACGGCAAACGGGCATGATTATTGTGCGCCCAAACTTTTGTCCTGCAGTGTACAAAATGCATATTGGTGCGATATTATTAGAAGTTGCATGATAAAGGTAGACTTCCGATCAGAGTAGCACCGTGACCCTGATGTTGTGACACTGTAAATTCGAAAAGGTCTTTAGATCCGTAAAATACGCGTAACCTTCGTGGACTCCCTCGTTGGTCTAGCGGTCGCAAGCGCTACTGCTGTGTTTGAGGTCCAGGGTTCGATTCCCGGGTCGGGAAAATTCCAATTGTTAGTTTTTCAATCTGGAAATTTTCAGGCATAGGCCGAAGTCTGGACTGGTGCTCGGTTGATGGCAATAGGCTCGCCCCCTGTTATATGGGTTTTAACATTACACGATATGAGCATGTTCTACACGTGGATCTCTGCCTTATCCTTCGTGGAATGCAGCCTTGTAGTTTTTGTAATACGTGTCACTTACGCGTTCGAGTCAAAACACTCCGCAACTATCGCGGATGCTGTGGGCGAGGATGTTTGACTTAAGCCGCGTCAGCAACGCGTATTCCACATCGCTTAACTCCTGCTCCACACTTGCTCCAACTACCAATGGGGCCAATGCAATTTTTTAGATCTACGAGTACAAGTTGGACGAGTACCTTTGGGGCCAACGTATGGAGCCGACCAAGACCTTTCCACGAGTGTCGCGGCTTCAGTGTCTCTGCTCGGAAGTCTACCTTAACAAAGTTCGTGCATTGAATCCCGACACAGCACCTGTGTGTGTGTGTTTATTATGTATAGTCTCCTCCCAGACACCGCCTAAGGCTACTCGATCTGACTGGAACAAATGATACTTTATACAGGCTTGGTATTCTCTTGAAAGTGGCTGGAGTTTAAGAAGCTTATTATTTCTCTGGGGCATTACCGTCTAGTCTAGTTATTATTTACTCGTGGTCTTGTGTTTGTGAAGATAATTATGGCTCGGTCGAGCAGAATTATTGTGTTTTTGGTATGAAAATTTAAAGAGCATTGACATTTTTATCGTTAGTGGTGTTTTTTTGTTTATATTATTCTTTGTTTATATGATTCTATGTTCCTGATTACGAAAATTCTTAAATACTGAAAGGAAGCTACAATATCACTTAGTGCCACAGTAGGTACTTTTCTAACGGGTAACACGGTTCTTACGGGTTAGGCCAAGGAAGTAAACTTTAGTTATTGTGATTAGTTAGGTTCACATAAAAAATAGAAACACAGTATTGTAGTAACTAAATCAGCTTGATTGTTTATTTATTCAATCAATTTTATTAAATCAATTATGAATTTGATTTATTTTATTTGTTATTTTTTAATCTTAATTTTATTTGATTTGTTTTCTTTGTTTTTTTTCTATGTGATACGGTGTCGAGATCGGATGGTTCCGAGATGGAACTACACCAGCCGTGTGAGGGTTATCCGCTTCTTTAGTAGCCAGATTCTTCCCTTTGAACTTTGAACGAAAGCCGACGACTTTTAGGCCACCTAATCTAGTTTGGCATAAATCAGTGTATAGTAAAAATGGGTTTTAGGATTACATTTAGGTGTATTCCCATCCCGACACCGTATAACATATAAATTGAAAAAAAAAACAAATTTAGAAGAAATAACTTTTATTATTAAATATAAAAAGAAAAAAAAATTGAAATCATATTTTTTTATATCAAATTGATTAAATAAATAATCATGCTGGTTAAGTCACAAGAATACTATTTTTCTATTTTTTATGTGAATCTTACATGATTTGTAACAGGATGCCAAGATTTAAAGTTATATACTTATAAACAAAGTATGTAAGGATTATATTTTCATAGTCCTTGCTTCCCCTTTTTTAGCCATTATATTCATTCAATAACAGGCAGGCTTGCAAACTGGCTACGAGTGAGGCTCCTATTAGTGGTTTCCTCTCATTACTACGCCGCCGCCGATTAAATAGCTCGTAGTCGCTACGGATACACGCTGTAGGTTCCAGTCAGGTAAATAGTCACGTTTTGTGTGTTATGTTTATAGTAGCTAAAGGCACTTACAACTTATTAAAGTCAAAGTAACTATTTTTTATTTCAATAAAGCCATTAAGTGGAACTGTTGAACGTCGAAAATATAACTTTACAAATTAATAATAATTGAACAAACTACAATAATGAAATTAACAAAATTTACATACATAAATTAATTCATATACGTAAGGACGATGCACCTAGTATAACACTACTATACTACGTATGGGTATGATACGTATAGCAAGAATTATTATAAACCTGTCTTAAACAACTAGGTAAAATATTGTTATGATGTGTATTATACTTTATATTAGCTCTAGTTTTGGGCTTATTATGATGACGTTTACTGGTTTTAAAACTTCGCCTGTAATCTGAAACTAAGCTTGATAACCATGTCAATGCATCACAAAAAAAAGCTCAGGGAAACCTAAAAAAAAATTGGCATCAAACACAAAGATATTTAAATTTTACCCACAAGTGCACACAACGCCAAACTGCTTAACATGAAAAGGACTACCACAGAATATAATTATTAACACAGAGCAGTATAAAGCGATTATGCGTGAATTAGACCCTGGCTTACACGAGTAAGCCAGGGTCTAATTAAAGCAGGTCATCGCGGTGCCCTTTGTTGTTCATATCTTGTGGACTGGGGCTGGGGTAATAAGTGAGCCAAAATATTGGTATGATCTTGCCCAGATAGATTAACATTCTATCAACGATAATTTTTTATTCATTCATTCTTCAACAAATTAACATTTGTGTCGAACAGTGGTTTTAACAATAGATATAACACAACATAATTGTTGTGTTATATCTATTGTTAAAACAATCATCATAAAGTCAGAAAAAAACAAACACCGCATTCCAGATTGGTTCCAACATTAATTTCTTAATACAGATATAATTATACCAAACAAACCAAACCCAAAATCAATTTAAAATCAATATAATTCATTTCAAGAAATGTATGTCAATAAAATTAATTGAGATGTAAAATGTCAAATTATGGCGCGGTAGTGGCTGTTGGACCAGAACAATCTAAATTACCCCCGTATCAACCTGAATTGCATCTTTTAATTTAAAGTATATTTTATACGTACGTTCTCATGTTGTATACATACTCGTATATCCCAGTTACACAGTAAAACTTGTACACATTTTTTGTTAAATATTTTTATGTATCGCTGTTGGATACCTAAATAAATGAATAAAAATAAATAAATAACTATCGTGCCCGCGACACGAAGAAGAGGAACCTTAACTTTTATAGAAAAGTGTAACGCTCAGTGTACACGGCTACGGTCAGATTAGCCGCAGGTAGAGGGACCACGCTGACAGATCTCAATAAAAAAAATACTGAAGACTTGTGGGGGATATCCGTTAGGGTTCTTGTAGATATTATTGACTCAATTACTCCTGTCCTAACAGGCATATTCAATCAATGTTTGGACAGCGGCACTTTTCCTGACTTAATGAAACACAGTAAAGTAGTACCAATTTTCAAATCAGGCTGCAAGAGTGATCCTTCTAATTATAGACCTATATCCGTGCTTCCAGCATTGAGTAAAATCTTTGAAAAAATCATGCTGGAACAGATGTTGTCTCACTTCAATTCAAATGGGATACTGCATAGTCAACAGTTTGGTTTTACGAAAGGTAGGTCGACAACGGACGCGGGAGTAAAACTCATCAGCCACATCTTGGAGGCTTGGGAGAGGTCCCAGGATGCCATTGGCATTTTCTGTGATCTCTCAAAAGCTTTCGACTGCGTCGACCACAACACACTGATCTGTAAATTACACCACTACGGAATTCGTGGAAAATCTGCTGATCTCGTGCTTTCCTATTTATCAATCAAAATCAAAATCAATTTTTTTTATTTCACATAGGCCTACATGGGCACTTATAAAACGTCGACAAAATGAGCACGGTTCGGGTTGGTCGTTTCCTATGGAGAAGAACCGGCAAGAAACTCCATGGTTACTCTTTTAAAAATGGTTTGTTTTTACAATATTTACATGTTACAGCATTAGTACTTAGATATGGGGGGACAACGTAGGCCCGAATTATGACAATAAGTCGTAAGAAACTAAAAAAAAAGAAAAAGATTATATAAAAAAGTTAACAAATGTTAACTAGCATCTAGAAGGCCTACAATGTTCACACATTCACAAAACAATCGGTAAAAGAATCTATACAAAGGTAAAAAATAATAAAATAAGTATAACAAGACTAAATTTAACATGTTGCACAAATTTTGTTATCAGTGCTGTAACTATTCTTAGCAAAGGGCTTTAAAGATGATTGAAAACCATTTTAAAAAGTCTAATTAAAAGAAGGAAAGAAAAAATGAGATTGAGAATAGTTAGAGACATCCACATATTTGTGCCGTTTACAAGTTACCAGGGAAGCTGCATGCGCAGAAGGAGCTAAGGCCAAATGTTTTTATCTTCAACGTAGTCCTTGATTTTATAATATGCTTTTTTAACAAGGATACGTTTGATGTAGTTTTTGAACCTTCCATCGGTCAGTTCTATATAAATTTGATGGTCGCCAGATGTGTGAAACACACCCCACCCCGCGCCCACGCAGGCTTCGGGCCCGTAGACTCGCTGACCAAGAATCAGTAGACATTCGGTTCGAGTCGCGCATGCTAGATAGATCGAGTATTCCACGGTCCTAGATCGTTCCCGTCATAACTATTGTCGTAGCTTTAAGTTTAGTCGTACGAATAGTTTGTGTTATACTGCAGTTAGCTCGTAAGAACATTTATGTACAAAGTGTTATGTATTAAAAGTGTTTATCGTGGCATGAACTGTAATCGTTTTATTACGACACCTAGCCGCCCCTTATAAAAGTCAAAAAATACAACTGACTTCTAAATAAAAACACTACAAAGTAAAATATAACTTCAATCTCGGAAGTCGGAGTTCCTGTTTTTTTTTCTTCGTTTTTTGACACAGACTGCCGAAATTGAAATTATTTTTCATCAGTTAGTGTTCTTATTGAATTTTTGAGTCGGTTGTTTTTTTTATAATTTTAATTTTTCTCTTTTTAGTTGTGGTACATAATGACCAAATTCTATAAGTAATAATGCCGTAATGCCCAAAGTTATACCAGAATAGACTACCAGAATAACATAAAACTAGAACATAACCGGTCACATGAGAGTGTACCAGGGTGAACTGTACACATCTACGCACCTCTTTAGACAGTACCGGCGTGATGTTATGTTATGAAATGGCGTAAACAATTCCGAGAGATTTGCCGTTGTTTATTGAAGAGTTCTGTTGTATATCTCCGAAATTCTTCATCAGATCTTCATCAAATTTAAATAGGACCAATTGGGAAACAAACTTTTTCAAACGAAAAAATCGGTCCACAATTGACGGAAAAATCGGAAAGCACACAAATAAAATTAAACAAAAGAAACATATAACAAACATACAGCCGAACATAAAACCTACTCCTTTTTGGAAAATCGGTTAAAAATGTATGGATTTGATAAGCACTACCAAAATCATGTGGTAAATCCCAAACATTTTGGTATTTCAACATTGACTTTTGCCAACAGCCTCTGATTTTGCTGAGTGCGTATAAATTAAAAGATTCTCATTTTAGCCATTGTCCACTTCATTTTTATGGAATACGATTTTCATTTCGTACGTAAGTGAAATAAATGCATGCCTAAAAATATTGTAACAAGATATCTTCCTTACTGATTGCAGTAAGGAAGAAAATATTGATTTTATACAAGTATATATAAAGGTAAGTACTACTTCGTTACTAATTCGGTCAGCTAGGTAGACTTAAATGTTGGAAGAGCTAACGTAGATTTTTAGATTAATCTCTTTCACCCAGTTTAAGGAGCGTAGGTGGGTTTTAACATTAAAAATAGTTGAATGAATTCTAATCTTAATAAACTCTTGAATAACCATGTTTTTTTAATTAATACTAAAATATGATGTAGTAACTGCAGCCTAAATAAACTCAACTTCAGTTATTACTGAACCATGTACCATGTTACACCATAAAAGCACTTAGCTTGAACTCAAGCAGCTTGTTTACGTTGAAACAGCTTGTTTATGTTGAAACAGCTTGTTTATGAGTGCAGCACAAACTAACACTAACTTAACAAAAATAAAAACTAATTAATGCAAGTTTATTTACTCTTCATTATTCTAAAGAAGTAGTGTAGTTCTTGCTCATAGTGCAGGGTATGGATAGTGGTGGGAGGAGAGATTCAATAACAAAACTAAAATCGCCCGACACAAGGCCTGTTTAATGATTGGGCAATATTTTTCCATTTATTTATAAATACCCAAAAGTTAGTCAAACTTTTGTTGTAAGTAGATAAATAAAATCGCTTTCCGCTACTTAATATTATCGACCTCTACCTTACATTTAACAGGTATATACACAACTGCCTGTACAAACTAATATAACTCGGCTCTTACTTACAACAAACCTTCTACTCAGATTAATTCCTCAAATAGAAATACGGGTATTCGACTATAGCGCTACGCCGTAGGCCCGTGCTACGCCGTAGACAGTTACGCGGATATCAGTGTTGAAGGGATTCAGTAAAAGGCATTTTCTTTTATTTTAATCTTTTTTAGCAAAGGTCTTGTTTTTTTCGGACCCTAAGATTATTTTATTTATTCTTTCTATATTGAGGACATAAAGATAACTGTTAGGATTGGACAAAATGTTGTTGTGAATAGATTTTGTCTTTTAAATAAAAGCGTACTTTTGTCTAATTTTTGTCTCTCTCTCTATCTCCTGTTTTTGTTAAAAATAAGCTTTATATTAAACTGAGAACTAAGGCAAATTCAGCCTTGGTGAGATATGCGTTTGGTTAATCTATTCGAATTTATTATCATACAAATTCAGTTCCGAGTTTTGACTAAGATATAGTTATTTTTAATATTTATTAAATAATAAACTAAAGTTCTTAGATATTAAAATAAGTCTCATTTTAGTTCCGAAATAAAATAAAAACTTATTCACAAAATGATTTTATTTTATTTAAACATTTAAACAAAGCAATAAACGTTGCCAAATGGATGGTCTCCAAGATATTCTAAAGTATAATATTTATATCTTTAGTTATGTGCACGCGGTAAGTATAACAATAATTTCATTTAACTTTATGGTTTTCTTGGCACCGACATCGTTGACTTTCAAGTTACTAGTTATTTATTTTATTAACTTTGAGAATGTTTAAACTAATTTAACGCTTGTGTTTCTTTGATAGATGGTAAAAACTTCATTTTGAATAAAAATCAACATTTCGATAACTGTCTGCCATGAAATGTTTGTAGTATTTATTTAAATGTCCAAAATTTTACTACGTGAGCGAAGTACATTAATAATAATCCTCATTTTTGCTTCGTATTCGGGTAAAAAATATACCTTGTAAGTTACGTCATGCTCTGCCTGTGTTCTTATTCTAATCCGTTTAGCCGTTGAGGTAAAATTATTAACAAACATATAAAACATGTTTTTTTTAATTTATAGTTAACTAAAACGATACAGATACAAATTACATTAATCAACATAGAAATTGTGAAACAACAATGACGACAACTGTGTCACATAAGATAATTAAATAATTCACATGATGTAACAAACTTACATACTTTTACATTGTTAATATTAAGTGCATTGCACTTAGTATCTATACGTCTCGTTTATATTATGCGGTACGTCCAGTAGGTACACATTTATGAACAATATATAATATTGAAACAAAAAGCAGTAGACATCGTACATGAGTGCGGTGCTTGCTCGAAATTAAACAGACCGCCAATTTACGCTCCGAGCGTATGAGACTGGACTACAATTGGGATGAGCTAGTGTATTATACATAGGGAATAGGAGTAACGTGCACAGCAAATATGATAGGAGATACATACCTACTAGCGTCCGCGTGGATCAATTTAATACAGTGAGTGATCAAACGAAAATCTTAAGCGAGAACCTGTCTCTGAATGGGAATAAAAAACCATCTCCCTTTGCTAAAAATATTTACGAGATTACTTCAAGATCGGAAAACATCGTATTTCTTACCACTATCTCTTTAATGCGATTGCCAAACCGTTTGCAGATTAGAACACATTCTATCGTAGATTCAGAATTTTCCTTGCAACGCCTTATAAACGAATAAGTAATTAATTCACATGGTTGATTGATGTGTAAAGGTGTTAAGTTTTGAATTAGATTCATTAACGGCTTGTAATTAAACAAGGTTCAGTGGAGACGTAGAGGTTACCTTTAGAATATTTACACACTACATGAGATGAATCTTAACTTTGATATTTCTTGTAGTATAATTATTTTGCGTCACATTAATTAATGTAGAGTTAGAGAGACTCTAATTTACTAATAGCATAGTCAGCCTATAATGCAGGACATAGAGCTCCTCTCTGAATAGATTGTTGGATGTGACATGTCTTCGTTATTTTGGATCTAGGACATCATTTTCTGCTGCACAATCTATTTATGTTAATAAATAGTTATAAGAGTTGACCTATTCAATAAAGCGTTCCTTCTTGTTACCTGTATCAAATCTATGACAAACAAACTCTAAAATAAAAAAAGGACAAGTGCGAGTCGGACTTGTGCATGAAGGGTTCCGTACCATTATCGCAAAAACGGCAATAAATCACTTTTCTTGTATAAGAGCCACACTTAAATATTTATTTTATTCCGTTTTTAGTATCTGTTGTTAATAAGCGACATAATTACTTCATCTGTGAAAATTGCCTAGCTATCACGGTTCATGAGATACAGCCTGGTGACAGATGGACAGACAGATAGGCAAACGGACCGCGGAGTCTTAGTAATATGGTCCCGTTTTACCCTTTGGGTATGGAACCCTAAAAAGGGTAAAGTGCACTATAATAAAGTTAGTTATTTAGTGTTATCGTTCGCAGTAACTTTTATACCGCGTCGCGCTGTTCCAACACCAACACTACTAACGAGCTCTGAAAGCTGCACATACTCATAAATAAAGCTTTCGCTAAAATTTTCAGCAAAAATTGTACTCCATTGAAAATAAAAAGTGCGCCATAATGATTTATAGTTTCTGTGAAAATTTACTGCTATGTTAGAATATAGTTTTAAACTTAAAGCCTTGGGTGCACGGGATGATAAATATTCGTAAACTTTGTCTGCTTCTTATCTAGTATCAACCAGTATAAGATATTTCTTCTTTGCAGGCTCAAGACATTTCCTGATACAAATAACTAACAATTATTATTGCTACTGGTTTTCTTCAATTTTCTAAATTTTAATGAAGATACTCGTATCTTCTATATTTGTTGACATTAATTAAATTGTCATCAACAGAAACTGCTAACAAAGTGTATTTCATTTCATAAACCGTGTTTAAACAATGAGTATTGCTAATTTATTTAGTATTTATCAACTGAAAATATTAATAAGCCACGAATAAATTATTTGTTTGTTTTAGAATGCAATTTCAGTATCCAACTAAATAATAACAAAACGTGGGACACAATGTCAACCACACACTTCAAAAGTAACTTTCTCACGCTGTTATGTACGTTATTATAGTCCTCGGTATGTTACTAGCTTTTGGTTTTAACCGGTTTTACTTATTATATTACAGGTTGAATTTAAAGCTGAGTTAACCTTTATTAAACCAAAATTTTTACTTGCAATATTCTCTTAGAGTAGAGTGCTGTGTCATGCACATAGATTCTAAGCTTAGATTTATTGCAATTGCTCCTGCCATTAATTTCAGAAATTGTCTCCTGGATGGATTATTTGAAATTGAATTGCTGATATCCTAAGGTGGTGTGGTGGCGGTAAGTTAGTGAATGTATGAATATTATCATAGTTTGCTTTTAAGAGTTAGTTTTAAGCGGTTAGAAATGTGATGGGTGGCCCTGTTTTATGATATTGCTTTAGCTTTGTTACTTATGGATGTTAAGGATACTGCTTTGGTATATAATTAGGATGGCTCAGGTTTCAATATTGTTGATTGTATCTTTAGTAGCCACATACGATCAACAAAATTGATCTCTGACCATTTCGAATAATTTTTCCTCTTACCAAATTAAATAAATTAGATCTCCAAAAGCAGCAAAAGCTTTTAAAAAGTTAGAGAGATCCAACTATCTAAAAAAAAAAACAAAATTAATCACACTTCAGACAAAACTCTAATTAAAAAAGCCAATCGGCGAGAACATCCCATTCGGCATTGAAGCAATTTGTTCTATCTGTAGAAACGAATCCAGATTTTTTATACCGCGTTTTTTACAGACATAGATTGACTGTATTTGTGAACAACTACGAGAACTAGAAATATATGTCCCTTCTGGACCCTGATATACGTACATACACATACATAAACTCACGCCTTTTTTCCCATGGGGGTACCCAGAAACTACCGAACGACACCTATTACGTTCCTTACATACTGCTTTTGTTTCATCTACGTTCATATATCTAGCTAGGTAGTCCTACACCTACTAGGTGCAGGACTACCTAGCTAGGCTACTACACCTAGCTACACTTGCATGAGTACTGCGCACCTGGTCTTTCTGAAGAACATCACCAGTTAGATCCGTGTATGTCCTTCTAGCACGTATACCGGCGTTTCGACCCACGTCTATTTTATGGTTCCGTACCCGAAGGGTCCAAACGGAACAGTTGGTGCGTATAACCTCTAGAAGATTACTAGTAAAATCACACGCGATTGAACCTAAATTATTAGAGTAATCTAGGCTATAATTGCTGATTCAGCAGTGCTAAATTGAAGGAGAGAAGTACGCAGATGAGACGAAAGGCAATGGATAAAGTTCAATTTACTAATTATGCCACATATCTTTGAAACAGCGATTCCCATGCAGATGCCACGTTCGAGAAGTTCAGCTCACAGGCTAGGTACACTATGCTGGCCAGCGGTACACAACTCAGTAGGTCTAGGTAATACAGATAACACTTTCCATGTAAGTTCAATTAAGAGTTTTGGGAGAGAGAATGCGTGATGGACGCACTCAACCCATGGTTGCAAGAGACTGGCCACCATCGCCGGCGGCCATCGGTGGCTGCAGCGTAATGACCGTAGCGCCACGGAATATCACCAAACCAACGATATGTGACACTTATTTAATAAATTAAAACTAGTATACCAATGCCTCTCAATCGCCCTATGGTGATGTAATAAAATATGAACTGTAAATTAGGAAGCGTAACCATTTTCCCCGGCTTGAAAGCTCCCACTTTCGAAATACAAAGGAGAAGTAAAATAAGTTGCAGATCATCACAACTCTACCAAAGGTTATGAGAACTCTAAAGTTGCGACTCTCTATTATAAATAAGAATATTCAATTAACTATTCTACGCGGTAATTAAATCTAATACTGCACATTGGTGCACGGTAAAATTAATTATTAATGTAACGAAGCTTAGTGCGTTGGCAAAGGGCACAACTTTACTACCGGGCGACTCTGAAGGATCCCGCTTTTAGTCTTTACCGATGCGATTCTACAAACTCCGTTTTTATCTGGAAATATTTCTGTGATTACTCCTAACGGCCAATGCAGCGGAATCACATTGTCCTGCATAGAGACGACAACCATACCGACCCCTATTGGATTGGCAGGGGTGTTCCATTTCTGTTTGGATTGTAGGGTGTGCAGGTACTCTTGGCGCCACCGCTTCCAAAAAGGCTGGACCATTTGGTCAGTTAATTCATAACGCGAAATAAGATGTAACCGCTGATTGACTTCGCGGACGGGGAGAAATAATAGAGGTTTCGTATGCAAGAAGTGATCTGCCGAAAGATTCTCATGAATCTTAGCGATACGATTGGCTACGAAGATGTGTCATCGATGCGGTGCGGAATGAATCCAACTCAAGGTTACAGTTGAATCCGAGAAAGCTACGACTGCCTCAATGGCGTGCCGAGTTGCGAAAAGATTATATACTCGCTTTATCACAGTTGATAAGAGGAGTGCGGCGCATAACTCGAGACGAGCTAGCGAAACTACTTTCAGTGGCGCGACTTTAGATTTCGCACACACCAGCGAAACGACGATACTACCGTCGGGTCTGACAACGTGGGAGAAAACGCGAACCGAACCGAACCGAATTTTCTCACTAGCGTCGACAAAACCGACGAGGGAGAGCCTACAGCGTTCTACGACGCCGACATGTCGCAAAAATCTCAGTTCAGAGCTAATTGGCAATTCAGCTTGACATTGTTCCCACAGACGAACAATGCGAGGTGGTGGGACGTAATCCCATCCAAGTTTGACAAGCCAAAGCTCTTTGATAAGAAGCTTGGCGTATAAAATTATCGGTGCCACGAGGCCTAAAACGTCGAAAAGACGTGCAATGGAAGAAAGAATATTCCGTTTCGTGCAAGGGCGAACATTAGGGTTAACCTGGTATACGAAACAATCCTCATTAAACCGATATAATATACGTTGAAGCGAAGGATCTTGTAGGCGTATACCTCTACGTAGGTACATAGATTTAACATCTGCGGAAATAGCGACACTAAAAAGCCTAAAATTTAACAAGGTGTTAAAAAGGTCATCCTGAAGGACTGGACCTGCGTACAGGATATCATTGAACGAGGTACCGTTATCTGTACTTGCACTGGCATCTAGGACCACGCGTAGCTTAGTGGTCACTTTATCCTCTCGAATTACAGCATGGTGAGGAATATAGTAGTCCATTTCTCGCTCCTTACAATTTCGTTTGGGCAACCCACATTCAGGTACGATATTCTGCACCAAAGAAATATAATTGTTCTGTAGATAATCCCGTATGACGTCATCATAAAGAAGCTTGACGTTAGGAAGCGATTTAAGTTTACGTTCGAGGCTATGGAATCTCTTGCGAGCTATATCAAAAGAATTTCCTAACGCTGACGCGTCTGTTTTCAGTGGTAAAGCTGCAACATAGTTGCCATTTGGAGCGCGGGTAATTGAGCTACAATAAAACTCTTCACAGTGTTTATTATTCACACTCCCAACGGACGAAGCAGTAACAACTTCAATCTCCCAAAACTTACGAAGATCGAAGTTATCGAAAGAACTCGCAAAGAAAGACAGAGTGTCAGTTGAAGGTTCGATAATAGGTACTTCTCCTAGAAGTATAAAGCCGAGCATAGTCTCCAATGCATCGGGGCAACCGGGTGCGCTGGTCACGGGACCGGGTCGCAATAACTTAGCGAAAAACGTGACTCCAAGTAACATGTCAACATTACCTGGCACACCCCAGCTGTCATCAGCGAGTAGTTTAGGATCAATATGCTTCAATTCGACAGTATCTATAGCACCCAGAGGAAGCTGCCGGTTATCTGATCCAAAACTAGAGCGTCAATTCTATACCTAGGCTGCGAGCAAAACCGTGAGCTGAACGTAAGATTCACCGAGCCGCGAACGGGCTGCGATGTGCCACCAATACCACGAACGGTAGTTATTGAGTCCTTATGTATAGTCAGACCGAGCATACGGTAGCAACGCGATGTCATATAATTCTTTTGCGACCCAGGGTCTAAAAGACATCTAACCACCACGCCCTTACCCTTCCTACCCGCCACTAACACCTTGGCAGTAGCCAGAACTTTGGTACTACGTGTGGCCTGGACTTGAGCAGAAGAATGCTTACACAACGCCACACGATCAGAAGTAGCTGGGTCGGCCGCAGAAACGGAGGCTGGGTCGCTAGCGGGCGCCAGCGCAGGGGCTTGCGTCGGTTGCTCAAAATGCGATAAGGAATTAAGCTTACTGTTGCATTTCCTACATGTTGACTTAGATAGGCACTTAGAGACGGTATGTTGGCTACTTAGGCAGTTAACGCATCTGTGATTGTCTTTTAGAAACTTAAATCTATTATCCGCACTCAACTTTTGAAACGCTTTGCACGTATACAAGTTTTTATGCGTGGATTTACAAAGCGAACATTTAGATTCAGTAGCCACAAATACCTGCGAGGCCTTAAATGAGGTGCTGGTTCTACCTGCGGGGGCGGACTTAGTTGCCGCAGAAGAGATACGATGAAGATTTTTACTTGTTCACGAACAAACTTTACGAAATAATCATAATCCAACTCTTGTTGATTACGAAGAGACATTTCAAAATGTTTTGCTGTATCTGAGTCTATTAACTTAAGACCCCAATGAATAAATATAAAATCGTCCAAGTTATGTATTTTCAGTTGTTTGAGTCCCGCAACCGTAGAAGTTAATTTATCGAAACCTTGTTCAATATTAGCGGGTGTCGTTCCGAACGACTTTAATGAGAACAGTTGATTTAGATAATTAGTGGCGAGCGCGCGAGTATCCAGGTACTTTGCGATAAGCGCATCCCAGAAAACGGGGTAATTATCGCCAGAAGGTACAATACCTACTGCCACATTCCTAGCCTTTCCCTTTAGACAACTCAACAGATAATGAATGCGATCAGAATCTGATAAATCTGCGTTCGTATGAAAAGGAATTGCAGAAGACTCCATGCACCACAGCAATCACCACCTCAACTTTGGCGGCGGAGTTTGCCTCATTCTGGACATTTGTTGTTCAGGCGCTTGGTGCTCTGCAGCAGCAGGTTGCCATGTTGGGGCAGAACCTGGATAACATGGAGATGCGTGGGCGGCGAAAAATCCTGTTATTGCACGGAGTGCCTGAGGGGCAGGACGAGGTGACTGCACAAGTGGTGGCTCGAATTGTCAAGCAGCATCTCGAAATTGACTTGGCTACTTCTGGCATCAAGAGGTGTCACAGGATGGGACGCACTACATCTCACAAACCCCGACCAATCCTGTTTAAACTGTTTGATGTGGCACTGCGAGATAAAATCTGGTTCGGCAAAAACAAGCTGAAGGGGTCTGGTGTCACGGAGTCTTTTTTTATTTATTTTTTTTATTAACACTTATCCCCGCCACAGAGTTTGGCGCCTATTTTGTGCTCAACCTCTATCTTTCCGTTCAATATTTTATGCCTCTCGTACTTTCATTCCTCATCCTATATATTTCTTGCATTCTTCATCTTTCATACTGTGGGTGTGAATCCCACTTTATTTAGTCTTCTTGTCTACGGGCACAATTTTTTTTTTTTTAAAAACATTACCCACACTAGTAATTTATTCCTGTATCGTGGGTGCGTTTACAAACATATAAACTCACATACACAACACCCAGAGCCGGAACAACTATATGTAGGTCATACAAATATTTGTTTCATGCGGGAATCGAACCCGCGACACGCAGCGCAGCATTTATCACAGGTTTACGAAATAAATATACAAAAAAGCTGATTATCTTACAATATACAGGTGCTATTTATCACAAAGTTTATACAGTCGGTGTTAATTATCACAGATTTTTATTACATTGGGGTAAAAACATAGCAACATAAAATAGGTGCAGTAAAATATAAACATTAGGGACAATAAAAACATAAAAAGGTGCAGTTATCACAATAAAATAATGTATCACAGATTTTCTTACACAACTAACTAGGTACTAACTTAACATACTACTGGCTATACATTACTGAGCTGCATTCTGCGCTTGCGTTTAAATATAGTGACATATTTATGAAGCGCAGTGCGCATCAGTTTTATTTCTGTGTATAACCACAGTGGCTACTTTATGGCAGTATGCTAGGAACCTTTCCCTTTTTTGGTTTGTCATGAACCCATAGATACTTTCGTTCGCCAGTTTCATGTCCAGCTCACATTCAAGTTGGTAGCGCTCCCTGGTAAATAACGGGCATTCTACGATTATGTGCTGGACACTTTCTGCCACGCCTGGATCGCAGACGCACGATGGGCTCTCCTTACACTTGAAGCGATTCAAGTATTCAGAGAACCCACCGTGCCCCGTCAAAACCTGCGTGAGAATACCTGAGGGCCGTACCTGTTTCACAATGCGGAAAGCCACTATTGCGTCCGGAAGAAACATTTTCGTCACGGAAGCAATCTCGCCCGACACGTATCTCCGATTCCATTCAGCAAGCGATTCCAAACAGATCTGTCGCTTGATAAATGAAATCGGACACTGGTCGTAGTCCGGCTTCCTCCGTAACGACAATGCTGCTTCCTTTGCTAACTCGTCCGCTCGCTCATTCCCCGGCAGGCCCGCGTGGGCCTTGATCCAGAACAAAGACACAGCTTTGCTCTGGCCCAGGGCTTTAGCCAAATTGGCGCGCTCGTGAACCGCCAGGGGATGGAGAGAGCCATGGTTTGCAAGCGTCTCCAATGCTGACATTGAGTCGCTATACAAACCATAGCTCGCCTCTTGCCGCGCGAGGATCACTTCGGTCGCTTTGAAAATGGCCAGGAGTTCCGCCTGGTAGACTGTGCAGTACGCGGAAAGGCAGAGCTTGAGGCTCCGGACTTCGCCATCATTATCCCAAATGGATAATGCGGCTCCGACCTTCCCCTCAATCTTGCTGCCGTCGGTGAACATTAGCACCGTCTGCACATTGTTACTATCTAGTAACGTTTGATCTGCCAGGCCCATGAACTCCAGGGGCATTTGTGTGGCTGGATGAGGAGCTTCTGCAAACCTCACCGCACTCTCGATTTCCCTATCTCCTGGCACAAACCGGGATGACCCTCTCCTCGCTTCATACAGGGCGGCTGCCTCTTGTATGCGCAGGTCTAGAGGTAGAATCCCGGACAGTGCCAGTACCGAGTTCAGAGGTGTCACGGTGTCGGAGTTCCTCACGAAGACCAGGCACAACGTGTTCATGGCGGCGCGGGACAGATTTGGAGTGACCCAGTGCTGGACGTCAGAGGGCACTGTGATCGTCCTGGATTCGAAAGGACTTCGCCATCGAGTCACTTCCTCTGCCGACCTCAATAGGATCGCGCAGCAGTCTGGACTGATGGCCGCCCAGCCGGAGCAGGTCTCTGAACAGCTGGAGCCGGACGTCGCGCAGCCGGTCGCAGTGGGAAAAGTCGCCGCAGCAAAATCCAAGCGCACTGTGGCCAGGAAGTAAAGTTCTTCGATGTTTTTTTCTTTTAGTGGTCCAGGTATCAATTATGTATTATGTTTTCCAGTAGGTATTTCTACAATTAACTATATTTTCCTATATCTCGCAATTCTTATATAATCTCTCGTTTGTTTTTATACCGTCCTTAAGTTTTTATAATATTTGTTTTCATTTCGTCAATGTCATGTGACATGTCATGTCAAATTGTCAATGTCACAAACTGTCAATTCATGTTTGCGTTCCTTTCCACTGCAATGACCATTGTCATTCCTCAACATTTTTATTTTTTAATAATCGCTCTGTTACACGGTAGTAATTTTCATTTATTTACCTATTATACCTGTTATATTATATACCTGGACTACAGTATTTAATTATGTGTTATGTTATTATTCTCTCGTGTTAAGTACAACCGGCAGGTGGACGGACAATTATTAATCGTATATTTTTATATTTTATATTAATTTTTATATTTTATATTTATGCTCAGTCCTAGCAGTGACACTGATTCGTTTCATTCATTGGATAGTGATGCTCCTTTCTTAGCCGACACTCTAGTTTCTCTTTTTTCCGATGTCTCCAGGAACTTTAATGTAGTCCACATAACTGCCCAGAGTATTCCGGCCCACTTCCTCGATATGCTGGCAAGCTTTGACTGTAAGAATATTTATGCGATTCTTATTTCCGAATCATGGTTAAAACCCTGTCTTCCCTCTTCCTCCTACTCCCTACCTGGATTTCAACTTATCAGGAATGATCGCGTGGTCGGTGGTGGTGGCGGGGTGGCCATATATCTTCGTAATTATATTCCTTTTTCCATAATTAACATGTCCCCACAGCCGCCCCCGCCGAACGCTGGTGAACATCTTTTCTTGGAAGTTGAATTACATCATACTAAGATTCTCCTAGGGGTTTACTACTGTCCCTCTCTTAGAATTAATTTCATATACATACATTTTATCCCCTTTTATACCTTTATTTCTGCAGTACAATGTGCAAACCTGCGAGCTATCATATTCGCACGCTCGGTTAAAGCCCTCCATTCCCTTTCAATTTCAGCATTGTCCTTTAAAGCTTATTATTGACACAGACACCGTCAATATGACAACCGAATTGTTGACAGCTAACCGCCTCAATCAGGGCATTCATATACAAATTGAAGAGGGCAGGGGATGCCAATCCCCCCCCTGTCTCACTTCACACTCCAATTGATAAGGCTCCGACAGCACACCCGCCCACCGAACTCTGTTGATCTGACTTTCATACCAGTGCCTGAAGATACTTATAAGCTCGATAGGCAAGTTTATAGGTTTAAGTTTCCTCCATAATATATCTTAGGAAACCAGATCAAAAGCTCTAAACCGATCGAGGAATTAAGCAAAAACAGGTGTTCTTCTTTTTGTGTAATACCTGACGGGCTGCTTGAGACACAGAACTGCACTCTCTGTAGAAAGTCCTGGCCGAAACCCGAACTGATTGTCGTGCAGCACGTTTAGCTGTGTATCAAGCAGACCATCAAGCACCTTAGCGACTATGGTTGCTAGAGAAATAGGTCTATAGTTTTCCCTATCCGAAAGATCACCTGCTTTACTTTTAACAATGGGAACCACGACCGTCCTCATTAGGCAAGTATGAATGACCAATACATCAATTGTACAGCAGTGCCAAAACCCCTGGTAAGTGAGGACCGGCGTATTGCAAACGCTCGAGCTACTAAGCCCATCATGTCCAGGGGACTTATCTCTAGATGTAGACCTGATGACCCTGGCCACTCACATCATTCACACTAACAGGCAGGCCTGGCCAAATGCTAAATTTATTAGCGCTCTTCCAGAATCCGCAAAAATCACGCTTTGAATGCTTAGAGGCAATTATGTTCATCTTTACCTGAACATCTGTACCTTTTGTCTTTTGCTCTCGGAGGCGTGACCTACCGAAGATGGTCCTAGACACCTCGTAAGGGGTTGCCTGGTATAGTGTGCCGCCTTTTATAACGTAATGTTGGTGAAGGAGGCCACTATAGGAAATCTCAGTAGACTAATAGGGGTATGTACCTTTTGTTTGTCGTGAGTAACCCTCAAGCAAGTGAGCTCCTGTGAGCGAGCTGCATCTCCGGCACTTTCCTGGATAGAAAGAAGAGGACTACCCGTTGGATTAGTTTTCCGGCAACCCAGCTGTAGGCATTGGGTAGATGCGATGATTTGTATTCGAGAGGTGAGCGTGCTTACAGCTCCGGGACCATTCTGGAGAAATGGGAGCCAGCTTCTCTGGCGTCCTTAACGGGGATTGAATCCGCTAGCACCAACTGCGCTGGTGCCGGTGCTTGCACTAGTGCTGGCGTGCTGGGGTGCGTGTGGTGAGCGGCTTTATTGCTCCGGTACCATTCTGGACAAATGGTAGTGAGTAATCACGATGCGACTCACATTTTCTCTTGAGTACCAGGGGCGAGTGCTCTCGGAGGCGTGACCTACCGAAGATGGTCCCAGACACCTCGTAAGGGGTTGCCTGGTATAGTGTGCCGCCTTTTATAACGTAATGTTGGTGAAGGAGGCCACTATAGGAAATCTCAGTAGACAAATAGGGGTATGTACCTTTGTCTGTATAATGGGTAGGTACGGAACCCTCGGCGCACGAGTTTGACTCGCACTTGGCCGGTTTTTATTGTAGATAAATGGACTCTCTCTATTTTTTTAATGGCTTATTTATAATGGAGATCAGATTTATTTAATTTGGTGAAAGGAAAAAAAAAACGATATGGTCAGATATAACAATATTGAAACCTGACCCATCCTTATTAAATACCAAAGCAGTATCCTTAACATCCATAAGTAACAAAGCTAAAGCAATATCATAAAACAGGGCCACCCATCACATTTTTAACCGCTTAAAACTAACTCTTAAAAGCAAACGATGATAATATTCATACATTCACTAACTTACCGCCACCACACCACCTTATGATATCAGCAATTCAATTTCAAGTAATCCTTCCAGGAGACAATTTCTGAAATTAATAGCAGGAGCAATTACAATAAATCTAAGTATAGAATCTATGTGCATGACACAGCACTCTACTGTAAGAGTATTTTACAAATAAAAATAGTTAACTCGGTTTTAATTTCAACCTGTAATATATTTAGTAAACCGGTTAAAGCTAAAAGCTAGTAACATACCGAGGACTGTAACGTACACAATAGCGTGAGAAAGTTACTTTTGAAGCGTGTGGTTGAGAACGTGTCCCACGTTTTAGCATTATTTAGTTGGGTACTGAAATTGCATTCTAAAACAAACAAATGATTTATTCGTGGCTTACTAACACTTTCAGTTGATAAATACTAAATTAATTAGCAATAAGCATTGTTTAAACACGGTTTTTGAAATTAAACAAATTTTGTTGGCAATTTCTGTTGATGACAATTTAACTAATTTCAACAAAGGTACGATACGATATCTTCATTAAAATTTAGAAAATTGAAGAAAACCAGTAGTAATGATAATTGTTAGTTAAGGTTCTTTGTATCAGAAAATGTCTTGAGCCTGCAAAGAAGAAAATTTCTTATACTGGTTGATACTTAGAAGCAGGCAAAATTCACGAAAATTTATCATCCCGTGCACACAAGGCTTTAAGTTTAAAACGTAAAACTATATTCTAACACTGCAGTGAATTTTCACAGGATCTATAAATCATTATGACGCACTTTTTTATTTTCAATGGAGTACAATTTTTGCTGACAATTTTAGTGAAGTCTTTATTTATGAGTATGTGCAGCTTTCAGAGCTCGTTAGTAGTGTTGGTGTTGGAACAGCGCGACGCGGTATAAAAGTTACTGCGACCGATAACACTAACTTTATGATAGTGTACATTTTACCCTTTTTTATTTTAGAGTTCGTTGTCTATCTACACAGGTAACAAGAAGGAACGTTTTTTTTAATAGTTCAATTCTTAGAATTATTTTCAGACTTAAGTTAATTGTGCAGCGGTGGCGCTTTGCCCTTGACTGTGTTTGAACCCCATCTCGTTTGCCGTCACCCAACAGGCGCTTTGCCTTGTGTTATTTATTTAATCACCACTACTCTCAAAACGGTGTCGAAAAACCAGCGTCAGGAAAATGATGTCCTAGAACCAAAAATTCGATAAAAAATGACATCCAACAATCTACTCAGAGAGGAGCTGTATGTCCTGCATTATAGGCTGACTATGCTATTAGTAAATTAGGGCCTCTCTAACTCTACATTAATTAACGTGACGCAAAATAATTATACTACAAGAAATATCAAAGTTAAGATTCATCTCATGTAGTGTGTAAATATTCTAAAGGAAACCTCTACGTCTCCACTGAACCTTGTTTAATTACAAGCCGTTAATGAATCTAATTCAAAACTTAACACCTTTACACATCAAGCAACCATGTGAATTAATTACTTATTCGTTTTAAATTTTAAGGTTTTGCAAGGAATATTGTGATAATAAATACATACATACATAAACTCACGACTTTTTCCCATGGGGGTAGGCAGAAACTACAGAACACCACCTGCTACGATCCTTACATACTTCTTTTGCTTCACTCACATTCATACATCTATTCATACACACACGCCGGTTATGAGTACTGCGCACCTGGCCTTTATGAAGAACATCACTTATAAGGTCTATGTATGTGATAATTAATGAATATTATTATTATCTGCCAGGGTCTGTTTCACGGTAAATTAAAAAAAAAAAACTCTTTACAGGCTCGAATGAACTGCCGTAATCTACGATAGAATGTGTTCTACTCTGCAAACGGTTTGGCGGTCGCATTAAAGTGATAGTGGTAAGAAATACGCTGTTTTCCGATCTTGAAGTAATCTCGTAAATATTTTTAGCAAAGGAAGATGGTTTTTTATTTCCATTCATAGACAGGTTCTCGCAAAAGATTTTCGTTTGATTACTCACTGTATTAAATTGATCCACGCGGACGCTAGTAGGTATGTATCTCCTATCATATTTGCTGTGCACGTTACTCCTATTCCCTATGTACAATACACTCGCTCATCCCAATTGTAGTCCAGTCTCATTTGCTCGGAGCATAAATTGGCGGTCTGTTTAATTGTGAGGATGCACCGCACTCATGTACGATGTCTACTGCTTTTTTTTTCAATATTTTATATTGTTCATAAATGTGTACCTACTGGACGTACCGCATAATATAAACGAGACGTATAGATACTAAGTGCAATGCACTTAATATTAACAATGTAAAAGTATGTAAGTTTGTTACATCATGTGAATTATTTAATTATCTTATGTGACACAGTTGTCAACATTGTTGTTTCACAATTTCTGTGTTGATTAATGTAATTTGTACCTGTATCGTTTTAGTTAACTATAAATAAATAAAAATAAATAAATCATATTTTATATAATGTTTGTTAATAATTTTACCTCAACGGCTAAATGGATAAGAATAAGAACACAGGCAGAGCATGACATAACTTACAAGGTATATATTTTACCCGAATACGAAGCCAAAATGAGGATTATTATTAATGTACTTTGCTCACGTAGTAAAATTTTCGACATTTAAATAAATACTACAAACATTTCATGGCAGACAGTTATCGAAATGTTGATTTTTATTCAAAACGAAGTTTTTATCATCTATCAAAGAAACACAAGCGTTAAATTAGTTTAAACATTCTCAAAGTTAATAAAATAAAGTACTTGTAACTTGAAAGTTAACGATGTCGGTGCCAAGAAAACTATAAAGTTAAATGAAATTATTGTTGCACTTACCGCGTGCACATAACTAAAGATATAAATATTATAATACATTAGTATATCTTGAAGAACACCCATTTGGCAACGTTTATAGCTTTGTTTAAATGTTTAAATAATTATAATAAGTTTTTATTATAATCATAATAAGTTTTTATTTTATTTCGGAACTAAAATGAGACTTTTACTTTATACTTAATATCTAAGAACTTTAGTGGATTATTTAATAAATATTTAAAAATAACTATATCTTAGTCAAAACTCGGAACTGAATTTGTATGATAATAAATTCGAATAGATTATCCAAACGCATATATCACCAATGCTGAATTTGCCTTAGTTCTCAGTTTAATATAAAGCTTATTTTTTACAAAAACAGGAGATAGCCTTCATCACATGAGATGAACAAAAATTAGACAAAGTACGCTTTCGTTTAAAAAACAAAATCTATTCACAACAACATTTTGTCCAATCCTAACTGCTATCTTTATGTCCTCAATATAGAAAGAATAAATAAAATAATCTTAGGGACCGATAAAAAACAAGACCTTTTCTAAAAAAGATTAAAATAAAAGAAAATGCCTTTTACTAAATCCCTTCAACACTGATAACCGCGTAACTGTCTACGGCGTAGCACGGGCCTACGGCGTAGCGCTATGGTCGAGTACCTGTATTTCTATTTGAGGAATTAATCTGAGTAGAAGGTTTGTTGCAAGTAAGAGCCGAGATATATTAGTTTGTACAGGCAGTTGTGTATATACCTGTTAAATGTAAGGTAGAGGTCGAAAATATTAAGTAGCGGAAAGCGATTTTATTTATCTACTTACAACAAAAGTTTGACTAACTTTTGGGTATTTATAAAATTATGAAAAAAAATTGCCCAATTATTAAACAGGCCTTTTGTCGGGCGATTTTAGTTTTGTTATTGAATCTCTCCTCCCACCACTATCCATACCCTGCACTATGAGCAAGAACTACACTACTTCTTTAGAATAATGAAGAGTAAATAAACTTGCATTGATTAGTTTTTATTCTTGTTAAGTTAGTGTTAGTTTGTGCTGCACTCATAAACAAGCTGTTTCAACGTAAACAAGCTGCTTGAGTTCAAGCTAAGTGCTTTATGGTGTAATATGGTACATGGTTCAGTAATAACTGAAGTTGAGTTTATTTAGGCTGCAGTTACTACATCATATTTTAGTATTAATTAAAAAAACATGGTTATTCAAGAGTTTATTAAGATTAGAATTCATTCAACTATTTTTAATGTTAAAACCCACCTAAGCTCCTTAAACTGGGTAAAAGAGATTTATCTAAAAATCTACGTAAGCTCTTCCAAGATTTAAGTCTACCTAGCTGACCGAAGTAGTAACGAAGTAGTACTTACCTTTATATATAGTTGTATAAAATATTGCAGTAAGGAAGATATCTTGCTACAATATTTTTAGGCATGCCATTTCATGATACTTTTCTAGTTGCATTTATTTCACTTACGTACGAAATGAAAATCGTATTCCATAAAAATGAAGTGGACAATGGCTAAAATGAGAATCTTTTAATTTATACGCACTCAGCAAAATCAGAGGCTGTTGGCAAAAGTGAATGTTGAAATATCAAAATGTTTGGGATTTACCACATGATTTTGGTAGTGCTTATCAATTCCATACATTTTTAACCGACTTTACAAAAAGGAGGAGGTTTTATGTTCGGCTATATGTTTATCATTTGTTTATTTGTATTTGTGTTTTCCGATTTTTCAGTCAATTGTGGACCGATTTTATCGTTTGAAAGAGTTTGTTGCCGAATTGGTTCCATTTAAATTTGGTGAAGATCTGATGAAGAACTTTGGAGATATACAACAGAACTCTTCAATAAACAACGGCAAATCTCTCTGAATTGCTGCAATCGCATGTTTGTTTATTGTTTACGCCATTTCATAACATAACATCACGCCGGTACTGTCTAAAGAGGTGCGTAGATGTGTACAGTTCACCCTGGTACACTCTCATGTCACCAGTTATGTTCAAGTTTTATGTTATTCTGGTAGTCTATTCTGGTATAACTTCGGGCATTATGGCATTATTACTTAAAGAATTTGGTCATTATGTACCACAACTAAAAAGAGAAAAATTAAAATTAGAAAAAAAACAACCCGCTCAAAAATTCAATAAAAACACTAACTGATGATAAATAACTTCAATTTCGGCAGTCTGTATCAAAAAAGGAAGAAACAAAACCAGGAACACCGACTTCCGAGATTGAAGTTATTTTTTACTTTGTAGTGTTTTTTATTTGGAAGTCGGTTGTATTTTTTGACTTTCCTATAATAGTTACCGTTACTCTTCTTCTTGTCGCCGGCACGATAGTTATTTATTTATTTTTATTCATTTATTTACGAGTAGGTATCCAACAGCGATACATAAAAATATTTTACAAAAAATGTGTACAGGTTTACCTGTGTAACTGGGATATATGTATACAACATCAGAACGTACGTATAAAAGATACTTAAAATTAAAAGATGCAATACAGGTTGAATTCCCCTCAGGGTCCCTCGCTTTGCTCGTGAGTTAAATCCCGAATCCTTCATTGCGCTCGAGATTCAATATGACGCCCGTGACATAAGACACAACTTTAGCCCCTCGGTGCATAATCTACTATTATGTATGTAAATTTTGTTAATTTCATTATTGTTGTTAGTTCAATTATTATTAATTTGTAAAGTTATATTTTCGACGTTCAACAGTGCCACTTAATGGCCTTATTGAAATAAACAATAGTTACTTTGACTTTAATAAGTTGTAAGTGCCTTTAGCTAAGTACTAATAAACATAACACACAAAACGTGATGATTTCCCTGACTGGAAATTACTGCGTATATCCGTAGCGGCTACGAGCTATTTAATCGGCGGCGGCGTAGTAATGAGAGGAAACCACTAACAGGAGCCTCACTCGTAGCTAGTTTGCAAGCCTGCCTGGTTTTGAATGAATATAATGGCTAAGATAGGGGAATTAAGGACTATGAAGATATAATGCTAACATATTTTGTTTATCTTAAACCTTCATTATGAGTTTTAGTCGTTTCAGCGCCTACCCATCTCGGCATCCTGTTACAAATCATGTAAGGTTCACATGAATTATAGAAATACAGTACGGTATTCTTGTGACCAAACTAGCATCAATAATCATGCTAGTTTAATCAATTTTAATTTTATATTTTTTGAATTAAATGTAGGTTGTATTTTTGGGGTGTCGAGATGGGACTAAATCCATTAATCCACTTAATTCATAACGATGTGACTTAATCCATAATGGATTTTTTGGATGGATTAGTAAGTATTTGACTAATCACAATAACTAGAGTTTACTTCCTTGGTTTAACCCGTGAGAACCGTGTATTTACCCATTAGAAAAGTACCTACTGTGGCACTAAGTGATATTGTAGCTTTCTTTCAGTATTCAAGAACTTTCGTAATAATAAAAGCAAATAATAACTAGAATAGACGGTAATGCCCCAGAGAATTAATAAGCTTCTAAAACTCCAGCCACTTTCAAGAGAATACCAAGTATCTAAACCAATTTACATGAGCATGCCTGTATAAAGTATCATTTGTTCCAGTCAGATCGGATAGCCGGAGCATGGAATGCAAATGGGTTAGCACCCGTAAAGAATGAACTAAAAGTTAAACTCGAGGTCAACAAAACAGGTGGCACAGCCGTGATAATTAAGCAAAACATAAACACCCACAGCCAGGTCCGGGAAAATTACCTGCAAGCGACTACAATCACTATCGAAAATCGAGATGGACCTGTAAATGTAAGTGCTGTCTATTGCCCACCCAGATATACAATTAAAGATTAAACATTTAAAAAATACTTTGAAGACCTTGGAAGCAAATACATCTGCGGTGGAGATTGGAATAGTAAACATACCCACTGGGGGTCTCGACTCACCACCACAAGAGGAAGAGAACTGAAAAAGTGCATGGACAGTCTAAGTTTAACAGCTCTTTCAACTGGTGAACCAATTCTCTTGGCCAACAGATATGAACAAGCTGCCTGATCTGTTAGACTTCTTCATTATTAAAGGATTTACAGATACCTATCCATCCAGGTCCATCTCGATTTTCGATAGTGATTCTAGTCGCTTGCAGGTAATCTTCCCGGACCTGGCTGTGGGTGTTATGTTTCATGTTTTGCTTAATTATCACGGCTGTGCCACCTGTTTTGTTGACCTCGAGTATAACTTTTAGTTCATTCTTTACGGGTATAAAAGCTGCACCTCACAAACATATTCTTGCCAACTCCATATAGTTACGTTACGTTCCGGTGTGACAGTGGAACTGACCGGCCACTCCGGCACTACTCGTATTGTTGTATTTTTACGCGCTCGCGCTTGCCCAGCCGCTGATTAATTAAATTAGCGGTCACTGCTAGCTAAACCGGTTCTTCACATCTACGACATGTGTCTAGAAGCTGCCGTGTTCCCGAAGAGGTGGAAAGTGACTCGTGTTGTTCCGGTTCCTAAGGGAGGATCAGCAGAATCTGTGGATGGGTATAGACAAGTTGCAGTATTGTCGACGCCGGAAAAAGTACCGGAAACTGCCATTCACAGGATTATTTACCAGCAGGTTAGCGCACAGCTCACAGACGCTCAGCATGGCTATCGACCGGAAGGAGAACCACCAGTAATCTTCTCTGCCACATGACTGATCTGGTGCCGACAGAGGATGGTGGGGGGCAAAGTTATGCTGCTTACTTCGATTTTCGAAAAGCATTTGACTTAGTCGATATTGACATGTTGCTTGAAAGTTGGCTGGTTCTGGTTTCACTCCGCATTCACTCCAGTTTTTTGCCAGCTACTTGAGAGATAGGCGACAGTACGTGGAATATGCGGGACACGTGTCAGTTCCGTATTTCACGAGGTCAGGAGTGAGTCAGGGTAGTAAACTTGGACCTTTGGGGTTCCTTCTAGTGGTAAACGAGCCACCAGAAGTAATCCAAGACGCTCACTGTTTGTCGTTCGCCGACGAACTCAAATTGTCCTTCACAGTAGGAAAGGGCGATGACTGTCACAAGCTACAAAGGGATATTGACAGGGAAGTGAGTTGGAGCAGAGAAAATGTGTTGCTGTTCAATATCTCGAAATGTGTGGCAATCACTTTTTAGATTAGATTAGATTAAGACGAGCTGGTGTCCGCAACTCCACGTCCAAGCGCGTATTTTGCGTACGGGAAAAGGAATTACTTTTTCTCGTGCATACACTCCCAACATGCATGCATGGCTATCATATTGATGGCTTGCCTATGACACGGGTCACGGAAGTCTAGGACTTGGGGGTAAGTTTTAACACCAGCTTGACTTTTCGTGATCACGTTATGTATTGCTGCAAGAGAGTATATATAAATTTAGACTTTATGCTTCATACGGTCCGAATGTGAAAGCTATTATAGCATTATATAACCCATTGGTTAGGAGCCAGCTAGAACGTAACACAGTCAGTACTGCTGGACACGGCTCGTATTGTAAGGAGGTTCCTCTCCCTGGAGCCCTGAGTAGCTTGGACCCTGTGCCCGATACCGGTGGGCCTATTTTTTATATTTTTAAATGTTTATTGAGACATATTTAAAAATGTAATATAACAAGAAAAAAGATGTATACACGACGTAATAATATAATAAAATCGTATAATCAGGTAACTTTAAACCCACATTACAAATAAAATCAAAATAACTAAAATACAATTAATTACAAACAAAATGTCAAACCTAATAAAATTTTAAAATAAGATAAATCAATGAAAATAAATGAAATAAAATTAATTTCAATACAAAATGTCAATTCTTGATAAAATTACAAAAAGTAAATTTTGGTGAAATACCTAACTTATACAATTTTAAAAATTCATGGTCATTCACATGCAATATTTATTTAAATCCATAATGAATATGGTTAATGTCCCATTTTGTATTTAGTAACTTCAATCGTCGACGTCTTCTATATCAGTGTCTGCAACAATTCTTTAGCGTTGCAAGTTTGTAAATTAAGATACTTCTTATGATATCTACGTGGGATACGAGCTCTCTGACTCGACCCCGGCTCGCTACACGGTGTATGCCTCCCACGAACCCCTGGCAATAGAGCGTCGTCGTGCGGAGCAGTACTACTAACCCAGACCAGCACGAACAGACAGATACGGGGAAAGATGATGGATGAAGTTGGCGAACAAAAGCGCAATACCCGCGATGGCACTAGCCAGCGCGAAGCGCGATCGGACGCTGAAGGGATGGTACGCGACCGGTCACAAGTACGCGCAGGGGCGACCCAGCGCGAAAAGGGCCCAGACGCTGGAGCACGCGACCAGCTGCAAGTACGCGAAGGGGTAACACAGTACGAAGCGCCTCCGCACGCGACAGAGTCTGCCGGGGCCGCCATACGACCCCAAGACATTGACAGAACCCACGACGGACCTCAACCCAGACACACCTGCGTTGAGGTCCATCGCAAGCGCTCCGGAGCCTCACGCCGTTGACAGCAACTAACACTCTGCCAAGCACCCCCAATCTGCAGCCTGGACCAAGTGGGACAGGGCCAGTGAAGAGGGTGCACCCCGACGACACAGCCTCGCCAAGCACAGCAGCTTCAGGGGGACGCCAAGCGTGTGAGAATTTACTCCGCTCGGCCACCGAGGATATTCCTGCACGGCTGGCAGTAGCAATCTGCCTTCCCCACCCCGGCAGAGAACTAACCACTAACGCTGTTGGTAGTGACTGTGTTAGCCGTAAAATGATCGTCCCCATCCTTGATGACATTATTACTGTTATCCTTCACATCCTCAACTACTCTGTTTCCAGTGGTGTCTTCCCTCAAGCCTAGAAAGATGAACATGTTATTCTTCTACCCAAAAAATCTTATCCTGCATCTTTCTCTGACTATCGTCCCATTTGTCTTCTTCCTTTCCTATCTAAAGTCCTTGAAAAATTAGTACATCATCAACACAGCTCGTCCCTTTCCAAACAGAAGCTGCTAAATCCCTTCCAATCTGGTTTTCGTCCGGGACACAGCACTACCTCAGCACTTGTGCATATTACGGACGACATAAGGTCAGGCATGGAAATGGGAAAGTTAACTGTACTTGCTCTACTTGACTTCAGCAATGCTTTCAATACGGTTGACTTCGACATTTTGCTTGGAGTCCTGTGCTCTTTTAACATATCTCCTTCGGTAATTGACTGGTTTCATAGTTATCTGTTTGGCCACCGGCAGCGTATTTACATTGAGCAATCTTTCTCTTCTTGGTGTTACACCTCTGCCGGTGTGCCGCAGGGTGGCGTTTTATCTCCTCTACTTTTCGCACTCTTTATTAATGCTATCACTCAACAGCTATCTTCTTTCTACCACCTTTATGCTGATGATCTCCAAAATTATACTCAAGCTCCTCTCGGTGAGTTATCTGACGCTATTGGGACTATTAATATGGACCTGGCTCGAATTGGTGACTGTGTTTGGGCTGAAGATCAATCCGACGAAAACTCAAGTGGCTGTGGTGGGAAGTTCCCGAAAGGTCTCTAGGATTGATTGGGTGACACTTCCCCAGGTTTCTTTCAACAACACCATTGTTCCTATAGCTTACACTGTAAAGAACCTGGGGATTTATATCGACAGCACCCTTTCCTGGACCAAACAACTGCAGGAGGTCAGTCGTAAACTGTTTGCGTCTGCGGGCTCCCTGAGACGGCTTCGTAACTTTCTTCCCATCACCACTAAAATTGCGATAGCACAATCTCTTCTTCTCCCTATCCTGAAATATGCTGATGCCAGCTATCTCGATCTCACCCAAGACCAATTGGACAAGCTTGAGCGACTTCAAAATCTCTGTATCAGGTTTATATTTGGCTTGCGCAAGTATTACCGTGTTTTTTAATTTCGAATCAAGTTCAAATGGCCTCCTATTCGCCTTCGCCGGAATGCCCACATACTTTCTTTGCTATATAATCTGCTCTTTAATCCTTCTAGTCCTTTTTATCTTAAAGAACGCTTTCAGTTCCTCTGTGACACACATTCTCGGTCTTTGAGATCATCGGAGAACCTAAAATTAAGCATTCATATGCATTCACAAATATTTCACGGTTCAAGCAGCTCGTTGTGGAATACATTACCTATTGAGGTAACGGGTGCACAAACATTGCCGACATTTAAGTAAATGGTGAAGGAGCATTTCCTCTGTAACTATTCTTCTCCTTTCTCTATTCTATATTTGATATTTAATAGTGTATTATTTTATTTGTATGTATGTTTTTTACGTAATGTCTAAAGTTATATTATTTCATGATATTTTTTGTACACTGACAACCCTTTTTGACTAAAAACCACCCCGGTGTTCCATCTCACACCTACGCTGGGGGTCCCGGGAACAACTATACTTCCGCAACCCCCAGCTAGTGCCGGCCCGTGTCTGCGGGCCTCGATCTCGGGTTGGGGGGGAGTGAGGTGTTGGACTCCCCCCGCGACGTCTAAGAGGGGCGCGCGTGGAACACTACGCGCCGCCACCTCGGGTCCTGATGTGTGGGGGGCGACGGACGTCACCGAGTCCGTCGCTCCTGAACCCATTTAGGGGGGTTGGAAGAGGGCGTTGTCCGCCCTCCGCCGACGCCCGGGGCGTCTGCTGCGGATCGGGTGAGCGGATGAAATCTCCCTCTCCCTCTCCGCAGCCTCCTACCCTGACAACCCTATGTCTACCTCCTCTCGTTTAGTCCATCCAAAGGTTGTATGTAAGAGATTGCACTGTGCGATAGCACCGCCCATTGTACACTTATCTTTATAAATGTTTTGTACTGTAACTATTTAAGTGCTGTACAATGAAGTATATAATAAATAAATAACCAGGGCAGAGGCCAAGCACATTAAGACCGCCCTAGAAAACAGACTGATGGACACGGACTCGTTGACACCACTCCCGGCCTTCCGTGGATACCCACGGGGAGTGGAAGGCACGGTGCAGATGTGGTGTGAAGACGACAACGCCTTGGCTGATCCAGAATGTTCCTCACATAAAACTCCCCGACAATGACCAGACACTAACGGTAATGAAACAGACCGACGTGCCCATCCGTGTCCGAGCCTCGCTCTTCGTCCCTCGCCACAGAGGTGACGTGAATAAGCTCTACGGTATCCTGATCCGTCAGAACACCTGGTATAACATCAGCAGGTGGTCGTTGTACAGGGCGACTACCGTCGGTGGCGACCGCCACGGGACTTAAGGTCCTGCGGTGGGAGCGACGGATATCGTACCTGCTAGGGTCGATATACGTGCGCTTCTGGCCCACCACCCGACCCTCCGATACCCAGACTGACAGCACAGACGGGAAACCGACATAACAGACGACAGATCCAACGACGACTCAGACAAGCGACACAGACATTGTCCAACTCGAGAAGGACATGACTCGAGCGGTAATGGCCGACGAAGCCGATACCATACCACCCTCATCACCTGGCTGGAATGAGCAGCTCCTTGCCTCATAGCCGGGCTACAGAGAGGTGGGTCTCCACCAGGAGTTGTCGCCCGGCTATGCATCGTATAGTCCCTCCGTCTGGAGGGACTATACGATGGATCCATCTCCGATTAACTCCACTCAACCTCCATCACCTTCCCTTAACATCATCCAAAGTAACCTCCAGCATAGCCAGAGTGCCACGGCTAGCTTACGCAAGGCACTGGAGGTAAAGCCCCGAACCATCACACTGATTCAAGGGCCGTGGATCAGGAACAACAGTTAATGTGGCCTCGGTAACATCGGAGGTAAACAAATTCTCGACACACGCGGCTCAGACAAGCCAAGAACGTGCGTGTACATACCCAAAGAAATTCCCTTTATGACACTAACTCAATTCTGTTCCAGAGACCTGACAGCTGTCAGGCTCCAAACGTTGTACTGGCCTCGGCATACATGCCAGGCGAGGACCCGGACTGCCCACCAAAGGAGATGGCTGACCTGATGCAACACCGCGAGCGCGCCGGTTTGGATCTTATAATCTGAACTGACTTGAACGCCCACCACCCGCTCTGGGGCAGTGCAACACCGAACTCCAGAGGAGAGGTACTATCCACCTATTTATTCTCTACTAATCTTAACATTATTAACTGCGGTTCAGAACCCACTTGGGTCACGGTCCGTGGACAAACGATCATAGATTTAACACTCGCTACAGAAAACGCGACAAACCTTATCACAAACTGGCACGTATCGGACGAGCCTTCTTGCTCAGACCACAGAAGGTCCACTTTACAAACATTGACACTGACTACAAACATTAAGAAACCCGCATCGAGGCGAAACCCGAGACATTAACTGACTACGAAACCAGTAAGGTCCTCCTCGAAACTCACTTCCCAAACTGATAAATCCTGAGGACAGGACGTGGGAGGCCGAACCTGAATGGACCCCAACGGATCAAGACTGGTCAAGTGCCCGCAAACTACTGGACCGATTTCAAAAAATATTTTACCATTGGGAAGCTACACTATATCCGGGTGACATAGGCTACTTTTTATCCCTGTTTTTCCACGGTAACGTGGCGTCTGCTAGTCTTTGAAATATATATTTAATTTGTTAAGAATTTGTTTCTGTTGTCTATCTAGTGATCTATTACATGAGGGACCGATTGAAGAAGAAGACGAAAAATAGATAAACTCTGGGATAACAGGCGGAATGATTTGTATGTTTATGTACCTTAGCAAATATGACGATACCTAATCTGTAAAATAAAACTGTATTTCTCTAATCTTGTCTTACAAACATGACAAGACTAGATTAATTTCAACCATAGATTAGATTAAGACGGGCTGGTGTCCGCAACTCCACGTCTAAGCGCGTATTTTGCGTACGGAATTTCAACCATAGTGAACTCTTCTCGCCGAACGTGTATTCAAGATCAAGCTAATCTCATTCCTATCTAAGGCATAATCTCGTAAATAAATTGGTTATGTTAGTAATTAAACAGTGTACGAGCGTAATTAATATATTATAATAATGAAAACTGTTCTTATGTTGGCATCCTGAAAATAATTCACTGTAGGATAACGACCTCTTAACAGACAGTGCACAAAGGAGTTATAATCAGCTTAATTACTTATTACGTGGTGGCGTTTCAGAAGATTAATATATATCTTAGGTATGCTTAAATTTTCTAAGAGCTCTCCAGAGGAGTATATAGAGTTATGGTGGTTAAAGATTACAAAACAAAAAGTTATCTTCAATACCGGCTTAATAATTTTGCGTACTGCACCAGCTTACGGTGGATTACGAAGTCTTATTTTTATTATTTGTCAGATAGAACATACTCTCTCTCAGCTTTTCCATCAGAGATGTAAGAGGTAGCGAGGCGGCCGGCGCGAGATCGCTTATAGCGATGATGTGAAAATGTGTATAGCGGTGCGAGTAGGTATGCGAGGACGACTCTGTCCAGTTGTGCGCAGGCTCACATATTACTTACTTGCGTCTGTCGTACACATTTCTCACCTGCATCCCTTATGCGCTCTCCTATTTTAACCCCAACGGGAAAAGTGGGCTGTTATAAGTTTGACGTGTGTACCTGTGTGTTTGTGTGTATTTGTGTATCCGTCTGTTTCATCATAGCTCCTAAACGGATGAACCGATTTTAATTTCGTTGTTTGTTTGAAAGGTGACTTTATCGAGAGTGTACCTAGCTATGTTTGACGAAAATCGGTTCAGCCGTTCAAAAGTTAGCCGCATGTATTCTTTGAATCTGGGTTTTTTTGCAAGATATCGTGTCATAATTACGAGTTCAATAGATTGTCGATCGAAGCGTGTCTACTACTAGGTGTCTTAGTTGTATTATATATAGTTTAAAAAGTTATTAAATAATGTAAATAGTTGTATTTACTTTGGTTAACCTTAATTAAGCGTTGACGGTTCGCCAACGCGAGTACGAGGCTTATTGTTTGCTTTTGCCATGTATATGTGTCGGGGGCGTTTAATTTTTTTTACAAGCTTTTATTTAGTTCCACCTGTCCCGATGTCTCGCTTCCCAGCATCCGCTTGATCTGAACATTGCACAAAAGAAAAAAAAAAAAATGTGTTCCGTACTTCGAAAGGAAAAAAACGGAACCCTTATAGGATCACTTTGTTGTCCGTCCGTCCGTCTGTCTGTCAAGACCCTTTTTCTTAGGAACGCGTGGAGGTATCAAGCTGAAACTTATATCAAATACTCAAGTCTACTACTGTCCCTTAAAGCTGTGAAAAGATCAAATTTCTAAGCCAACGCAATCAAAAGATACAGCCGTTTATTCCGCAAATTTTCGACACTCGCAAGGGAATCAAAATCTACAGGGTACTTCCCGTGAACTCGGAATCTTGAAATTTGGTACTAAGTTTTGGTACCATTTGTCTTATAGCACAGATAAATGAAAAATTGCGAGTTAGTTACATCATATAATAAAAATAAATTTAAACTTACTACACCTTTCCTCATGAACGCGTCGAGGTATGAAATTTAAATTCATATTAAATACTCAGGTCTATAATACCTTTAAGCTGAGGTTTGTCCGGAACCCTCGGTGCGCGAGTCCGACTCGCACTTGGCCATTTTATTTTTACATAAAATGCTCGCTAGCTCTTTTTCACCCGAGCTTATATCGAATCGAAAAGAAGAAGACCCGAGCTTATGAAGCCTGGCTAGGATAATGAAGAAATCCCATTGGCAGCTTTTTCCTCATGCCTCGCTTCGCTATTTCGCACATCGCTGGTGAAAAATAACCCTTATTGCAGTCTAGGAGTAATTTAACAGATGACTCTAATATCAAGTCTATAAGAATTTTGAAGCGAGCAGCAAATTACTATTGAAGCAATATTGAAATGCTGATGTTCAAATTATGGAAATATATTGAGTATGTACCATCTGTGGCTCGGCAGGTCTGGTAAGCCTTGTGATTCATAAGATACTACCATAGAAAAAAAAAAATATATTATTCATTGCTCCCTCTTCCAAATATATATCTATTTAACTGTTAGTACCTAACCACCTATTACAAATCACGGTTAGTGCACAAGTAGTTGGGTTAGATTTCAACACTACGGATAATTTTTCAAATTTGTTGATATTGTATTTTAGCTCAGACTGTTTAGCATCTCTCATTTCGCGTAATTTAAACATAGTATGTCCTTTTGCATTACTCAGCATCTCGAGTGATCAATCCCCTCTCATTCTGTATTTTCATGTATGAACTGCCAGAGCATATAAATACAAGTATTATAAGAACCGGCGAAGAGTAAAACGAAATCTGTATTGAAGCTAGTCTGTCTGTAAAGCTAAGCTTACACGGGCAATTGGTTCAGCCTAGTTTGGCTAGCAACAATCATCATCACCATCATCATCTTTCCGAAAGAAGTCCACTGCTGACAGACTGTGTCAGACTTTTACTGACTAAAACCCACCCGAGTTCCTTCAGTTGCTTGTGCCAGGGCCACGGTAACTCTCTTTCAAATTTAGCCGCGACCCAGACAGACATCGGCCCTAGCGGGCCCCGTCAGTTTTTGCTGACATCTCTTTGAGGCGTGCGTGGAACACTACGCGCCGTCGACTCAGGCCTGGTCCTTATCGGATGGTGAGCTACCCATCACTCGCCGTCCGCAAGCTCGTGCCTACGGTGGCCGGGAATCGGCTTGCGACTCTCGATGCCCAGGGCGTCTCCTGCGCTGGCTAGGGGCGCGAGGGAGTCTCCGTTGCGTCTCCCTCACGCGTTCCGCCTCCTCCTTCTCGAGCATTACTGCTTCACAGAAGGAGGTTATAGCTACCCATGCCCTCTCGCTTTGTACCATGGCCTGAACCAGGGCTGGACGCGAGAGGTCGCCACCGCTGATCGCCTCCACGAGGACACGGCGGTGCTCCGCTCAAGCGGGGCAGACCTCCACCGTATGCTCCACCGTGTCCACCCGGGCGTTACCTCCCGCCTTATCCGGAACAGGAACCTCCCGAAACAGCCATGTCTGGTGAGGACCTGCGTCAGGACGTGTGACTCCTCAAAGAGGGGCCTTATCGCCGCAATTGTGGCGTGTCCAGCACTGGGTTGCGACAGTCGCTCTCTCCATGTCGCCATGAGATCCTGCCGGAGCTCTGTACGCCGAGCCGCGATTTGTCGTGGCAGCGGAGTTGTGCCCCGGCGTTTCGCTTCCTCGCGCCACTCCTAAATGTGCGCGAGGACTTTTGCCTCCAGATCCCATGGCGGCAATCCGTCAAGGAGGCTCGCCGCCTCACCGCAGACCGTGCGGTATCCCCGGACCAGCCGGATGGCCGTGCCCCTTTGGGACGCGTTCAAAGAGCGGGCTGGTCGCCGCCTCAAGAAACGCGCCCACACCGGTGCCCCGTAAAGGGCCACGGACTACACGACCTCCGCGTAGAGCCTCCGGCAGGAGGGTCTTTCGGCCACCTAGTTTATTAAATTATTTTTTTCTGAAAATAATGAGGTTGTTTCGCAGAAAACCGTTTCGCTTTCCAAGTCCTTTACTAGATTATTCCTTTATTAGTTCCTTTACTACACTGGTCAGTGTTGCCCAGAACTGACCGTTTCAATCTAGACGTGTAAGCGCGACTTAGCAGTCATTTCACAGCCCGCTGCCCGCTGGCCGCTCCCGGGAACCGCAAATTACGTGCTACATGAGTACGATTGATCGAGTGTAGTAGTATATTGGTGGATTTTATTCGTTTACTGCGTAACATAATGTTTGTAGTAGATATTTAGGATGATTGTAAAAGAGAGAGGATATTAACTTTAAAACTTTCGCGTTTCATAACGAATTGAATTGAAGCGAATTTGACAAATTCAATCAATTAAAGTTTTGATTTGATTTGATTTTTGTGGCGATTTGATTTTTTAAATTGTGCGTGAAGCAATTGAAATTAAAAAAAAAACACAAAACGTTCAATCGGGATGAAGGTTACAAATTATCGTCGGCGTGGAATCCAGTGATTCAAAAACATTACCTCGTTTTGTGCAGTCTGCGAACTTACAGAATAAGGACTCGGTCAGTGTTGTGTGTAGAAATGTTAGGGTAGAGGAAGCACTTTCTGCCCCAACGGAGCCAGTACACCGAGACACCAGTCTACCCGGGACCACGGTCGTTGCAACACGGCCGAAATGTCGGGTGAAATAGGTAAATAAACAATCGAAATCATCGATTAAAGGTAAATAAACAATCGAATTAAATTCCCGTGATATATTGAGAGAGGATAGTTTTGCAATGTATAAGTTTATGGAGGAAGAATGGATTTGGAATGTGAACATCTATCATAATGCTTGGGCATGTTAGGCTGATGGGAGGTCATTTCATTTATTTATTCACAAACAACTAACATTGTGTCGAATATTGGTTACATAATTACAAGAATTGGTGGAACATAATTACAGTAAAATTATCACTTGAAGATTAATTAAATTATTGTAGTAAAATATATGTATGTTGATTTAAAATATTTACAAACAGATGCAATGTCATATTAATCTAACAAATATAAGTTGCAAGCCTTCGGTTTAGAGCTTTTGATCTGGTTTCCTAAGATATATTATGGAGAAAACTTGAACCTATAAGCATGCCTTTCGAGCTTATAAGTATCTTCAGGCGGGCGGGTGTGCTGTCGGAGCCTTATCGATTGGAGTGTGGAGTGAGGCAGAGGGGATTGGCATCCCCTGCCCTCTTCAATTTGTATATGAATGCCCTGATTAAGGCGCTTAGCCGTCAACAATTCGGTTGTTATATTGACGGTGTCTGTGTCAATAATAAGCTTTAAAGGACAATGCTGAAATTGAAAGGGAATGGAGGGCTCTTTCCTCGCGTGCGAATATAGGTGACGCTCTTTAGAGCATTCTGTACCACCTTCTACACTTGCAGCCTGTGGGATAAGTATTCACGGGCGTCGTATGGAGCCCTTCGTGTCCAGTATAATAACGCGTTCAGAAAACTGATGGGGTTGCCTTGGCGTTGTAGTGCGTCAAGAATGTTAATAATAACGATAATGCGCAAGGGCGCAACATCAATGGTGGCTCGAGTTATGGACAGCCCTAACAGGGTTCTGAAAATTATTGCTGACAGAGTGGACTGTTCGTATATATACGTAGTTCACTGCTTTCAGTTACATATGTCACCGTATCATGTTGTTTACTAATACTTAGGTTTAATGCACATTGTTACTAACCCTTTAAGAGTCTTCGCTCGAAATAAAGATATAGAATTTGAATTTTACCGCCATAATAAAATTGGTTATTAGTGGTTCAGTTTTAAAGATATAGGCAAATCTAGATTTTCGCGAAAACTAGAAAGTACCAAAATTTACCTTAATTTTCAACTTTTTTTATTTTTTGTAATTGCCCCTTTACTTGTGCTGTAAGACCTTACTTTTTTCCAAATTTCGTGATTCTAGGTCAACGGGAACTACCATATAGGTTTTCGGCCCAAAACCTATATGTTACTTCCGGTTGATCTAGAATTGTTAATTTTGGTTAAAAGCAAGGTCTTACAGCACAAGTAAAGGGAAAAATCCGAAAAATTTAAAAGTTGAAAATTAAGGTAAATTTTGGTACTTACAAGTTTTCGCGAAAAACTAAATTTGCTAATATCTTTTTATCGCGGTGACTCAGGACCTTGGTTTTTATACACCTAATAGGGACTATAGACTTCAGTATCTGGTATAAATTTCAACTTGCTAAGTCTACCCGTTCCTGAGAAAATCGGTGGTGACACACGGACAGACAGACAGACGGACAGACGGACAAGGAAGTGATCTTATAAGGGTTCCTTTTTTTACCTTTTGAGGTACGGAACCCTAAAAACACGCATTGATAGAAAACCAAAAAAAAAAAGTAGAAAATAATTGTCAATAAATTTATGTTAAATTTGCGCGCCGACGCGCTTAAACATGGGGCGTACCTGGCTTGGGTCGTCGCTCGATCGCGTAAGGCGAGTGACGTGGGTCAGAAGAAGAAGGCCTTCAACAGGGCTGCCAAGTCCTGCAAGATGGTGTTGCGAAGGGCTCGGTTCGATCACATTGGCCGAATAGGGACCAAACTTGCTTCTTACCCAGCAGGTAGTAAAGCGTTTTGGTCTCTGGCTAAGTCGGTCGAGTCGAACTTCTGCCGTCCCTCACTGCCACCACTGCTGAAACCCGACGGGTCACTGGCCCACTGCGCTGAGGAGAAAGAAAATTTATTTGCCTCTCTTTTTGCGGAATCTTCACGTCTGAATCCTGTTGATTCGCGGCCCCCTTCTCCTCCTGATGGATGCGAGACGAGTATGTCGGACATTCGTATCCATCAAAAGGACGTCCGTAGGGTGCTGCGAGACCTTGACGTGAACAAGGCTAGCGGCCCTGACGGAATACCAGCACTTGTTCTTAGAACCTGTGCGCCTGAACTGTCTCCGATCTTGACACGCCTATTCCGTCTTTCGTATGAGGCTGGAAAAGTGCTTGGAAGCAGGCTAACGTACAGCCCGTGCCCAAGAAGGGCAGTCGAGCTGACCCGGCCAACTACAGACCCATATCTGTAACCTCCATACTCTGTAAGAGTATGGAACGTGTACTCAATACTAAGCTCCTGGCATACCTAGAAGCAAACGATATCCTTGGTGATCGCCAATACGGCTTCCGCCGAAATCGGTCTACTGGGGATCTTCTAGCGTATGCCATTCACATCTGGGGGCCTACTCCCGAAGCTCGAAGTTCGTAGTTTCGGCCTTAGTTACGGGCGTTTCCTACTCCCTAACACCTACGGACGGATGATTCGTTCGGGGCCCGAACGAAGAATGAATGACAACACAATTTGACAGTTTTACCTACTCCCGATGCGTTTTTATCCGTTCGAAAAATTGAATTTGACACTTGTTATAACGGATCGTCCGTCAAGATATGACGACATCAAAATAGTTGTCGTGCGATCGACGAAACTTATAATTCCCTTAATTAATTTCCTTATTTAAACGATGGCTGCTTTTTTAATGCTCGGAGACGATCTACTGGAAGAGCGGAGGCAACGTTGACGAAATTTGCGTCAAAACTTCCAGTTGGCAAGTATTCCCGATGTTGAGTTCATGGGGAACTATAGGCTCACTCGGGAATTATTTGAGGACCTGTGTGAGGAGCTAATACCTCTTTTGCCTCAACACTTACGACGAAATGGTGTTGATCCAAGAATGAAGGTAAGGATATATTAAATATACTGTAACTTATTGAGCTGTATTACCAATCCCACCCATTTACATTTGTTGTTTTTGTTTAATTTCAGATCCTCGCTGTTCTTAATTTTTACGCCCGGGGGAGCTACCAAGGTGCAGTGGGCCTTAGCAGTGACGTTCCAATGGCACAACAGACAGTGTCACGCTGTCTGCGGCATGTCACAAATGCACTAAACAGCCCCTCAATAATAAAAAAGTATATAAGGTTTCCACAGAATTCAGCTGAGAGGAACCTTATAAAAACACAGTAAGTTTAAAAGCTTGTACCATTTTTCGAAAACAAATATAAGTATTTTATAAAATATAGCCTTAACCTTAACATGCCATTTGAAAAATGACTATCTATGCTTTGAAGAGTGTTTATACCCACCTATACCTACTTAAAGAGTGTGCACTAAAATAAATTGTATCAATTTAAATTTTAATAAGTTGTATGTTTACAGATTTTATGAAAAATATGGCCTGCCAGGCATAGTCGGCTGCATTGACTGCACGCATGTGGCATTAGTGAAACCCAGTGAACATGAGGAGCGTTTCTTTAACAGGAAACATTTTCACTCCTTAAATGTTCAAGTTGTAAGTACTTATGTTTTATGTAAAAAGATGTTCTAAGTAACATGGCAAAGAAAAAGTACCCTACAATAAAGTGATAACCTTTTTCATTAAACTTAGCCTTGTGAATTTACCTATAGTACATGAGAATAGGTATGTAATTAATATATTTGAGTGCTTGTTAAGTCTGAGTTTAATTTTAATGGTATGTCTTACAGATATGTGATGCAGAATGCACAATTATAAATGTCGATGCATCCTATGGTGGAGCGACCCACGATTCTTTTATTTGGTCCCATCATGAGATTAAATTTCACCTGGAGAGACTACAACAGACCCCGGAAACAGTATGTCTATTAGGTATGTAGTTATACTTATGAAATTTCGATATTTTTTGCTGGCTTTAGTTGGTATTTGTACAAAAATTAAAAATATCTTCTTTATTCGTATAATAAGGGTTCAAGGTGTTATCAGGATTGCTTAATATATACCAATGTTTGTTACAGGGGATTCTGGGTACCCACTTCGGGAATTCATGATGATCCCAATAGACAATGCTGTCGAAGATTCTCCAGAAGGGAGATACAATATCAGACAAAAACGTGCTCGGTCCACTATAGAGCGTACCTTTGGTATTTTAAAAGGCCGTTGGAGATGCCTCTTAGCAGCAAGAGAGCTGCATTATGCACCAGTCACAGCAGGTATTTGTCACAATTTATACCAGGTATAGCTGTATTTTGCCAATAACACATTGAACATATGAACAGTATTTTTATCATTGATTTCATATCATATTTTAATAATTTTTTTCAGGGAGAATTGTTATTGCCTGCTGTGTTTTACACAATATGTGTAATCGGGCAGGTTTAGAAGCACCTTCCCTCAGCGAGGAAGACCTTCAGTCTGAGCGCAGTAGACAGGGAGCAGAGTCAGCTAATAATATATTATCTGCCCATCAAGCTCTTTTGCAAGGGCAAAGAGCGAGAGACAGATTAGTGCAATTGCTGGAAAGAAATAGGTACTTATGAAGTCTTACAAGAAAACTTCCCAAATAAAAAATAAAAAAAATGCATAGATTATTTGTATTTATACACATTTATTATTTTGCTTGCAGGACATAATGGCTGTTGGGACTGGTGAAAGAAAAAGCTTTCCACAATAAAAGCAATGTTATTATTTACATCTTTTTTTTCAATTCCTACTAATCAAACAATAATCCTAATAAAAAAACAATATTTATGGGTATACACTACTTCAAATACCTAATAATTTGAATAAAATTAACACTTAAAACACACTATAACAGTCAAAACAGATTTCCTTTTATTTATCAGTCTTAAATTATTGCTAGGAACTTAGTTTCTCTTAATTGTCTAATTCAGTCTCAAATAACAAAAAATCTGAATAAAATTAACACTTAACAACAAGATATAACAATCAAAACAAAGATTTCCTTTTATTTATCAGTCTTAAATTATTGCTAGGAACTTAGTTTCTTTCACTTGTCTAATTCAGTCTCAAATACCAAAAAATCTGAATAAAATTAACACTTAACAACAAGCTATAACAATCAAAACATAGATTTCCTTTTATTTATCAGTCTTAAATTATTACTAGGAACTTAGTTTCTCTTAATTGTCTAATTCAGTCTGAAATAACTAATTATTATTATTGATTACTATTATTATTGATTACTATTATTATTGATTACTATTATTATTGATTACTATAACTAAAAATATATATTATTATTGATTACTATTATTATTTACTATAATTATTTTCAGTCTATTCTGTCCCACTGCAGGGCAAAGGCCTCTCCCTATGACTTCCAAGAATGGCAAACACAAGACTAGAAATAGTTAAATTGCCATTCTTGGCAGAATTCAACTATTTCTAGTCATGTGTTCCCGTACCAAGCCACAAAGTTCTTGAAGAGCCGACCTGATGTCTATGAGAACCTCGTTTCTTTTTTCTTCCAACTCAACGATTCGGTTACTAGCCAAGTTGGAAGTGAGGCGTCGTCGAACCCGTGGACGTGCACGACGAGGAGTTAATGCTGTAAACAAAAGAAATAATATTTTGTCAGTTTTAAGTAATTTTTTGCAACATCATTAACATAATCTCTATTCTACTGAACGATAATACTTACTTCGCTGATTTTGCATTGGCAACTCCAGAGCAGCCAGTGCCTCAGTGGATGTTGAGGGTAGCATCTGGGGCAGTGGGTTGGCCGGTGTAGCAGTATGGGTGGGTGAGATGATGACCGGCTCTCTTACATGTGGACTCTGTACGACAAAAACTGAATATCATTGATGGATACTACAAAAATATATAATTGTGTATATGTAACATTGTGTTATGTATGTATGTATTACTATTTAATAAAAAAGACTACTACTATAAATTGTAAATTTAATTAACAATAAGTATCACCGTTGGAAAAGCTGGCACTCTTGCCTCGGTCTGTGGCTCTCCAAAACCCTCTCCCATAATTGATAAAAATTTTAATTCAATTTGAGAGAAGGTTGGTGCTACCGATGGGCCTCCACCTGTAGCAATTGCTGACCTCGTGGCAGCCGCAGCAGCTTTTTTGGCCGAATGTTTCCTATCAGCCCACACCTAAAATAGTAAAAACTTAACTGTTGACAAGATCATAAAATTATAATAAAATTGACGAATAATGTATCAAACTCACCCTTTGCCACTGCTCCACGGACTTTGTGCAACTGCCCATTGCATTAAGGGAGTTGCACAGACTTTCCCAGAGCCGTTTGGAGCGAACTCTTCCGTCAGCACCCCTCAATAAACCGCGAGCCAACTCCTCGTTCTCCCGCATGAAATCTACGAGAGCCACAACTTGCGCGTGAGTAGCTGCAGCGGTTGGAGCCATTTTATATATTTATGACTAGTCTGTGTATTTATGCAGTAAAAATGTAAAGAAAAGTTGATAAAACTAAACTAGTCTTAGCGGGTAATCGAATTTTGAATTTTTGACATTTCTTTTGAAAGTTGCTGTCATAAAGAAAAAAAGCAAAGGTATCAATAGGATAATGCCGCTTTCCAGACAAAAATGACAAAAGTAATTCATTTCTATATTTATAGACATAAGAAAAGTAAATTGTTAAAGATATGGTCTAGGAAATGACCATATCTTACGTAAAAATATTTTATTTCTTGTTTAGTAAGCTTGAAACCACAAACTAGGAAAACCAGTAATCGACCGATAAAATAGAGCAACTCTAACGTCATCCGTCGTTCATTCACGAAAATTGTCTATGATCCCGTTCGAAGCTCAATAATCCGAAATCGTTAGGGGGTAGGGTTCACTCCGAAGTTTCGAAATACTTTCGAACGGCTCGTAACTTCGTCGACGAAGATCGGGAGTAGGCCCCCTGGAGTGAGGCCATCGAGAGGCACGGGGAAGCGCTTGCCGTCTCCCTAGACATCTCGAAGGCTTTTGATAGGGTCTGGCACGAAAGCCTTATTGCTAAGCTTCCTTCATTCGGTTTGCCCGGTGGTCTGTGTGATTGGATTGCAGACTTCCTGAAGATCGGTCCATTCGAGTGGTTATCGATGGCTGCTCGTCGGACTACTTGGATATTAATGCCGGGGTCCCTCAGGGGTCGGTACTCTCGGCAACTTTATTCTTGCTGCACATTAACGATCTGCTAAAACCCGGCACCTTTGGGTATGCAGACGACAGCACCGTTACTGAGAGATACTTGTCCAACGCTCGTGCTACCGGGCCTCAGATCCAGTCTCTCCGGGAGGCCATGGTGGAGTGCTTAAACCTGTCCTTGCAGGCAGTCTCCGAATGGGGCGATGCCAATCTGGTCAGGTTTAATGCTGCTAAAACCCAGGCGTGTCTTTTTTCCGCAAAAAGAGTCAATTTCACCCGGCTCCAACTTTCCGAGATGTGACCGTGCCAATAGCTGACCTTGAGCTTCTTGGCGTTACTTTGACATCGACTCTCAATTTTGGGCCATACATTGAGGCAAAGGCTCAGCTGGCCGCCAAAAAGCTGGGGATCCTTGCAAAGGTGAGAAGGTATTTCACGCCAGAACAGCTGCTCAGCTTGTATCAAGCGCAAGTTCGATCATGCATGGAGTACTGTTCTCATCTCTGGGACGGATCTGCCAAATACCAGCTTGATGCACTGGAGTCGATCGAAAAGCGGGCCAAGAGACTCATCAGCGATGAGGCACTGGTTAAGTCAAAGCTCCAGAGCCTTGAACATCGTCGCCGAGTTGCCAGCTTGTCGGGTTTTTATCGGTTACATTTCGGGGTGTGTGCAATGGAATTGCATGATTTAATTCCACCCAGCCCGTTCCATCATCGGACTACCAGACGTACGGCGATGCGTCATCGATATATGGTGGACATCCCACCCATACGCACTAAACGTTTTGGGAATACTTTTATTATGCGTACAGCTAAGGAGTGGAATTCCCTGCCGGAGTCTGTGTTTCCCGATAGCTACAATCTAGGGGTCTTTAAGTCAAGAGTGAATAGGTTACTTCTAGGCAAGCGTGCTCCACCATCGACCACATCATCGCTTACTATCAGGTGAGATAGTGGTCAAGCGCGAGCCTATATTAGATTTAAAAAAAAATGTTAAGAATAGTGTGATTAACAAAAAAACGCGTTTTATTATAATAAAAGCGTGGAGTGTTTTTTAAGATATTTTCAAAATTAAAAGTCATTTTAATATTGGTAAGAGTAAAGGCTCTTACCAATATCTGTCAATTAAATATTATAAGAACTAACATCAAGCAACCCCACGCTTTTTTACAATAAAATATGTTTTTTTGTTAAAGACACTATTCTTTATTTAAATTTATTGCGAATTATTTTCTACATTTTAGTGTGGTTTAGAAAACCGTGTTTTTCAAAGCGTGTTTTTTTAAACTATATTTTTTTACTTTTTAGTTTAATTGAACATTAAAGACTGTTTTTTGGTTTATAAACGAACATGTATTGATGCAACTACCAACCTGTTACGGGAGTGGGTAATTAGCGTGCCTACAGTCTTCCCTAGATGTGACAGCCGTTTCTCAGACTCCCTCTCCGGAAAATGTATTTAGTACGCGCAAGGCACTACCGTGTCTTCGGATATTATCGTTAATCCTGAAGATCCTGGTAAGGATAATGGTACAAACTATTTAAATTATTGCATTGTCATCGGTCCTTGATAAGTGTGCAAACTTTCAAATTAAGCCGACGTTTTGAAGCGGGTGAAAATCACGTTCAATGATTCCGTTACATATACATACCAAGCTAATAAAAACGTTTTAAAAAGGGGAATTCCATTAGGCACCAAAAATTACGCATCGCTGTCAAGGAGGAAAGTTTCCAAAGCATGTGCTAAAACCTTAAACACAAAAAAAAACGGCGTCCAAAAATAATATTAATAAAATACTTTAATAATAATCCAGTAGGACGTCTTATTTTCTAGTAGATAAATGAGCATAATTACATTATTTTGCTAAAGACAAATTAATTGAAAATTAAAACTACCAATTTAGAGGAGTGCTTCTTTGTACTCTCATTTAACGTTTGTAAATTAAAAATGTATTGTTCTGTAATTGGACATGTTAATTAAATAACGTAAGTACAATCAGTCTAATATTATAAAGGCGAAAGTTTGTGAGTGTGTGTGTGTGTGTTTGTTTGTGTGTGCGTGTGTTTGTACTTTGTTACTTCTTCAAGCTCAAACGGCTGGATGGGTCTGGATAAAATTTGGCACAGAGATAAATTATAGTCTGGATAGCACATAGGATACTTTTTATCCGGGGGATATGTTCCCTTGGGATAATTTTCGACATTCACGCGGGTGAAGCAGCTGGCAAAAGCTAGTAATATTATAACAATCACAATTGGTTTATAGTGAACAAAATATGGTTTCGACATTAATTTAAGCTAGAATTAATCCAATTAACAGTTCTGTGAAATACACAAATAAGATAAAGCATTAATATTTAACTTTTCCAATGGAATTTATGATTACATTATTTGGATATCATAAATGTTGAATCTATTATTTATAAAATATAATCGCTTTTCGTGTTTGTCTCCGTAGTGATAGAAAGATAAAAATCAAAAAAAAAAGACGTGTGGCACTCGGGGACTGCCGCGGTAAAGCTATTGCATAGCATTTTTTATCAACTTATGCAATTATAATTATTTATTAAGCTATTGCATTGCTTCTATCGCGGGCCTTGAGCGTGGAGACCGAATCCAGAAATTCCGTAACGAAAATAACCTAACCTAGTGTCTGCCTTACGGCTGCTCCAAAAAGATTTTCGACTTTTTTTTAATTTTTGGATTTTGATGCGGTTTTCAACATCTTTTAGAGAATTGTATTAGTAAGTACATTACTATTAAACTGATATAAGCCAAAGAAGACTGTGTTCATGAAGGCATAAACCCTACAGGAGCTGCGGAGCAGTGGCAGGTCGCTAGTTTTAACGTTCTAACTTTCATTTCCAAATAGTTAATATCTATTTTAGTATATAAATTAAGGCAAATCTACTAGATAAACCCATATTTGTTTTCAAATAATAAACTAAAGTGCTTTTCTATGTGTTTCCCTATATGTTTAAATAGAGCATTTGAAATTGAAATACACAGCAATGAAACAAGATTTGCAATAACACTTGAAAACAACAGCGCAAGCGGAAATCCAATAAAGATTTCGTTTATTTTGCTGGTATGGGAATTTAAACTCCATTGTGGAGGTACTAGAGGTGGAACAAATTGAATATTTGGTAGGATTGAGCATGAAAACGATTGCTAATGCGGACACAGTGGAGAACTTATAGTATACGACGTATCTGTGTCGCTTTTAGCAATTTAACCGACTCAGACGTGATATCTAAAGTGATATTATGTGTTTATCTCCGTTGTAAAAGCATGAACAGACAGACGAACGTTTTCTAGGCCATCTTTTATAATTGATCGCAAGGATGTGGTTGACGGTGAAGTACGCTTGCCTGGAAGTTACCTATTCATCATCGTCATTTCAACCAAAAGTCGTCTACTTCGGAATCAGCTGGGTACGAGACGCACGGGATCGGCCGATGTGTTAATCTATTCACTGCTGGCTTAAAGATCCCCAGGTTTTAGAATTTCACTCTAGGCGTAGTGTAAATAAACAGCTTGTTCCCCAACCTGCAAGCACTTGCAAGCAACTGCATCGTATTAGGCTGGCACAGCACGCCTGAGAGGCGGTAACTAGAACACACGTAGGCGATATTAATGAGTTAGACAGGCGTGACTTAATTAGCACAACAGCAATGCTTGTGCAAGGAAATTTATTTTTCAAAAAACCAGAATTGCATTGCAGTGTATTCATCCGCCTTTGTTTCAAGCTGCCTGCAACGATTGGTTATTCGACAGATATTGCAATAAAATATGGAATGTGTTGGAAATGTTAGCCTGTAGGTAAATAATAAATATACAATTATTTTTTCGTCATATATAAAATGTTAATATTTTATTTTTGGAAAACAAATTTGCCATTTTTTATCTATGGAACAAATGATCCAATACGGGGGCGGCCATGATTGATGCATCATGTGACGTCACATTTTAAACAGCAAACAAAGAGTTGTTCGTCGTAGTTCGTGTCTGTTTATTAAAATATGGCGTCATAGCCTGAAATGTCACGTGACCGACTGTTTCCGCGCGCCTTTCGAATTATTAAGATTTTTTTTACAATAAAATATTTTTTACAATACTTTTCTGAAAGCTGTCAAATATCCAATTATGTATTTTGTTGCCTGAGAGCAAAAACAAATGACATACTATCAGCAAAAACAATTGTCAAAAATCCGAAAATGCGCTACCGAAATATCATATAGTGATGATGATGAAGTAATTTTGAAACTCATGAATTTACAAAGAAAACCGGATTGCTATGTTCCTTTGACTTAAATTTTCTTATTCTTAGCAAGCATTATAATCTTGTTCTGAGACCGATTCTAAGAGATTCAGCAACAATCTCTTTAAAAGTTGTGTGTTACCATACAAAACTATACACTCCACCGTTTTAATTCAAAGCAGGTTGTTAGTTTGTAGCATCTGTAGAAAATGGAATGTTTTTGTTCTTTTTTTGCAATCAACGAATTGTTATCGACATGCGATGCAACTGTGCATCTCTTTGCTATGGAAATGTCGATGTTAAAGCATTCGGTACGACACATACCTAGCTACACGAACGGACGAGGAAAAAAGGGTAAAAAGGGGCAAGAGGACCACTTGGCTTCCACGTCGCGCCTCGGTTGCGTACAAATTGGCATTGTTGGATAGCGTGATTGGGATGCAACGTACTTTGAACTATTAATAACGATTTTATTTTAATTAAGGAATGGAGATTTAAAAATTTTCTCTTTTCAACTTTTTTGTGAACACATCGATTTAAGGTTCGCCTAGTCAACGGCTCTCTTTTTATCTTTTCTTTTAAAGTTGAAAATGCTTCGTTCCATGCCTCTTTGACAAGAAGTAATTTTTTGGAGTATTTTACTAGTCAATGTCCATGTTTGACAGCCGTAGGTAAGACATTGAAGAATACATTAATTAAAGAGTTTCCTTTTCGAAGTTATAGGATATTGTTCATTTTTTATTATTTCTTTGAGTGACCAGTACCTGTTCCATGTGTTAGTTATGCGTCTCTCTATCTCCTGTTCCATTTGCCTGTCAAACGAGATAAGTTGTCTCAGATAGATATACGAGTTCACATAATCTATACTTTTTCCTTCGATACTGATAGTCTCTTCAATGCTGTTTGTCATTACCTTGGTCTTCTCTTTGTTCATTGATAATCCCACTTGAATACTTCCTCCTGCGAGCTCTTGCAACATCTTTTGTAGTGTGGAATGGTTATCTGATATTAAAACTAGGTCATCTGCAAATCGTAGGTGGTTTTGCAATGTTCCATTGATATTGATGCCGTATTTTTGCCAGTCCATGCCTCTAAATACCTCTTCCAGCACTGCCGAGAAGATCTTTGGGGATAAAGGGTCACCCTGCCTTACTCCTCTGAGGATCCGAAATTCATCTCCTAAAGTTTCAAGTTTTATCTGGGCAGTAGAATTTGTATATACATTTCTTATAATTCGAATATACTTCTGCTCTATCCCTTGGTGTTTTAAGGCTTTCCATATGCTATTGTGGGCTAGAGAATCAAAGGCTTTACTGTAATCTACAAACACTAAATATATAGATTTGTTGTATTCTTGTGCCTTTTGTATTAGTTGTTTTAATGTATGCATGTGATCTGTTGTTGAGAAACCTGCCCTGCTCTGTTTAACGAGTTGCTGTTCGTCGAGTTTTAGTGTTACTCTATAAAGAATAATTTTCGAAAACACTTTGTATAGGTTCGACATTAAACTTATGGGTCTGTAGTTTCCTATTTCGTTCTTGTCACCTTTTTTATGTATTAGAACTATTACAGACTTGGTCCATTGGGTAGGAATGTTTTCGGTGGTTAAAATTTTATTGAAGAGGTTCCACATCTCTTGTAGGTTTGAGAAAGATGGGTGAGATGTCTTCGTTGTAGTTGTCGAGAATAATGTCTTCTTGTTTGTCTTGGTGAGGGTATAAGTCTTTATAGTAGTCGGTAGCTGCTGACATAATGGATATTCTAGAAGGTTCAATTTTCTTACTCTTGTTCTTCATGCAAGGGATCCAGTATTTTTATTGCCTAGTTCTTTTAGGGCTTTTCTGATGCCACCCGTTTTTACTATGTGGTCGTTTATGTATTGTGCCCTTTTAATATTTCTTTCCCTTTTAAGATTGTGGCTTATTTCCTTGCTTATTTTTGTTATCTCGGCTCTTACACCTATATCCTTTTTCCGTTTATACAATTATTTCCTTAGTTCTAGAAGCCTTTTTGTTATTTCACTTATTTTTTTCTCTCTGCTGGTTTTTGTTTTCCTTTTTCCTGGCTTTGGTGAGGAATGAATCGTAAAGATATTTTATTTCGCTTTTGGCTTGATTAGCCTCTTGAGGTGAGTTGCTAATGTTCATTTGTAGGTCTCTCGATGTGCCTTTAAATTGTGTTCTTGTTTTAGGAGGATCTTTAACGTGCAGTGTAGCTCTCACCATTCTATGGTTAGTATTATAGTTTAGGCCGTTGATTACATTTACGTCATGGAATGGTTTCGGGTAATTTGTTGCTATGTAATCGATTTCATTTTTATATTTGAAGTCAGGTGAAGACCAAGTCCATTTGTGCTTTGGGTTCTTTATAAAGAAGCTATTCATAAACCGTAGGTTGTTTTCCAGTGCTAAATCTATCATTCTTTGGCCATTGTTATTTCTCTTGCCCATACCAAACTTGCCAATGACTACGTCTTCGTTAGGTTTCTGTGTTCCTATTTTCCCGTTAAAGTCGCCCATAACTATTATGTTTTTGTGTGTGTTTTGTAAGTTTTTGTTAGTTCGTTATAGAATAGGTCTTTGTCTTGCTTCTTTGCCATCTCTGTCGGGGCGCATATTTGAATAATTGTCCATTTGTTCTTGTAAGCCGGTAAGTTTATATTTAGGACAGAAATTCTTTCAGATAGGCCGGTAATTTCTTCAATATATTTCTTAAGGTGTTTCTTAATTAGAAATCCTATCCCAAACTGCCCTTTAGTTTCGCCTTTGTAAAAGAAGATGAAGTCGTTATACTCCTCTATGCTGCTTCCTATTCTGCGTACTTCACTTAGACCCAGTATGTCCCATTTTATGTTTTCCAAAGCTATATGTAGTTCTTGCATTTTTTCTGTTGTTCTTAGTGAAAGTGTTTTTTGACCCATTTTAGTATCCAAAGTGTTGTTTGCGATTGTTATAGGTGTTTTATTTCCTGTGATGGTCATGAGACCCCACGGTGACCGGCCGGCTTGGGGATATTTTCTTGTTATGTGTTGGAGCTAGTTTTTTGTTTCATTCAGAAATTGACTGTGATCTTGCTCTGTACATTTCCTCAAACGCATTTTTATAGTTTGTTTTTTTGGGAATATTGCGTCTTAAATCACCCGCTGTGTTTTAAATCGGTGAGTTAGAGGTATCACTTTTGATTTTTCTAAAAAAAAAAAATAGAGCTAAAGATCTGAGGAAGATTACAAAAGTAAACGATGCTACCTTCCACACAAAAAGACTGAAATGGAGATGGGCTGGTCATACGCTCCGTGATAAAAGCAACAAGTGGTCTAAGGCCTTAACGGAATGGCAAATCAGAGACGGATCAAAAAGAAGCAGAGGTAGACAACGCAAACGCTGGGACGATGACATAGTGGAGATAGCTGGAGGCCTGTGGGCCAGAGCTACACGAGACCGTGACAAGTGGAGGAGCCTGGGGGAGGCCTATGCGTCAAGGGACGCGACGATGAACGTAGACGCCGAAGTGCAATAATTTTTTATGTTTAGTTTCTATATAATATTGTAATTGTAGTTTAAGTTTATCAATAAATAAAGGATTTATTATTATTCCGTTTATTTAATTTTGTACACACTTTTAAATATTTTTCTAAAAAAAACTAATCATTTAAAAAAACATTTAAAAATATAACAAAAATGGTTGTCCACCGGTGTCGGGAGCAGGGTCCAAGCTACCGGTGGTTAGGGCTCCAGAGACAGGAACCTCCTCACAATGCGAGCCGTATCGAGAAGTACTGCCTTCTGTATCAGGCTCTTGATCCAACCGTGCAATGACAGCCTCGACAGATGGTCGTCGAGGCTCTTGGCCATCAGGCCGTTGGCCGTAATGACAATCGGCACAATGATCGCCGAGTCCACATACCACATTTCGACAACCTCGTGTGCTAAGTTGAGATACTTGATTTGTTTCTCTTTCTCAGCTTTCACGAGGTTCTCGTCATGCGGAATGGTGACATCGATTATCATTGTGCGGCGTGCTAATCGGTCTATCACCACTATATCTGGCTTATTGGCAACAATAGTCCTATCAGTGATGATAGACCGATCCCAGTACAACGTGACATGGTCATTTTCGAGAACTGGGTCGGGCACATACTTGTAATACGGTACCTCCGATTCCACTAGATTGTACTTCAAAGCAAGTTGCTGGTGAATAATCCTGGCCACTTGATTATGCCTGTACAAGTACTCGCCGTTAGCGAGACGAGAACAACCAGAGATAATATGTCTGATGGATTCACCCGGACGGTGGCATGCCCGACATATGTCAACCGTGCCGTCCTTCATTATATGTCTCCGGTAGTTATTCGTCAGGATAACTTCGTCCATAATTGCACAGACAAAACCTTCAGTTTCCCCGAAAAGGTCACCGAAACGTACCCAGGATACGGACGCTGGAAAATCTACATCGGACCCATGTAGAGCCCGATAGAAGCGCCCGTGTAGCTCCTTGCCTTGCCATACCTCTTTGCGTTCATCAGTAGTTAGTATTACAGGCTTGCGCCAGTTCTCTTAGGAACGGGGTGAGTCCCTTGTCCACTGCGACCACATCCCGGTGCATACCCACTTCAGCTTTAAAAAAATATTCTCTGAGGCTGCACACCTCGCGGTTGTGAAGAGTCTTGGCGTTTAAAAAGCCTCGACCCCACACTTCCGCGGGATGTACAGTCTCATCACTGATGATCGTGGGTGATACATCCGGTTTGCGGTCAGCAGTGTCCGGACCATCCTATCGAGGGCGTCGAGCTCGGTCTGAGTCCATTTGAGTATGCCGAAAGAGTACATCAAAACCGGCATAACCCAACTGTTGAAGGCGCGCACCTTATTTCCGCCTGACAAAAGGCTATTTAACACCTTTTTCAGGCGGCCAAAAAACCGCTCCTTCAGCAGTTGCTTCATGTCAGCACTGTTGATGCCCAACGCTTCCGACATACCCAAATACTTGTAAGTTTCGGTCGAGGAGAGGTGTCTGAGTTGTATGGAATCAGAGAGTTGAATTCCCTCGGATTCCATAATCTCCCCTTGCTTTACATGCATGACTGCACATTTGTCCACACCATATTCCATCCTGATGGAGTTACTGAAGGTTTCAGTTACCTTCAGTAGCTCCGTCAGTTGGAATTTGTTGGGGGTAAAGAGTTTCAGATCATCCATGTAAAGGAGGTGAGAAATGACCTGACCACCTATTCTCAACCGATAGCCTAGTCCTGAATCCTCCAGCAGTGTACTTAGAGGATTCAGGGCTAAGCAGAACCAAAGTGGACTCAAACTGTCGCCCTGAAATATCCCCCGCTTAATCCATACAGGCTCTTCATCACCCTGAATCGGTCGACATCCTGGATATCGAAGGACTGTCTTCCATTGCCCCATACATAACTCAAGGAAGGTGCATAGAGTTGCATCTATTTTGTACAAATCCAGCACCCTCATGAGCCATGTATGTGGCACAGAGTCGTATGCCTTCTTGTAGTCTATCCAGCATGTCGACAGATCCTTGCGGGATCGACGAACCTGCTGGCTTATGGCCATGTCAATGAGGAGTAGCTCCTTAGTGCCGCGGGGCCCATTCCTACATCCATTCTGAGAGGTAGACATTATTGAGTTACCTTCAATGTGTTTATCAATTTTTGCTCTCAGGATGGATGTAAGAAGTTTATAAACCGTCGATAGGCAAGTAATTGGTCTATAATTCTTGGGTTCCGCGGGACTACCTGTCTTATGGAGCAGGTGGGTAACGCCTGTTGTTAAAAACTGCGGCAGCGACCAAGTCTCTAAACATGACTGGAATTGAGATGCCAGTAACGCGTGTGAGCTGCTATACCATTTTAGCCAAAAGTTATGCAGTCCGTCCGGTCCCGGAGACTTCCAGTTCGGTAGCGGACGAACTGCTTTGGCTACATCAGGTGGACTGATGATTACTTTTTCCATTTCTAGTATAGCATCACACACGCGCTCGACATCACGCATCCAGCCACCCTCAGTGTGACAGACGGGCACAGACCAGATGCTTCGCCAGAATGTACTCGTGGCGACATCATCCGGGCGGCACACGTCAGTCACACTGTGCTCAGGTCGCTCCCAAGTTCTGTATACCCACCTCTCATCACTCTGGAACATGCGATTCTGCGAGTACCGGTCAACCCGCCGCTTATACCGCCGAATACGGCTGGCCCATGCACAAACTTTTTGCTTCAGGAAGTCGATGCGCTCCGTGACACGGGACATGTATTCTCGAGGACTGTTTCCAGTCCCCGAAAACGCCCGCCTCACGAAGCGCATCACGCGTGGTCGTGTATTGCCCTCCCTTAAACAGCATAGTTTGCCGATGAGTACCCTGGCCCCATCGATACGCCGTTGGATCCTGCATTGCCAGGCCGGCACGGCAGGCTTTGGCCGAATAGTCTCGTTTGGGAACTTAACATTGGCCCAACGACATGCCGCAACAGCCCCGCAATACAGAATTGAGTGCGTATCAATGAGGCTCTCGCTGCTTTCAAAGATATTCTTAAGCAGCGAGTCCAAGGTACACACCAGCGCCCTATTCTTCTTGTGCATAGGCAAGCGTGGCAATCGGGGTCTAAGTTCAGTCGGTGTTGACCTATACTCGCGAAGCGCATCCTCCAGTGCGCTCCACAATTTTTCATTGCACTGGCTACTTACTGTAACAACCCTAACATCTGCCTCTTCGTTAACATGATTGGACCGCGGCGGGATCACAATAGTGGCTGGCGGTGTCGCGGTCTGTGTCGGGGTTGAGACGATTTGGTTGTGCAGCACTTCTGAGCGCAGCCTATCAAGTGCGGCGTCGTCCAACCTGTGATTACGCTGGATGACCCGCACCTGATCCGACAATCATTGGGTCGAGACGTTTACAGTTGGTTCAAGGTCCTGAAACAGAGACAGCATCCTAGCACGGTACGCAGTGAGGTTAAGAGATATTTTGGTTTTCTGATAAAATCTGTGATAAAAATAAAATCTTCGTTTTATTCGCCTGATACTTGGGTGGTTAACAAAGAAGAAATATGCCTATCAAACGCACACCTGCCCCGCCATCATCGCTATCTATGACGTCTATTCTAACGTCAGAAGATAACGCAGCCCCAGGAACACCGCTTGACTCAACACTACCTTCATGCACCGAAACGCGTGATGGATCTCAATTAGTAAAAGACGTCACTGATCGTAAAACGAATAAAAAAAGGAAATATTAAGGCGCAGAATTAGACACGCCAGTAAGCTTGACTACTTTCTCCACTTTCTCCGACAAGCAGGAAAGATGATTTGAAGACCTAATGGGAAAGATCAGTATCATAATTCAACAAAACATGGATTTAATGCATAGTGTCGAGGTCATGTCGACTAAGTACGACGATTTCCTGGGTCGTATTGCCGCCTTGGAGTTGGAAAGGAAAGAGGATAAAAAGACTATCCATCAGCTGGAAGAAAGGTTAGAGCTTTTGGAACCGGTATAGAAATTCGTAATATTCCTAAAACGAACAATGAGACAAAGGAAGGCCTCCGTAGCTTACTGCTTAATATGGGTACGTCATTGAATGTCGAGATGGACAACACCAAGATAAAGGACGTATATCGATTGAAATCGAAGGACAGTTCTAATCCCATCGTCGTAGATTTTAACACAGTTATCATGAAGGATGAAGTCATAAGTGGAGTAAAAAACTTTAATAAAACGAAGTCAAAGGTGGACAAACTCAATACCACGCACTTTAAAATACAGTCTTCAGTTAAACCGGTGTATGTCTCCGAATGTCTTACTCACAGAGGTCAAAGACTCTACTACCAGGCAAGAGCGTTCCAGCGGAGCCATGATTACCAATTCTGCTGGACTTCTAATGGAATGTGTACCTTCGAAAAAAGGTCAATGAGCCTCTAATTCGAGTAACTTCGGAGTCGGATATTGAGAAGTTAAAGTCTACCGCGTGACTACACTCGGCAATTACCCCACTATTTTTGTCTGGTTGTAAGCTCTGTGATTTGCATGTTCCAAATTCTTTATTTTATTTTTATTGTATCTCTTTTGCTATAATATTAGTTATGAACCACTACACTATAAAGACAATAAAAAAATCTTTTGCGCAAACACCCACACACACTACACCCTTTCAACAAAAAAATGGACCATTAACCCTCCATATAAATCGTTCTGTCTGTCACTATCTGTTTGTTCTGACCTCATTAACTTACCGACAGCTGCCTCTCTTTTAACCAAACAAGATGAATTAACTAATGACGTGACCTTTAAAATCTAAAATATAAAATTCAATAATTTCTTTGATATTAATCAACATCTTGATCAGTTTTCTGTATCTTTAAATCAAAATTGCAACCCTGAAGATTGTAAAACATCCCTAAAAAAGCCAAATGAGTATGTTAAAATTCTTTCGCAAAATATAAGATCCATAAATTGCAACATTGATAGTTTTATAACACTTTTGCATAGAGTAGACATTGACTGCGAAGTGATGATTCTGACGGAATGCTGGCTTAAAAATAACGTTAATATCCCTAACATTGATACTTTCCTACTGTACCATACAACTAAACATAACAACCAAAACGATGGTGTGGTGGTTTATGTCAGACTATCTCGAACACACTATCTCAGAAATCGATTTCATGGATGGTACATGTATGATACAGAAAATAGGTACCGATATAGCGATCATCTGCATTTACCGTTCGCCCTCTTTTGCCAACACGACAAAAATCTTAATTTCCCTGGATAATGTCCTTAATACGTTATCTTCTTTCAAAAATATTGCTGTAATTGGTGATATAAACATTGATATTGGACATATTCCATGTGATTCCCACGCCTCAGAGTATCTCAACCTATCAGCCTGTCATGGTTTATTGCCTGCGCATATGCTTCCCACACGTGGTCCAAATTGCTTGGACCATGTGATGCTTAAAACTAGCTATGATGCACTAACCCTGGTTCTCAATTCTTCTGTAACAGATCATAACTGCGTTCTACTTTGTCTGAGACACAAGGGGGGATACTCTAGATCCACAAATCGCTCTATGTTGACTAAAATCAACTATGAAATGCTCGACCAAGGGATCAAAAGTCTTGATTTTGAACCAATTTACCACGTAACTGACGCCAATCAAGCTACAAACTTGTTAGTCACCACCCTTATCAGTACTGTAGAAGCCAAATCAACCACAGTTAAGCTGCCAAAGCGTAAACATATAATTAAACCTTGGATTACACCCGGTTTGCTTCGCTGCATGAGGAACCGAGATGCATTACACAAAAAATCGCGGTTAGATCCCAGTAATGATATTCTAAAATTAACTTACTTAAGATTCAGAAACATTTGTAACAAGATACTAAAAAAGTAAAGAGAGAATATGACAGTAAGGAGCTAGAAGAGGCTGGTTCAGATAATAGGAGAATCTGGCAGGTTATAGGGAGGGTAACAAACTGTGTTAAGGCCAAAACCTCTACCAGTAAATTACTACAGTCGTCATTATCCCCTGTGATCTCGGTCAATCAAGCCAACGATTATTTTGTAAACGTTGGCAAGAATCTCGCAGCCAAAGTTAAGCCTGTTCATTTACCGTCACAGTCCCAACAAAATGATTCCCTTAGCTCTCCTTGCAATTCATTCGCTATACTCCCAACTGACGGTAATGAGGTCGAATCCATTCTGATGTCTCTAAGGTCAGACTGTGCCGTTGGTTGGGACAATATTCCTACTGCTCTCCTCAAGCGATATAAATGCCAACTTGTCCCCGTCCTGACTCATGTGTATAACCTCTGCCTTGAGACTGGGACTTTTCCCTCATTTTTTAAAAAGGCCCTAATACATCCTATTTACAAGAGTGGGAGTGGAGGCTGTGTCTCAAATTACCGCCCGATAGCTGTTCTAACAATACTGTCTAAAATACTGGAGAGAATTATAAATAAACGTCTAATTAAATTTCTGGAAGACAAAGACCTATTATCTCCAAACCAGTATGGTTTTAGACGTAACAAGTCCACCTCAAATGCAGTCTTAGACCTTACCAACCATATCGTCAAAAACCTGGACAGTAAGAAAAAAGTCCTCACTATTTTCCTAGACCTTGCGAAGGCATTTGATACAGTTTCCATACCCCTCTTACTTTTCAAACTAAAAAAGATCGGTGTTAGGGGTCAATCTATCGCGATTTTAAGTGATTACCTAAATAAAAGAACTCAGTGTGTCAAAATTGATAATCACATGAGTAGTGAACTTCCTATAACATTCGGAGTCCCACAAGGTAGTGTGCTCGGGCCAACGCTGTTCTTTGTATACATTAATTAATTTTGTTAAATAAAACTAGATGACACCAATGTAACGGCGTTTGCGGACGATACAGCACTTACGTTCATTGGTGACTCGTGGCCGGAAGTCTTCAGTAAGGCGCAGACTGGTTTTAATGTCATTAAGACGTGGTTAGCTGGCAATTCGTTGACTTTCAACACTGACAAAACAAACTACATGACTTTTTCGTTCCGTGAGTCTGCCCAACCTCCGCCCTCACTATCACTTATCGCTCATTTGTGCTCTTCTTCCCCTAACCAGACCTGTGACTGTCCCAGACTAACACAAGTAAAAAATACCAAATATTTAGGCATAACAATTGATACTAATCTTTCATTCTCTCTTCACATTGAGCTTCTACAAAATAGAATTAGAAAACTAATCTACATCTTCAAAACCCTACGCCACGTAGCTCCTGCCCGAATCCTGAAACAAGTTTATTTTGCGCTATGCCAATCTCTCCTAAGTTACTGCATATCGTCTTGGGGTGGTGCGCCTAAAACGCTCCTTCTAAAACTGGAGAGAGCCCAAAGAGCCATTCTAAAAGTCAGTAATTTTAAATAATCACGTTCCCGACTGCTGACCTATACAAATATTGACAAGTATTGACGGCCAGACAACTTTTTATTTTAAATACTGTCCTTATTCAGCATGCTGCGACCCCATACCGAGTTATCACTAAAAGACGTAAGAACCTAATTTGTGAAAGTAAAAAGTGTAATTTCACCCAATCCAAAAGATACAACTATTTCCTTGCTCCGACGTTATATAATAAAGTAAATAAGCTACTGCCTGTTTATCAACTTCCTAGCCAGGCCTGTAAAAAAGAAGTTATTAAGTGGCTCCTTTGCTTAACCTACGACGAGACAGAGAGTCTATTGGTCTTTTAGATGGTCTTAGTGTGTGATGAGGGTAATATGCGTTGATGTACAACGCATATTACCCTCATCAAATACATATACAGCTACACAAACACACCATCACTATTGCACACGCACAAACCCACCACAATGGAAAGTATTTTTTTTTTTTTTTGTTTTGTACATTTTTTTGTTGTTTTCTTTTAATTATTCTTATATACAAATTTCAATTTTAAATAGGCTAAAGCACAATAAATTTCTGATATTTTAATTGCAAAATCATTAAATTCTCACTCCATTATAAATTATTATATATTTTAGTTTTTATTTAATCCATGAAATAATTGAATGTTTAAACTAACATACATTTATGAATTAATGAATTATTTATTTTTACCAATTACCCACAAAATTATTATCATCGTTTTATACTAATTCAAATTGAATGCCTTTTTATGTCGACTTTAATTTTAAATTGTAATGTCTGGTAAGAACTCAAACTTAATACCGTTTTATTTATATTTTAAATTAAGATGTTTCCCATGATGATGAGGTCCCAAACTCCTCGGCGGCCGGCCTCTCCCCTGCCGACGTACAGGTGTTGGCGACGTCGGCGGGGAAAAATACTCGTCGCTCGAGCTCGACGCGGCATCAGCCACCGATGACACAGGTGATCCGAGGTACGGCGGCGGCGGGGCGGAGCTGAGCGACGAGTCCGGGGGTAGAAGTCGTGCGCGACTAGCTGCTGCTCTCGTCAACATTATGCTTTTTCCTTAAACATTTTCACTTTTTCCTTAAACATTTTCACTCTATTTGACGTCGTCACTGACATACGTCAACTGGTTTCTTGTATTTTTTATGTTTTGGATTGGTTTTTTGAGTGGATATTATACTGAATTGATTTTATTTTTAACCCCCGACGGAAAAAGAGGGGTGTTATAAGTTTGAGGTGTGTTGCTGTGTATCTGTGTGTCTGTGTATCTGTGTATTTGTGTATATGTGTGTCTGTGTATATGTGTGTCTGTCTGTGGCATCATAGTGCCTCAACGGATGAACCGATTCTGATTTAGTTTTTTTTTGTTTGAAAGGTGATTGTATCGAGAGTGTTCTTAGCTATATTTGAATAAAATCGGTTCAGCCGTTCAAAAGATATGCACATTTTACTGTTTAGATCGTGATATTTTCGGAAGATAAATGTGTCGGGGGTTTATTAAATTTTGAAATTTTACTTGTCTTATTGGTTTCTTCTGTTGGGTACTTTGTTCGAATTTGGTGATTGTAGGATTTTTTTTAAATTAATTAAATTGTGGAGGAAAAACGCAAACATGTTGACATTTCAGTGTTGCCAGTGTTTTATTATTATTCCATTTATTCATTTTATATACATATTTTTAAATTTTTAAATATTATTCTATAAAAAAATAAAAAACATTTAAAAATACAAAAATAGTAGCCCACCGGTATTGGGAACAGGGTCCAAGCTACCAGTGGTCAGGGCTCCTGAGAGAGGAACCTCCTAACTATACGCGCCGTGTCCAGGAGTACCGCTTTCTGGATCAAGCCCTTGATCCAGCTGCCCAACGAGAGCCTCCTCAGATGTTCGTCGAGGCTCTTGGCTATTATGCCATTGGCCGTAATGACTATCGGCACAATGATCGCTGTATTCACGTCCCACATGTCGACAACCTCGCGAGCCAGATCAAGATACTTGCTTTTCTTATCTCTCTCAGCCTTCACGAGGTTCTCGTCATGGGGGACCGCTATATCAACAATCATTGCGCGACGCTCTAGTCGGTCTATCACCACTATGTCAGGCTTATTGGCAACAATAGTCCTGTCAGTGATGATAGACCGATCCCAATACAACGTGACATTGCCATTTTCGAGAACTGGGTCGGGCACCTACTTATAGTAAGGCACTTCCGACTCCACAAGATTGTATTTAAGAGCAAGTTGCTGATGGATAGTCCTGGCTACAAGGTTGTGTCTATGCAAATAGTCTCCGTTAGCTAGACTAGAACAACCGGAGATAATGTGACGGATGGATTCCCCCGGTCGGTGACATGCCCGACAGATGTCAACCGTACCGTCTTTCACAATGTATTTCCGGTAGTTGTGTCATAATAACTTCGTCCATTATCGCAAAGACAAAACCTTCGGTTTCCCCGAAAAGGTCACCAAATCGCAGCCAGGCCACGGACGCTAAAAGATCTACATCGGGGCCATGTAGGACCCGGTAGAAGCGTCCGTGAAGCTCCTTGCTCTGCCATACCTCCCTGCGGTCATTAGTATCTAATACTATAGGCTTGCGCCAGTTCTCGTTAGCCAAGGAGAGCGGGGTAAGGCGCTTGTCCACTGCTACCACATCTCGATGCATACCCACGTCAGCGGCCTGGAAGTATTCCCTAAGACTGCATACCTCGTGGTTGTGTAGGGTCTTAGCATTTAAAAAGCCACGACCCCCACACTTCCGAGGGATATACAGTCTCATAACCGATGAACGTGGGTGATGCATACGATTTGCGGTAAGCAGCGTGCGGACCCTCCTATCCAGGGCGTCAAGTTCTGTCTGAGTCCATTTGAGTATGCCGAAAGAGTACATCAAGACCGGCATGACCCAGCCGTTGAAGGCGCGCACCTTGTTCCCGCCTGATAAAAGACTATTTAATACTTTTCTCAGGCGGCCAAAGAAGCGTTCCTTCAACGACTGTTTCACGTCAGTTACATTGATGCCTAGTGCTTCCGACATACCCAAATACTTGTAAGTTTCGGTTGAGGAAAGGGATCTAAGGGGTATGGAATCCGAGAGTTGTATTCCCACGGATTCCATAATCTCCCCTCGCTTTACATGCATGACTGCACATTTGTCCACACCAAATTCCATCCTGATGGCGTCACTGAAGGTTTCTGTTACCTTCAGTAGCTTCATCAGTTGCAATTTGTCGGGGGCAAAGAGCTTCAGATCATCCATGTAAAGGAGGTGTGATATGACCTGACCACCTCTCCTCAACCGATAGCCCAGACATGAACCCTCCAGCAGAGTACTAAGAGGGTTCAGGGCTAAAAAAAACCACAGAGGACTCACACTGTCGCCCTGAAATATTCCGCGCTCGATCCTTGTATGATCGATCGATGTAAGAACTTTATAGACCGTCGGTAAACACGTTATCGGTCTATAATTTTTAGGATCCGCAGTACTACCCGATTTATAGAGCAGGTGGGTTATTCCTGTCGTTAGGAACTGGGGCAGCGACCCTGACTCTAAGGCAGACTGGAACTGAGATGCCAAACGAGCGTGCGACCTTTGGAACCACTTAATCCAAAAGTTTGCAGTCCGTCTGGCCCTGGAGATTTCCAGTTGGGCAACGGACGGACTGCACGAGCTACATCTTGGGGGCTGATAGTAATTGCCCCCATTTGTGGTATCAGATCGCACGCTTGCTCGACCTCCCTAGTCCAGTCACCCTCGGTGTGACTGACAGGCACCGACCAGATATCGCGCCAGAAAGAACACATGGCGTCATTATCTGGTAGGCGCATATCAGTCACACCTTGGCCGGGTCGCTCCCAAGCCCTATAAACCCACCTTTCGTTGCTTTGAAATGTGCGATTCTGAGTGTATCGCTCCACTCGCCGCTTGTACCGACGAATACGGCTTGCCCATGCATAGATCTTCTGCTTCAGGAAGTCGATACGCTCTGTGACGCGGGACAGATAATCTCGAGAACTGATATCAGTCCCCGAGAACGCCCGCCTCACAAAGCGCATCACTCTAGGGCGAGTGTTGCCCTCCCTGAAGCAGATAAGTTTGCCGATGAGAGCTCTAGCCTCACCGATACGACGCTCAATCCTGGACTGCCAAGCTGGTACAGCTGGTCGTGTAGCTCTGTCACTTTTTGGGAATATGACGTTAGCTACACGACATGCCGCAGCAGCCGCACAGTACAGTATTGAGTGGGTATCGGCAAGGTCTTCGCTGCTATCAAAAACATTTGATAGCTGCGAATGTAGAGCACACACCAGCGCCCTATTTTTCTTATGCATGGGCAGACGAGGTAGTCGAGGTCTAAGCTCAGGCGGTGTGGAGCGATACTCGCTGAATGCACATTCCAAAGCGCTCCTTAAACGTGCATTGCATTGGGTACTCACAGATATAGCCCTGTCGTCGTCATCCTCACCATCATTATCTGGTCGCGGTGAAACACTGGGTTGCAGTTGCACCGCGGCCAGTGGCAAGGCAGACGAGACACGGCTATTCCGTGATTCATTGCGCAGTCTATCAAGTACGGCATCATCCAACATATGGTTACGTTGGATGACCCGCACCTGATTCGACAGACGTTGGGCCGAAACGTTGACAGCTGGCTCAAGCACCTGAAACAGAGAGAGCATCCGACCGCGGTACGCAGTCAGGTTAATTCCCCCCTCTGTAGCCCCAAAGTATGCGCGCATGACGTTTTCGTTGATCGATTGCGTCCATCGCATGCGCTGCACACTTCCACCGGGAGCGGGGACCCTGTCAGAGGCCGATGGGCCTCGAGGTCCCAGGCTGTCCGGCGGCCGGCGTCCTCCCCGTCGACGCGCAGGTGGTGGTGTCGTCGGCGGAGAGAAATATTCGTCGCTTAAACTCGACGCAACTGCAATGTCCGGGATCGCTTCACTCACGATTGTAGGTGGTCCCGGCGGCTGCGAGGCGGAGCTGAGCGACGAACCCGAAGATGTTGGGCGTGTGGATAGTGCTCGGGCCTGGCTTCTTGTGAGCATGTTTTATTCATCTTTGCTTGTCAAATGATTTTTCATGTTGTAGTTTTGTGTTATCGTCACTATTGTAAATTTCTTTTATTTTCTTGATTTTACATTTTATTGGTGTGTTTGTACATTGTTCTATTGTATTTTTCTATTGTAATATTATATTATTTTATATTGGCAAATTTGGAGATAAAAATTTTATATGTCACTCTTGACAGGTCAGGCCATCAGGTTATTATTATTAGTCAACGGCACGAACTATTTTGTGCGCGGGGTTAAAATGCATGCTGCCTCATCCGACAACACGTGCGAAAGAGATTGATGCTGTGATGAGCAGCATCACCTAAAATATTAAACGTCCTACCTATAACTCCAAAAACAAAAAGGAAGTTACGAAGTCGCTACAAAATGGTTTCAACACATGGAATGTTCACACTTTCTTCTGAAAAATGATTTATTCTTATCAACTAACAAAATTTCACTTGAAAACATGATTTTTAAATGATTTGATAGGTATAGATTATTTTTTGCCTCATTTAAATGTTCTCAAACGGTCTCCTATACACAGGAGACCGTGTGTGACGCTATTGGTGTCTGAAAATTGTGTAATCGATGTTTAAAATCTATCGTTTAACTAGGTTCTAAAAACCAGACAGATGGCTGTGATAGACCTCGATAATTTTATGAATATGAAATTTAAAAATAGGGGTCAGATCAGAGGAGACGCGGCCAAATTTTGAACTCAGTATTTTTGTAATAAGAATAACCAAATCTATCGATTGTATCCCGTTTTGGCTGAGACAAGAATCTTGGTCATAAGCGCTCGTACCAGCTATCTATTTGCCAGTCGTCAAAATCTGTCCAGTCGTTTCGGAGATTATTTATTTATTTGTTTACCCTCGCACTGGAACGCCTTGCAGCAATTACACCAATGGAGCACAAACTTACAAATACTGAACTATACCACATTATAGCCGGAAAAGGCAAATAGCCAGACGAAAATGATAAAAAAATCATTTGTTAAAAGTACTGTATAATTTCATATGCATTAATTAAATCTATCGTCGTATTTATTAACTAATTGTTTCGAATCGGATTTACTAACCCATCGGTCCCCTTGAACAATTGCCCGTGTTCGTCCTTTTCTACCATGTTATAGTTCTACATTTCTATACTGTGATTTTTAATTTCTAAACTGACAGCTGCTACTTATTTATTTTTAATGTTGCAAGCGTGGAGCATAGTGTTGTAGGTAAGGCTCAATCATAAGTGATTCATCGAATCGGTGTGACATGACTTCTCAATTTAATTTTACAAATTGGTGTAAATAAATGTTTTATGAATATAAACGTAATACATTTAAATATAACAGTATTCATACACATAGCAGATACTGCAGCAAGAAGCTTACACTTGCACTTTTGCAAATTTGTAGCGAAATGGATGATGATTTAGGACGAAATTTTATGAACAGACTTTTGGGAGTCTAGATATCATGAAAAAACTACTAAATGTATATTTTTTAAATAAAATTATTTGCATTGTTGAATTACTAATCTATCCCTGTATGGAGGCCGTTTTGCAATTTTCCTTCTTCTTATGGTATTTATTTCCGCCTAAAGATGCGTTAGAATTAGTGTTGAAATATGGAACTTTCGACGCTCATAACTTCCAAATATTGTATTATTTTACGTTTCTGTTTCCATACAGAGCTAGATAATGATGAGAAAAAAATTTATTATTTTTATTTTGAACGTACAAACAGTGGAGTAATTAATCGCCAGACTACGTTTGTATGGAAGAATTTTCGACTAGTGTAACCTTAAGACAAAATATCAAGGGCAGGTTTCTGAATTGAGTATATAGACTTAAGAATGTTTCAAAATTTGACAAATTGATATGTATAGAACGTCTGATAATGACTTCTTTTGTTACTGACTAGCTTCTGCCCGCGGCTTCGCCCGCTTAAAAAGTTTTAGTCAATGGAATACAAACTATCCTATGTCCTTCCCAGGGTCTCAAACTATCTCCATGCCAAATTTCATCTTTAAACATTTAGCCCTTTTTACCCTCTTACGGGTGGAATATCCAAAAACCAATAAATACAGAAATTCTTTTAATCAACCAAGAGCGTAAATCTAAAATTTCATGGGTCCAATTTACAAACTGTAAACATTTCATACCTTTGTATGAAATATTTAATTTCAATCAACCCTTTTTTACACCTTTAGGGGTGGAATTTTCAAAAACCATTATATACATAATTTTTTTTATCAATCAACAACGTAAACCTAAAATGTCACGTGTCCAACTTACAAACTGTAGAAATTCCAATAAACTGTCAACCCCTCTTTTAACCCATTAGGGGTGGAATTTCCTAAAATCCTTTCGTAGTGCGCACTTACGTCACTTGAGAAACCTCCCTGCCAAATTTCATCTTTAAACGTCAAGCGGTTTTCGATATTTCGTGATAGGTAAGTGAGTGACCTTTTGCATTTATATATATAGATAGATAGATATATAGACAGATAGAAGATAGACACACAGGCCGCAGTGGCACGCACACACGAACACGTGGCGACTCCAAAAATAAATTGGACACAACTTCCTCTGGTACAATTTAACGGAACTACTATTCCAATAAGTGAGAAGGTTAAGAACCTTGGGGTTTGGATCGACAGATATCACATATGATATGATATGTGTTGGGGTCCGCAGCTTCAGGAGGTAAGCCGCAAATTTTTTGCCGGGATTCTCATATTTTATTTCTGCTTTACAGTATTCAATACAATCCTACAACCCCCTCTTATCTCATAGAACGTTTCAAGTTCCTTCACGACACACATAATAGATATCTGAGGTCATCGGAAAACTTGGGACTAGAGATGCAGATGCATTCCACCAGCTTTTACGACAAATCTTTTACGGTTCAAGCGGTGCGGTTGTGGAATGCTTTGCCCGTGTCAATAAGGCATGATCGATTGTTCCATATTTATAACTGTATATATTTGTCTATATAGTATATATATATATATATATGTATTTATTTTATATATAAATAGTACACCAAAGACTACCTACATTACTGTCTTTCCTTTCATTTTTAAAATCCATCCAAAGGTTGTTTTCTTCATCTATACTTTCTGTAACTTAGGTGGTGTACATAATAATGAGTATTCTATTAAATTATTAACAAAAATTATATAAACACACAGTATAGATTATTATTATTTATTTTTATACACATATTGTATGACATTACCCTCAACACCTATTCCCAGCGTTAATTACACAGCATTTTTTCGACATGTTAACCCCATACGCTACATACCCCATGTTACCTTTGTACCTTCATATCTGTGTTAACACATTACTTCAACATAAACCTGCGGCTGCGATGTATCTGTGCTAGTACATTCACGCCCTGATGCATCGACAAGTAGGTAACAGTCACATCATTGCAATGTGACTTCTTGTCCGACACCGTTAACGTGGCAACATACGTCTAAGATGTTTGGAGCGGGAGCTTCACTAGGATGATCAGTTAATTTACTGTCTAGTTGCTTTGATCATTCAAATTACGACATAACATACATTAGGCGAAAACCCCTGTGTCAGACGAACAAACAAGAAGTGATCTTATAAAGGTTACATTTTACTTTTAACGGCGAACCCACAATACAAAATCCCTTGCCTTTCATCCCTGTCCCCCAATTTCTTGATATCTTGCTATCAGTTAATTGGAAAAACGATGAACGTTTTTACTTGCAAACTTTGCTTTGTGATCACAAAGTATTACAATTTTGACAGCTTGGTAGGCTGCACCAGTCGCTGTCAATTTAATGCTCTGTGTTTGTGACTAACATAAAATCGTATACACTGCATTATCTACCGACGGACAAGCCCTCATTCCAACGCCCGTATCCTCCCAGTCCATATTACAGCGATGCCACAACAACATGCAACCGTTTACTGCATCCATATGCACTGGCTGTTTATTGCACTGTATGCACAGATCTAACCCTGCAGCACTTATTGCACTATATGCACTCATTTAACCCTGCAGCACCGCGCGTGGCAAACTTACCACGTACGGGTTAATATGGGTTGCTCCCAGTTATGTCTGGGATTTACAGAATAGTATGTTTATTAAAGCGTTGCTGAGATATAATTAAGTCAGTATATGTATGTGGAGAGATTGCAGAGAGTCAGAGTTGTAACTATGTGTGTCTGTTAGTATTGGTTCACTTTTCATTAAATCAGAACTCAATTTTAAAAACGTGCCGAGATGACTTGAACGGATGGCACGTGAAAAGAGTTTCAGGAAGAAATCGGGAGAGGCCTTAGTCCAACAGTGGGACATAAATGGCTAGTACCTGGGCATTTAATGTAGAATTTATCTGACAGTATTACGAGCAACTGACGAGACAGTATATCTTTATGGTTATCGCCAATTTTCTTGGCCGCCCTGAAGTTGGCTACAATGGCTGCGCAGTAAGAAATCTCATACAAAAACAGCACCGTTTCGAGCCTCGCGCATGCGGTAAACCAAGTTCAGGGCGGCCATTAAGTTTGCGAGGGCTATAATTAGTGTGTTAAATCAAAAATCCACTGTTGTTCATGGATCTTCCTGTGATGGCTACGGCAAATTACCAGAAGCCTGACTCTGACGTATCAAGACTCATGGTTCCCCTGTGAGAGAGACGCAGCTATACAGAACAAAGAGCACTATCCCCTTTTCACAGCGAAATAATGTTAGTTTTGACACATCTGAGTACGACCACTGGTTTGTTTAATAGGTTGGTGATCGCAGCTTTATCATCATCTTCCTAATCTTGATACGTCAACCTTTCACTCCAGTCAACTGTATCGGTATCATTCACTCTTTTTTGTTCATTGACGCTCATTATTGGCGGCCAGTCCAAAATAAAAAGCTCCCACTGCTAGGTCACAGATCTCCTTTATAATAATCCATCACGCCCATTGCGAATTGCCAGATGATACAAGTTTTCGAATTTTCAACTCATGTCGCTTTTTACGCGATGTTTTTCTTCACCAAAATGGTGAAATCAGAGAATGAATGGTGAAAATGATGGTAGAAGCAGAGCGATGAAATAAATTAGCGTTTACAAAAAAAATCCGATCAAGTGCGTGTCGAACTTCGCACATTTAGGGTTCCGTACCAAACGGCAAAAACAATTTGGTTATAATAGGAATAAAACCGGCCAAGTGCGAGTCAAACTCATGCGCCGAGGGTTCCGTACCTATCCATTATAAAGATAAAGATGGATCTAATTGCCTCTAAGCATTCAAAGCGTGATTTTCGCGGTTTCTGGAAGAGCGCTAATAAATTGAGCACTTAGCCAGGCCTGCCTGTTAGTGTGAATGGTGTTAGTGATGTGAAGGATATTGCAAAACTTTTTAGAAATCGGTTTGTTTTAAAGTCATCGCTAGGGAGCTCTGCGACCACTGAAAATCAGCGCCGTGCTGTGGGTCCCCCACGGCACAGCATTATGCTGAGTGGAAGCCTTCTTGCCACAATCAAGAACATGCATCTGCCTAGAATCTTTTTCACCCTATTTATTTTCTGTTATAAAGAAAATGTAGGTAGTATATGTTAATATTGTTTGATTTATTTCTCGTCTTTACTAACTTAATTTAAGTACCTACTACCAATACTGCATGTTCTTATACTGTATGTCGTTTTGTGACAAGTACCTAAACACTTTTTCTTTCTTTCTTTTTCTTTTCTTGTGAGATGCTGGATGCTGAGCCCCTTTCTGAAAAAGGTCGGCACACGTCTCAGTGCCAAATATGTGGCCAGGGCATAGTCGATAAGGTGCATGATGGTCTGCCTGATACACAGCTACAAGAACATCTTGTGCTGCACGACAATCAGTTCGTGTTTCGGCCAGGACTTTCTACAGAGAGTGCAGTTCTGTGTCTTAAGCATGCGGTCAGGTACTACACAAAAAGAGATTCTGGCTTCCTATGATATATTATGGAGGAAACATGAACCTATAAGCTTGCCTATCTAGCTTATAAGTATCTTCAGGCATTGGTATGGAAGCCAGATCAACAGAGTTCGGTGGGCGGGTGTGCTGTCGGAGCCTTACCAATTGGAGTGTGGAGTGAGACAGGGAGGATTGACCTTGAATTTTTATATGAATGCCCTGATTGAGGTGCTTAGCAGTCAACATTTCGGTTGTCATATTGATGGTGTCTGTGTCAATAATAAACTGTAAAAGAGAATGCTGACATTGAAAGGGAATGGAGGGCTCTTTCCGAGCGTGCGAATATGATAGCTCGCAGGTTTGCACATTACTTTATTCACAGTACTGCAGAAATAAAGGTGACGCTCTTTGGAGCATTCTGTACCACCTTCTACACTTACAGCCTGTGGAATAAGTATTCACGGGCTTCATATGGAGCCCTTCGTGTCCAGTATAATAACGCGTTCAGAAAACTGATGGATTTGCCTTGGCGTTATAGTTCGTCAGGGATGTTTGCGGCGGCGCGTTTGTATTTACGCGATAATGCGCAAGCGCGCAATTTCAATGGTGGCCCGAGTTATGGACAGGCCTAACAGGGTTCTGAAAATGATTGCCGACAGAGTGGACTGTTCGTATATATACGTAGTTTCACTGCTTTCAGTTACGTATGTCACCGTATCGTGTTGTTTAACTAATACTTATTTTAACGCACATTTTGACTAACCCTTCAAGAGTCTTCGCTTGAAATAATGATTTGGCATTTGAATTTTACCGCCATAATAAAATTGGGTTTTTGTGGCCAAGTTTTAAAGATATAGGCAAATCTAGATTTTCGCGAAAACTAGAAAGTACCATAATTTACCTTAATTTTCACCTTTTTAAAGTTTTTGGAATTTTTCCTTTATTTGTGCTGTAAGACCTAAATTTTTTGCCAAATTTGGTGATTCTAGGTCTATGGGAACTACCATATAGGTTTTCGACCCAAAACCTATAGGTTACGTCCAGTTGACATAGAATTGTCAATTTTGGTTAAAAGCAAGGTCTTACAGCACAAGTAAAGGGAAAATTCGGAAAAATAAAAAAGTTGTAAATTAAGGTAAATTTTGGTACTTACAAGATTTCGCGAAAAATTAAATTTGCTTATATCTTTTTATCGTGGTGACTCAGGAGCTTAGTTTTTATACACCTAATAGGGACTATAGACCTCAGTATCTGGTATAAATTTCAACTTGCTAGGTCCAGATGTTCCAGAGAAAATCGGTGGTGACACACGGACAGACAGACAGACGGACAGACGGAGGTACGGAACCTTAAAAATGAGTATATTTCAAAGAAAAATCTGGTTTATCAATATTTCGGTATTTGTTAGTAAAATATACGTAATAATAAACATTATAACCAAAGGGGAATGCCCATTTTTGGCCATAAACCGCCCAACAATTTGCTTTTGTTAAAAAAAAACATCTTGATTTATGTTTATTAATCGCGGTATTTATTTATCCAAACAAGATTGCAACATTTTTGCAAAAAATAAAAAGTACCGGAAAGATAAAATGAAATTAGGTAAATCCGGCATCCATTGGTTTGTGGATTAAATAAAAAGTGTTGCCAAATTATTAATTTCGTTCAAAATATAATCGATTCTCTTTTCTCCAATCGATTCTTTATGATGTAATAATTATTATAATGGCAATATTATTCGTTTATTTTCGATAATAAAAACGTGTTATCGTTAAACGTGTGTTGTGCTATATTATGATAATAAAACAAGCGAATTCCTAGTTGATTTACCATAAATTCTTATCATAACAAAAATGCTACTACACAATTCACAGCTGTCATTCTTAATTGTTCTTCAAAATACATTTAAAATTGAATTCGAAAAACTAAAAGAAACAAAATAATATTCTTTTTGGCGCTTTAATTAATTTGTTCGTATTGAATTATAATTCGAACAAAAACTCGATATAGATTTTTATGTCTGATATGTGGCAACATCGAATTTGACATTATAACAGCATGGCGGCTGTCTGTCATAAGTTGGTAATTCAAAATGCGCCATCGTTTGCATTTGTATTATTTTGTATTGTTTTCTTGCGGATTTGTTATCTCACCAACGAATAAGCTTTTAAATGGACTCCGACAACTTTGTTTGTAGGTTTGTATTACAGTAAAATGATAGTTAAAGAACTGTAATTGTGAAAAAAAAAACATTTAATATCTTATCAATCCGGACTTTTTTCTGAACCAATTCCTATACCATTTCATTCATTAGATTACATATAATAATTTCCGTATGCTTTAATTTGTGGGCACCCCGGGCCAAAGTGTCTATGGGCGGTGGGCATTGCCCTTTGGTTCATAGGTCAACCAATGGGAAGTTATAAAATTCTTCGAAACCAAATTTTATGAAAAAATCTGACTTTGGTGGCTTCTCATTCCTTTATTTAAAATTTTATAAAATATTTGGTGGCTTCTCATTCCTTTAATTTAAATGTTTAAAAACAAAAAACACAGTGTGTATCTACTCAACGAGCTCTAAACAATTGTATCACACTCGATGGCGTAGGTCAATGTTTATTGTGCCAGGCTCCGTTTGGAACCTTCGGGTACGGAGCCCTAAAAAAGTACACAAACCAAAAGCAATTCGCCATGACGAGACCCTCGCAGACTTGTATCGACCACCTATCAGTTCCATTTGCCATCAAATTGCCTTTATTGGAAACGTTGAAATTAGGACACCGTACCACATAGGACTCGCTCTTTATGCCACACAAACACTCACCACTCAATTTCCAACAGCGTGTTGCTAATAACGAATCATACTTATCAGTTATGTGCAACACAGTGTCAATAAAACTCGTAGTCCAACTACGAGTCGAGAGCACAGAAATCAAACGACAAAAGACAAAGCGACCGACACTGTGCAGTATATTTACAAATTGAAGTTGAAGCCGTCATGCGTGGTTTCGCGCAAGTGCCCGTAATTTTGTGAGGTTATATGATAATTTTGTAATAAATGGGGTTTATTTGGTTTTATTTTATGTTTTTTATTATTTACAGACTTCTTTTAAATTACCAATCTCACAAAGGTGATTTAATTTTGGACTACCGCATTTAGGGTCTTAGGTATCTATAAAAAAAATATATATGAATAGTTTTAATTACTTATTAGATTCTTAAATCAAAGTTTATCATCTGTTAATCAGTAGATAGTAGTTCCTAAAACCCTTGAATAATATTTCTTAAGGTCTACACATACACGAATCTTATTGGTGACGTTCTTTACGTAGTTTTCACAACCAGTGTAGGACCCAATGATGAACGTAAACAAAGCAAAAGAAGGATCATAACAGCGCCGTGGACGTTCTGTAGTTCTGCCTACTCCCATAGGAAAAAGACGTGACTTGTAGTAAATGAGCTGAACCGTACGTGCACGCACGCAATGCATTCTGAAAGACCGACATTTGAGTAAACATAATCATCATTCTACTCCGTCCTTTGACATAACTTAACCAACCTAGTAGACTCCAGAAGGTATCATGACAACCACATCGTAATCAGTGTACACATTCCCATACAATCACCACCATCATCATTTTAGCCGAAAGACGTCCACTGCTGGACATAAGCCTCCCCCAGGCGTCACTACATTGACCGATACCGTGCGTCTCGCATCCAGCTCTATAATTATAATGACTAGTACGATTTTTATTGCTCTTGTGTTCAGCCGTGAAGTGTGGAGAAAACACGTTACCGATAAACGTGAAATGACTGCGAGGATGCGCGCTATACTACACCGCGTACTATAACTATACTACTACTATAAACCGCGTCTCCGAGCGTGTTCGTGCTCGCGTAAGTCTGTACCCGCCATTATGTTGCGACTCGCTGATGCGTGCGATCTCTATCATATGAAAGTATGACTAGATTATAGGAGAATTTGATTGATCGCTTATTAGCGTGACGTCACTGTGAACAGAACAGATTGGGGGAATTTCATGTGTCATGCCCTTTTGCGTGAAATTATTTGCCTGGAATGGGAAGTAGGAAATTGCTTCTTCATCACGTATTTCTTGTATGTACATTTTGGTTTTCTGCCATTAAATATTCTGGGGACCTGCCTGTTCAGCAAATCGAGTTTTTTGAACTGGTATCATAAACAGAAGCTGCTATAAATGCAAATATCGCGTGATGAACATAGCAGCTGAGAGGGATCGCAGCTCTTCTATACCAATATTATAAAGAGGAAAGATTTTTTTGTTTGTTTGTACCGAATAGGCTCCAAAACTACTGGACCGATATCAAAAATTCTTTCACCGTTGGGAAGCTAATCTATCCCCGGGTGACATAGGCTACTTGTTATCCCTGTATTCCCACGGGAACGGGAACTACGCGGGTGAAACCGCGAGGCGTCCTCTAGTTCTTTATAATTTATAGACTCACTGTTAGAATGTCCTCACACAGTCACTGAGAAACACAAACTCGGTGCATTCACGGCAAATTTTGCTACTAATGTATAAGTATGTATGTTAATTATTTACTAACATGGAGCTCGTGGCTAAATAACAACAGTCGTACAGTTTGATCTTCGAGGTTCAGCAACGCTTGCCGATGATGATACTTGGATGGGTGACCATCCATTACATTGCGCAACTTCTTTGAGCCTCGGAAAGCACGCTAAGGCGTTGATCTCGGCTGCCATTTATAGATATTTAACAATTGTTACGGTAGTCAGAAGCCAGAAAATCTGATGTCAGTCTTCCCAAGGGGTATCGTGTTACCCCCTGGCGTCGCCTGTCAGCCAACACAACATACAAGTTATTGGTAGGTATCCCTAACTCCCCAAGCTCTCTTTGGTCTTATCAGATCGCAGATAGCAACATAACCTATGTGTATCTCTCATCATCATCATCATATTAAGCGAAAGACGTCCACTGCTGGGCATAAGCCCCCCCAAGCGTCGCCACATTGAGCGGTCCCGTGCGTTCCGCATCCAGCGGATCCACACAACCTTCTCCATGTCATCGGTTTACCTGGTGGGAGGCCTTCCAACGCAACGTCTTCCAGTTTGCGGTCACGACTCCAGAACTTTTCTGCCCCATCGGCGATCCGTTCTGCGAGCAATGTGCCCTGCCCACTGCCACTTATGTTTCACAATTCTTCGGGCTATGTCGGCAACCATGGTTCTCTTGCGGATCTGTACATTTGTGTTTCGATCACGCAAGGAAACTCTGAGCATAGCCCTCTCCATTGCCCTTTGGGCGACTTTAAGCTTTCTGATGGGGCCCATTGTGAGCGACCACGTCTCTGTCCCGTAAGTAATCGCTGTTAACACATACTGGTCATAGACTTTCGTCTTGAGATACTGTGGTAAGTTGGACGAGAAGATACCGCGCAATTTCCCGAACGCTGCCCAGCCGAGTCGGATTCGACGATTGACCTCTTTCTCGAAGTTGGCCCTATCCAACTGGATTGCTTGTCCCAGGTAAGACATATTCGTCCACAACTTCGAGTGTAGAGTTTCACAGGAGTGGGTGCAACATGGGCATTTTACATCCCCTTGATTGTGTCCATGTTCACCTTAAGACCCAATCTTTCGGAAGCTCTGTGTGTATCTCTACGAGGCATTTATATCCTCAGTCGATGGCACTGAGAAATTAATCAGGATTATTCTAGCTTCCATACTGATTGATTTTGATATGCCATGCTTCAACGAGTTTATTGATGCCTGGAGATTCGCTTGCCTGAATTTCAATCCACCCGACAAACCTTTCACCCCAGAGACATTGGGATAAGCAGTTTAAGAAAACCTAGTTGGCACATCTGCAACTCCTGCCGAGCGTGCGCGCCTACTAGTAATCATTAATTTCGTTTTTTGGTAATGTAACCTTGCTTGTTAGATAATTGTAATTGATTCTGCTGACATTTTAATCCGTATTTTACCTTTTGTTATAATTTTCTTAGTTAATAATTAAAAGTTCGTAATTTAAAGTTCTTGTTGTAATCATTTAATTATAATTTAACAATTTTATTCACTGTATAATGATATTGATTAACTTTTATATAACTTCGTTTTATTCTTTCTTGTATGCCTGTTTAGTTCTATCTTTGTCACGTAATTTTATTTATTTTTAATTTAAATTTGTAAGCGCACGTCGCATCAATTTTGTAAAAAGTTTTTAATAATATGTGGCAAATGTCACATTTGTTTTTCTTTGTTCCCAAATTGAATGTATTGCTGCAGTGTGCAGTCGTTTGTTTTCCCAAAAAAATAATTAAAAAAAACCGATACCAGCCGCACAAAGAAAGAAAGAAAGAAAACTAGTTTATTTGGCACACACAGCCGAGCTCCATGAAATAAATCATCAAAACCAAGTAACAAGTGAAAGTGTTGTGTTAAATCATCATTAATCAATAAAAGGACATCCTGGGGGACTTTAAAATCTGCAAGAAACAAAACATTACACCAACTTTCAAAAGGCATGGTATCGGGAGCATGAACAGGCACCGTTGTTAAGCGTCGCCGTAAGTATTCCTCACCATCATTCCTGGCCATTTTGCTGTGGACATATTACAGACCTATTGAACAGATTACTTTTACAATATATATGTAGTTATTAAGTATTTTATACAATGTACATTGCTCATTATCTCCCTGAATAAATATAGCATTTTCTCTACGAGTTATATAATCAACGTATACTATGTTGAATGTAATTAATTAAACTTCTTAAGACATTAGCTGTGCTAACTCGTCGAACAAGCGCCAGAGCCAATGCTTGTTATATTATATGTACCTAGTCAGTGAAAAATAAGTCCGTCATTGCGGAGAAACGGGAATAATATTGTGAAGGTATTTCATTATTACATGTAGGTAATTTGAAACATGTGTACAAATATGTTAGGGGCACAGAAAAGATAACCTATGCACACCCACATTTCACCAGTTATGTTTAAGTGCCATGTAATAGGGGACGAGCCTATTGCCATCAACCGGGCACAAGTCCAGACTCCGGACTACTACTGAGAAATTTCAGATGGAAAATCGCAATAACACTTTGCAAGGCCCGGGGCTCGAACTTAGGACCTAATACTCAGTGGTAGCGCGTGCATCGACTTAAACAACGGATCATAAGTAGTAAAAATAAAATAAATACATTTCGAAGTGCCGTAAACCAAATAATCTCAGTTCCAATGGCATATTAAACATAATCATCAGCGTTTTAATGTTCGCACTGCTAGGACATGCCTTTTTCCTCACGATGTTTTCCTTCACCATTTTAGAGCAGTGGTGAGTTTACACAAAGTAAAACGCCTACCTGGGTTCGAATCCACGTCCCACAAAACGTAAGTCGGGGCAGTTACCACTGGGCCACTACTTCTCTTGTAAAATTGTACAGTGGTTACTCTTTCAAGTAGTAGAAGCACGCATTTGTAAAACCCGAATTAGATATCTACCCTTTTACTTTTATGTGATTTGATAATATTTTGCGACATCATATACACATATACCGTCTATTATAGGCAGAACAGTTTTATAAGGAGCGGTCTATTGACTCGAGTCGCCTAAGCCCATTATGATTTGCGTCGGTTCATTGGCTTAATAAAAAGGTCCTATTAATTATAGACTCTTAATTTTAAAAAGTATTTTTAAAATTTCGTTAATATACCGAGCCACTTTTATCGGTTAATAAATAAATTACATTAAGCTTCTTTTAAAAAGATTATATTTAACAAGGGCCTCCCGATATCGGCCCAAGTTTTAAATAACTGTACCCATAATAACGATAGGTATGTAGATTGTATATATATTTACATGATGAACATAGTTATAGACACAAATGTAATACTATCACTAATACACACAAATATATCACTTTGTTAACAAACATATTACAAATTCAAGATAGGAATAATTGGAAACATTCTGTTCCTGCTCCATTGGGCAATCTTTAGTGTAGACAAAAACAAACTGGTTAATTTATTTTATACTAGCGGACGCCTCGCGATTTCACCCGCGTAGTTCGCGTTCCCGTGGGATAACATGGATAAAAATTAGCCTATGTCACCCGGGGATAGTGTAGCTTCCCAACGGTGAAAGAATTTTAGAAATCGGTCCAGTAATTTTAAGTTTATTCGTTACATACAAAATAGTAGATTATTGTATCGAGCATAAAGTAATTTATTATTGCACCGAGTGCCGGATTTAGAGCCCGAGCGACAGCGAGGGCTCTAATCTAACAGGCACGAGGGCAATATAGATTACTTAAGGCGAGGTACATAATCTGCTTTTCTTTCAACTATTACCTATAGGAATAGTAGATAAAAGAAACTCATATCAAACAGTTATAATAGAAGTTTAATTATTGAAATTAAAAGATTTTCTATAACACTGTCGGCTTCATTTAGAATGTTTTCCGGAGTTAATGTGTCGCTAGATTATTCCATTTTAATTCGAAGCCTAAGCACTCAAAATCAGATAGTATCACACTTTATCGTTTCCAAAAAATATTGTTAAGCAAAATTAACAAAGTTCCCGCCAAATACTTTTTTTAAATTTCTTTCATTTTTAAATCAGAGTTAGCAGCAATCATTTTTTAAATTTGGAACAAGTAGGATAGAAACGAATAATACGTACGTAAACAAAAAGTATTGATATCGGCTGGCTGAATAGAGCTAATCCATTGAGATTGGCACCTTTTGGTGCGATTAAAAAATAAACTGTGCAATAATGAAATTTCATACATTTTTATTGCTCTAGAGCATTAAAGACTCGCTTTATTCTGAGTTTTTAGTGTGATTGTGATGAAATTAACGCATAGTTGGAAGAAAATACTATTATAGTATAGATTAATAATTATAGTAATGCTTTATTTTATATTTTTCATCTCTTTTTCTTTAAAAAATTGACTCGCACACTGTTCCGTTGTTATTGAATTAGGTAATTATACCCATGTTTGCAAGTATGTGAGAATCATATTCCTATTTATCAATAGTACATTATGGTACAAGTGTGTAATGTTGGTCTTAAGAGAGCCGAGGACGGTAATCATCAATACACACGTGTATCTTACGACGTTTTTCAACACACTTGTGAAGAAAATAATACAAAAAAATCATTTTCAAGAGTGAATACGAGTTGTGAAAATTTTATCGCAATGGCGGGAAAAATTACTCAGTTTGCCCATGCGCGCGCATCTAACCACAGAGTACTTTTATTATCATCTAACAATGGCGATCGACCATAGACTAAAATAATGAGGTTTTTTTTTGGCTTTTCGCGGATAGCGTTTTAGCCACGTACAAAATGGTGAATTTCAGGTTTTCTTTATTAAAGAGAAAAACAAAAGTTATATTTGAGTGAAAGTTGTATTTATTAAACACGTCCAAGTTAAAATTATCCATTTAAATACGAAGTTGCATGAAATGAGCAAGCAATAGGTACATTAATTTATTTGTACTATTGAGCACGATCTTTTTTGTATCGAAACTTTTTTAAGAACAAAGCAACTCAACCTATAAATTAAAAAAAAAACTATAACTCACTTGTGCATAATAGCAATGAAAAAGTCACAGTTTGATTACAGGTGTCATTATGTGCCTGATTGCGGTGAAATTAGAGCCACTTTATGAGCAAGTGTGTTGAAAATGAATTAATTTACCTGTTAGTGCTTGTAATACTTAAAGCCTAATGGAAATAAAGAATTTTGACTTTGACTTTGAACAGAAATGTCAGGTGTGAAAAAAATGTAGGAACTAAATGGTGGATCCGACAAAGCAGATTTTTTGTTGGCGTCCAACTGGGACACCGACAATGCTGTTCGACTACGCTCAGCAATAAATGTCATAAATATTTTTCAGAATCATCATTATTTGACCGACAGTACGATATATAAAATCAAACTCTGCCAAGCAAATAAGAAAATAATAGTACATTATGGTACAAGTGTGTAATGTTGGTGATTACCGCTGAGGCGTTATTGAGACCCGAGCCGTTAGGTGAGGGTCTTAAGAGAGCCGAGGACGGTAATCATCAATACACACGTGTATCATACGACGTTTTTCAACACACTTGTGAAGAAAATAATACTAAAAAATCATTTCCAACAGTGAAATTGAGTTGTGAATTTTTTTTCGCAATGGCGGGCAAAATTAATCATTTTTCCTATGCGCGCGCATCTAACAATGGCGATCGGCCATAGACTAAAAATAATGAGATATCTTTTTTTTTGTCTTTTCGCGGATAGCATTTTAGCCACGTACAAGATGAGGAATTTCAAGTTTTCTTTATTACAGACAAAAACAAAAGTTATATTTAAGTGAAAGTTTTATATATTAAACACGTACAAGTTGAAATTATCTATTTAAATACGAAGTTGCATGAAATGTGTTGCATTTGTACTATTGAGCACGATCTTTTTTGTATCGAAACTTTTTTAAGAACAAAGCAACTCAAACAATAAATTAAAAAAAAAATCTCTTTATCTCACTTGTGAATAATAGTAATGAAAAAGTCACAGTATGATAACAGGTGTCATTATGTGCCTAATTGCGGTGAAATTAGAGCCACTTTATGAGCAAGTGTGTTGAAAAGAAAATTACATTTTAACTTACGAAAAAAAAGGAGGAGTTTCTCAATTCGACATTCATATTTTTTTATGTATTTTATTTACCACGCATATTTTTTTAATGGAAAGAGAATATCCACATTATAAAAAAATAATATCCACCACTAAAGATAGAAATAAAGGATTAATTGATAATTTGCCCACTGAATTTTTAATAGTGAACCAATTCTGTTTTTTTTTGTTATTTTTATTTTAAGGTTTGTATATTCTCTTTCAGTCAGTAATTGGGCCTTGAACATCGCCAGGCCAAACAGACATCAATAACGTTGGTCGCGGCCACGCCCGGCAGTGGACGCCGAATCGCTTGATTACCTCTGATGGCACCATCGTGGCATCGTTTACAGCCGCTTTATGGTGCCGGCTTATTTACTGGCCCATTCCACTTCTACAACGGTTTCGTTTCAGGGATAATTTTTGGCTAGAACTTTGGGGAATATTTTAAGTGATTAGAAATGTCATCGTGTTTTTAAAAGTATCGTCGTGGGAGACGTAAGTCGACACGCAAGCTGTAACTCACACTGTAGAACTCGTAAACCTACTGTCGGTGTTTCTTTACTGAAATGTATCTTTTCTTTTGTTTTTTTATCAAAAACTAATTTCAGCGGTATTTTCGGGTGACTCGTTCAATCAATGTCAACATCCAATTTTGAATTTTAAAGTCCTGCTGAAGTCGTACAATATCAGTTCCTTTTAAGGGTTCCATACCCGATGGGTCCGAACGGAACCCTATTGCTGTCACCCACGTGTCCGTCAAAAGGACCGCCTTTCAGTCTGTCCGTCTGACCGTCTGTCACACAGATTTTACGTCCAAACGATTGGAGCTCAAGTCTTAAAATTTCACAGTATAAGCTTCTTATTGACCCAAAGCCATACAAATGTCAAAAAATATTTATTTTTAAGGAAGGCTCCCATACATCTAAAGGTACCAATAAAAAAAAAGGTTAACCTTCCGCATCAATTAGTGTGGTATTGTTCTTTACACAAATACTGTAATATTTGTTTTAAAACATATTCATCCGAAATCAAATTAATGAGAAGACACCAAAGTCTGTTTTTTAAAATAATTGCGCCGAAGAATTTTTTAACTTTCCATTGACCTATGAAATTTGGTAATAATATTTGGTATGAAGAACATTTTACTAACAAATACTAATATATTGATAAATCAGACCTTTTCTTTGAAATTCCCTCATTTTAAGGGTTCCGTACCCAACGGGTAAAAACGGGACCCTATTACTAAGACTCCACGATCCATCTGTCTGTCTGTCCGTCTGTCACCAGGCTGTATCTCATGAACCATGATAGCTAGACAGTTGAAATTTTCACAGATGATGTATTTCTTTTCCCGCTATAACAAAAAAATACTAAAAATAGAATAAAATAAATATTTAAGTAGGGCTCCCATACAACAAACGTGCTTTTTTGCCGTTTTTTGCGATAATGGTACGGAACCCTTCGTGCGCGAGTCCAACTAGCACTTGGCCAGTTTTTCCTTTTGCGGTTTAGTACGGAACCCTAAATGTACGAAGTTCGACACGCAATTGGTCGGTTTTTTTTTCGAGTTGGTAGTTACTTCTACTATTAAACTTTTTATTAGATCATTATTTTATGTTGAGTTATTTAGCGTATAATATAACCTCTCTTCTATGTGCTCCATCATTAATGTAAATATAAAAACACACATACAATCTCAGCTCACATTCAAGGAAATCAATAAAACAATCGAGGAATAAAACCGAGTATAGAATATAATTTAAAATACATATCTGCGCGCATGAAAGCGAGCGTTTGAACATTAAACTGTAAACCCTTTTTATTCTGCCATAAAGTTTATCACCATAAAAATATGGTGTTTTTACCAGCGAGCAATATACTTTCTATTGCTCTATAATAACTGCTTTGGGAATTGATAACTGGCTTTTATATTCTGCTAACTATTGCCTTCGGGTTCACATGCGAGCAATCTTCTCAGATTGTTTTCTTAAAAAAAATTACGAGTTGGTGTTAGAAGAATTTACCTCTAATTTCATGAGATTTATTCTGTAGTATACTTACGCGTTTAGGTTCACGCATAAATATCTAAAGAGGCCTAAGAGCTACCTAATTACTCTAGACATTTCTTTCTCAAGGATAGCAACGCATCTGTGATGCCTCTGCAGTGATGTCCATATGTGGCGCTGACCACTTAAAATCACGTCGGCTGTCGGCTTGTTTGCCTTTTCTGTTTGTCAACTTTTGTTGTACCACTGTTCGGCAAAGATCTCCCCATAGCCTTCCACTCTTTCGTGTAGCCTTCGCCGACCAATCCGTCGCAAACGACTCACAGAGAAGTCATTGGATGATTTAAAAGGCCTAGATTAGTTTGCCATCGAATCACATAAAATATCTTTGAGAATTTGAGATCATGTAAACCTACAATATGTTCATCCACAAAGAAAACAAAAATATTCTATGACGATTGTGAAAATAATTCACTCTCGTGTGTGTGAGATACGACATTTGTGTTTTCAGATGTTTTACAGCTTCAGATAGTAGCACTTAATGTAGTTTCAATAATAAAAAAGTTAGAACTTCAAGATTGTCGTGTTTATGACCGCTTAACATTTTATCTAGCCTTATGTGGTTTTGTGAAAACCTACGGTTGAATAAACGAACTGTAGAAAGGTATTTTATAAATAAGGCATCAAAACATATCCAGAAGCGCTCGATGAAGCGATTTTCTATCTGCGTTTGTTTAGGATTGACCCAACGTGACAATTCAGTGCGCATGTCAAGCGCAACTCCGACAATTCCCACAGTGTCACTTAATTTCTCGTACTACACAAATACAGGTTCATAAATAGTTTGTCTAAATGTTCCTGAGATGGGTCTTGTTGGGCCACTTACGTAGAAAGTTCTGTGAACACAGGTGCGTCGGTTTATTGAGAAGGACAGTACATAGGCCGGACCTAGGTAATTAATTACCTAAACAGGGCTCTGGAGAACAGTACTAAATGTACTAAACGTACCTAAGGTAAAAAGGTAGGCTAATCATTTATTTTATTTGTTTAATCAATAACTTCTCAATTTCAAGTCGTACTTACCACGAAATGTATCACTTGCCACGGACATGAATCTTCAACATCTATGCCTCAACGACTATCTCTCAGAGGATTGTACGAAGTAGATTTTTTATTCACTAATAATCAATAATAGGTAGAATTGACCCCGAAAATAGTGTTGTGGTTCTTCAATTAGAACGTGCATACAATGATCCATTTAATCCATTAATACTGGAGCTTCTTAGAGGCACCAGCGACGCGTGAAACTAGCCTGTCGGTGTCGATACGATACGATACCAAGAAGAGCGGTGACACGATACTGACGGGAACCGATTGAGTCACTCACTGGTATCGATATAACCTTTGGCTTCTATATATTACAACTGAAGGTTGAATACAAATTTTTATTTTATCTCTCTCTCTAAAAAATAATACATTTTCTTTGACCGTTACAAAAATCTGCAGACTTTATACAAATGAATGACTAAATTTTAGCGGTGTTTTTTTTAGTGGTGTTGCCCAGTGGGGGTGTTCGTAAATTAGGAATGTAGGTACTACCTACTGGTTTCAAAAGTATCCTATGTTCTAATGTCTAGATCTGAACCATCCGGTGTTAACTTTCATCAAAATTTGTTATACCATTGAGGCGTGATTGTTCAACAAACATCTAAATTCACAATACACACTTTCACAGTTTGTAATATTGGTAGGAAGTAGGATCTACATTAATTCCTTGTGTATCTCAAGAGATTCATCTGAAAATATCTATAACCGGAAACCCGGAACATAACATAAACATAATTTACCGATACAACCCCTTTAATAGCGCGATGAACGATTAACATCAAAGAGATAAACAATAGTTATCAACAACCGACATCAACATTCCTTTACCTTCAGCTATCACTTTGAAGGCGAGGTCTGGATGATAGCGAGTAGTGGATCAGGTAGCGGAGTGGTTGGCGGGCCGTTCGTGGATACAAGTTACTGCTAGCTAGCTTCTGCCCGTGGGCACAAAGTACGTAAGCGGTGGCGCGCCGCAGACGGAGAGGCCACTACGACACACTATTGAAATTGCGATTTTACAGGGAATATTGGGCAATATTGGACCGAGATCGGTCACGGCTGTCATGAGTGCTTTGTGCGGGCGTTTGTCAGGTCATTCATACATAAAGTACTGTAACGAGGTTGCATTGGCGGGGTTACCTTTATAAATTACTAGCTGACCCTCGGGGCTTCGCTCCCGTCAACTGCCTGGCTACCCTGCCTACCCTGCCTACCTTGCCTATCCTGCCTACCATGACTACCCTGCCTGCCCTGCCCCTACCCTGCCTTCCCTGCCTACCCTGGCTACCCTGCCAACCCTGCCTGCCCTGCCTACCCTGCCTAACCTGCCTACCCTGCCTACCCTGCCTACCCTTCCTTTCCTGCCTACCCTGCCTACCCTGCCTACCCTGCCTACCCTGCCTACCGTGCCTACCCTGCCTACCCTGCCTTTCCTGCCTTCCCTGCCTTTCCTACCTACCCTGCCTACCCGGCCTACCCTGCCTACCCTGCCTATCTTGCCTACCCTGCCTGCCCAGCCTTTCCTGCCTACCCTGCCTACCCTGCCTATCTTGCCTACCCTGCCTACTTTGCTTACCCTGCCTAACCTTCCTTTCCTGCCTACCCTGCCTACTCTGCCTACCCTGTCTACCCTTCCTTTCCTGCCTACCCTGCCTATCCTGCCTACCCTGCCTACCCTGCCTACCCTGCCTACCCTGCCTACCGTGCCTACCCTGCCTACCCTGCCTTTCCTGCCTTCCCTGCCTTTCCTGCCTAACCTTCCTTTCCTGCCTACCCTGCCTATCCTGCCTACCCTGCCTACCCTGCCTATTCTGCCTACCATGCCTACCCTGCCTACCCTACCTATCCTGCCTACCTACCCTGCCTTTCCTGCCTACCCTGCCTATCGTGCCTACCCTGCCTACCCTGCCTTTCCTGCCTACCCTGCCTATCTTGCCTACCCTGCCTACTCTGCTTACCCAGCCTACCCTACCTATCCTGCCTACCCTGCCTGTCCTGCCTACCCTGCCTTTCCTGCCTTCCCTGCCTTTCCTGCCTATCCTGCCTATCTTGCCTACCCTGCCTACCATGCCTACCTTGCCTACCCTGCCTTTTCTGCCTACCCTGCCTGCCCTGCCTACCCTGCCTACCCTGCCTTTCCTGCCTACCCTGCCTATCTTGCCTACCCTGCCTACTCTGCTTACCCTGCCTACCCTGCCTTACCTGCCTATCCTGCCTACCCTGCCTACCCTGCCTACCCTGCCTACTCTGCTCACCATGCCTACCCTGCCTACCCTGCCTACCCTGCCTACTCTGCTTACCCTGACTACTCTGCTTACCCTGCCTACCCTGCCTACTCTGCCTACCCTGCCTACTCTGCCTACCCTGCCTACCCTGTCTAACCTGCCTATCCTACCTACCCTACCTACTAATTTGTATCTATCATCAATAGTTTTCTCAGCGCACGCCAAATAATGTATTTTACAGACAACATTTTGCTACCTTGGGTTACATTCTTGCAATTTTCATAAGGATCTCTATTTTTTTTGAAAATATTTTATAGCCTATGACATTCAGGAATAATGTAGCTTTCTACCGGTGCAAGAATTTTAAAATCGGTTCAGTAGATCCAGAGATTACCCCTTACAACGTCACAAACTCACAAACTCACAAACTCACAAACTCACAAACTTTACCTCTTTATAATATTAGTATAGATTACAGACACAATATACTTTAAATTAATTCTTTAAATTCGTTCTTTCATTCATTTTTAAGTTATAAAGGTCATTAAAATTTTCAAGATTAAGTAAGAAATTAGTATTAGATTAAGTAATTTTTAAGTTAGAAATTCAAGGAAAATAATAAAGTATTTTAATTTTAAGGCCATAGACGAAATTGGAAAGGCTATGAAACTTGTCATAATAATATGGTTTAAGTCATCCAGCTCACAAATGTACATCTTTTTAGTTCGCTTCTTAAGCAATCAGGTTTATTGATTTTATTAACTTTTTTTTCACATAAATATTTTTGTCGAGCTTGGTGCTTTTCACATTTCATGTTTTTGGTGGGTTTTTTACTACACCATTGTTAAGTCTTGTTACCATCCAATCTTCGTCGTATGAGGAGTCATGATCTTTAATGGATATTTGATGTTCTGTCTACCCTCTAAGGAATGTAAGCATGATATGATGTATGTTTAGACGAATCGATGTATTTATGTTTGTTACTTATGCAAACTACTCCTTTTTAAAATTCGGTATCAATTAGTAGCAACCCTAGTGAATCTGTCAAGTTTAGCTGTAAATTTTCGAAACGGCAGGAGTGGTCCTTCTGTATACTTTCTATTTTGTGCCGTGGGTTTGCCCGCGTAAAAAGTGTTTTATTATCCCAACGGAACACGCTACCGAGAAAAAAAAGACTAGCAAAGAGCGAGTCGGACTCGCGCTCCGAGGGTTCCGTACAAATAGCTACATTAACCAAAATATTTAAATAACATTACTGAAGTTCATAAGCTATGAAAACACCGAACATTGCTCTAACGATAAGATAAACAGAATTGAGGGACAAAATTAACTTTGCCGCTGGAAAACTGTAGTCCCCATACATTGACATATTTATTTATTAATATTGTTCAATGTTAACCTTTGAACATCGAATCAGCACTTGGCCCGGCGACGACTACACGAGCGGCCTAGTTAAAATAATGACTGAGTTGCATCTTACACGCATGAAACACATACAACTTTGTATAATAGTGTGTATTAAGTTAAATTAGTATATAAGCTGTACATCTTGTAAAATAAACCAGATTTGAATTTTATATTCTTGTCTCATTACCCCTCACTGTGGCCAAGACACCTTTAGCCATCTCTGATCAGTCTCGTGAGTCTGCGAGCTGGCAGTGAGTTTATCCTTCCCGAACCTGGACATCCTGTCTACTATCCGTCTGTAACCTTAGGTCGCATGGTGCAGACATCCTGAACTTATTTATATATTTATATATCACTACTAGGTATATGGTAGATTAGGGCTGTAGGGCTTATAGGGATTATAGTCGTAGGGACTGTTAGGCTTATAGGTTCAGTAGGCGCGTGACGTATCATATCCCTGCATGTACTAACGCACCCTCAACAGTATTGCGACCTCACGTGACATCTGTTTGGAGTGGTTAGTCATTTTGGTCCTTCGAGCATTTGAAATTTCTTTCAATCACGCGGTCCCCTTATTACTGTAGGAATTGACTTTGACAGACTTGACTATTGTGTTAGGTCCGTTAGAGAAGTGGGAAAGAAGAGCACTATGGAGATACAGGAAGTTAACGAACTAATCAGGAGCCAGGAAGCGGATTACAGTGAGATCAAAAGGATAGTCTCAAACCTGAAAAAGGACTCGCCCACAAGGAAAACGGAAAAATACCTCAACGAACGGGAGAAAATATTAGACCAGGTTTTCCAGCGAGTTCAAGAAAACCACTTGAAACTACAAGATCAAGAGATCTTGTCAACTCATAAGTACATTACTACAAACTACTTTGGTAACATTAAGAAATGTTACGACGAAGGAATCAACTACCTCAGAAAATGTGAGGAAAGACTACAACACGTACAAAGTATTTATGAACCACGACTTCTAGACGAAGATGAAGACAAGGGGGTTGTCAGTAGCCCAAAACTGTTTATACAACTGTTCCGAATGTCACAGATATCCAAGAAAATATCTCAGGCTAAGGAATCCATTACTCAGGATAAGCCAATATGGCATTTACAAACACTATTACAAACCTTACAAAAACAATGGCTAGAAATTGAAGAGACGCACATCGAATTACTGATGGCTGAAAGCACACTGGACAATAGCTATTTCAAGGATAATTGCTTCGAGAATACACAGACAGATTATGACATTATCATAAATTTGTTAGAAGCAAGAATAATCCAAAACTCGGGTGAAAAAACTATGTCGACAAAATCGTCAGTAAAACTTCCACGAATAAATATTCCCATATTTGCGGGGAACTATGACTCTTGGTACACATTCCAAGATTTATTTAGAAAAATAATTCACGAAGATAACTCAATTTCTTCTACAGAGAAAATGCAGTATCTTAAAACACACGTAAAAGGCGACGCAGCAAGATTAATACGTCACTTAACAATTAGCGAAATAAATTACGAAACAGCTTGGAAATTGCTTACGCAGAGATATGAAGACGAGCGCATGATTGCTACTAAGTTTATTGACAAATTATTAGATTTACCTAAAATGCAACGAGCAAACGCGGTACAATTACGAGACATGCACGACACTATAAATGAATGTCTTGAGGCACTGAAAAATCAAGGCATAAATACACCATCTTGGGGCCCTCTATTGATAAGAATAGTCAGTAGAAAATGGGACGAGGAAACAAATACCAAGTATGAAGACCAATTACAAAACAGGAATAAATTACAATCCTTCGACGAGATGATGAAATTCATGGAAAACCGTTTCAGTTGTCTTAAGTCATTTGACGGGTCGTTATCACATACTAATGGTCAACAATCACGTAATAAACAAACATCGGAAAAATATAAACGCTGTTGGCATTGTCAAAGTATGGATCATAGTATTCATTCTTGCCCTAGTTTCAAAGAGTTATGCGTCAGCGACCGATACAAAGCCGTCACGGAAAAAAGAATGTGCAAGCGTTGCTTAAATCACGATGATCGGAAACAGTGTGTGAGTGCAGTTTACAAACAATGCAATATTTGTCAACATAAGGGGCACAACACATTATTACACCAATCTAAACCGTTTCAAAATAGTAATAACGCCAAAAAATACACAACAAAAAATGTAGGAATAGAGAAGCCTCAAAATATAACAACGTCGAATTTATCGGCAACAAATACCAACACTAAAAATACAACTTTACTCGCTACCGCTATAGTAAAAACTACCTCTTATGACGGGATGCCGCAGTTGTTGAGAGTGTTATGTGATCAAGGATCAGAAGCTTCATTTTGCACTGAAGAAGTGGCACAACTGCTGGCTTACCCACGTCAAAAAATCCGAGCCGAAATAAAAGGAATCGGAGATGAAAAACCAAAAACATCAAACCATACAATCAACATTACTTTACAACCAAGGTACTCTAGCGATTATAAACTGCCAGTAACGCTAATAATACTACCAAAACTAACAAGTTCATTACCAAGGCATGACTTAAAACAATTACAAGAAAAAATCTTGGATAATGCGCTGATAGCTGACCCAACTTATTATAAAAAGGGACCAATTGATATAATATTAGGTGCCCAAGACCATAGCAAAATACTACTACAGGGTTTCGAAAGACTACGGGACGGAATTATCGCTCAAAACACACAGTTAGGGTGGATTTTATCCGGATTTTATCCCGATGACACGAATAGTGGAGCCAAAATACTGAGTATGGTGGCTTGCACTGAAGAGGTACGACAACTTACGAAATTTTGGGAATTAGAAGAAATTCCACAAAACTACAAACTCACACAGGACGACCAGGCCTGTGAAAACTACTATAGAGAAACAACGATAAGAAACCTAGATGGAACATACACGGTACGACTTCCGTTTAAGGATACAAACTTAAACTTAAACATAAACGGCGAATCGCGCAAAAAGGCCGCTGCTCGCCTCTTACAACTAGAACGACAGTTCGCAAAAAATGAAAATTTACGACACCAATACATTGAATTTATGAACGAATATTTACGTATGGGTCATATGAGAAAAGTAGATACAAAAAACTACAACTTAGGAAAATACTACATACCACATCAGGCAGTAATTAAGGAAGACTCACTTACTACAAAGTTACGCGTGGTTTTGATGCGAGCAGCAAAAGCAGCACAAAAATAAGCCTTAACGACAATATGTATAAAGGTCCACGACTACAACAAGATTTATCCACTATACTGCTACGATGGCGAAAACATAAGTTTGCCTTCATGGCGGATATTATGAAAATGTACAGGTTCATAAAAATTAATGATTTAGACTTCGCACATCAAAGAATATTATGGAGACTTTCTCCCAAACAAGCAATTAGTGAATATGAACTTACAACAGTTACATACGGTACAACTAGCGCACCTTATCTTGCGGTACGAACACTACAACAACTTGCCATAGACGAAAAAGATAATTACCCAATGGCGAGTCAAGCTACATTACAAGATTTCTACGTGGATGATATTTTGTCTGGAGATTCCCAGGAAAGCACAGCTAAAGAACTTCAAAGTCAGCTAATATCCATGTTAAACAAGGGTGGCTTTAAACTTAGAAAATGGTCGTCAAACAGTTCAGAGCTCCTCGAAAATGTACCTGCGGAAGACAAAGACGATCAACTACTCAAGCTACCATTAGACGAGTCCAGGAAGTCATTAGGCATGTCATGGTCACCACGGGAAGACAGTTTTTATTTTCAAATAACTATAATGGAAAAAGAAAAACCAACAAAAAGATGGATTATGTCAGAAGTAGCGAAAATATTCGATCCCCTGGGTTGGTTAGCACCAATTATAATTAAATTGAAGCTGCTTATACAAGAACTGTGGACTAACGAGATAGGATGGGATCAACCTGTTGATAACATACTCCAGAAAAAATGGATTGAAGTACAAAAACACCTTAAAAGTATAGAAAAAATAAAAATTCCGCGGTGGTGTCACATAACTGATAGCACAGAGAATGAACTATATGGTTTCAGCGACGCGTCCGAGAAAGCTTACGGAGCGGTCGTATATAGCCGTGTAAAAATCAATAACAACTACTACATTACATTATTACAAGCAAAATCAAAAGTGGCACCGAAGAAACAAAAGACTACTCTACCTCGTCTCGAGTTATGTGCAGCACTCCTACTAGCCAGTTTGATCGAAAAAGTTAAAGAAGCGCTCAATTGTAAGAATATCACGATATCTTGTTGGACGGATTCCATGATCACCTTAGGCTGGATAAGAGGAGAGCCTGGACGCTGGCAAACTTTCGTAGCTAATCGGGTATCACAAATTAGACAACTTGTACCGAACGCAGAGTGGAACCATGTAATATCTGCTGATAACCCAGCTGTTATCATTTCAAGAGGCCTTGAGCCGGAAAAACTTGTTAACTATTCCTTATGGTGGAATGGTCCACTATGGTTAAAAACCGATCAGATACCCACCACGAGACGTATGCCACAGCCGACTGAGGAAATCAAAAAGTGTCACACAGTTACAAGTGTTACAACTGAGATAGAAAAGAACGATCTCTGGAATAGATTTTCCAGTTTAAATAAAATGTTAAGGGTGTTATCTTACTGCTATAGATTTGCAAACAAGCAAACAATAAATAAACCAATTTCTTGCGTTGAATTAAAAAAGGTAACAAAACGAATAATTCTGAAAATACAACAACAGGAATTCGAAGAAGAATTGAAAACTATACAAAGAGGACAGCCTATGAAGAAAAATAAAAAGCTATCCACTTTAGATCCATTTATAGACGAGGATGGATTACTAAGAGTTGGAGGCAGGTTACAAAACTCTGGATTGCCTTACAACCAGAAACATCCAATACTGTTACCATACAACCATCATGTAACGTCACTAATTATACAAGACGCACATTTAAAAACGTTGCATGGAGGCAACAAATTAACATTAGCATATTTACGACAAACATACTGGATCATTAATGGAAAAAGAAAAGTGAAGAGCGTTATTAACAAATGTGTGAAGTGCATACGATACAAAGCAGACACAAACTCGCAAAAAATGGGAATCCTACCAAAAGTACGAGTGACGGAATCATATCCATTCAGTCATACTGGAGTGGATTATGCAGGTCCAATACAAACCAGAACGATGAAAGGAAGAGGTCACAAGTCTTACAAGTCATACATTGCTGTCTTTGTATGCCTAGCAACAAAAGCAATACACCTAGAATTGGTGGGAGATTTGACAACAGAAACATTTATCGCTGCGCTACGCAGAGTCATGGCACGTAGAGGTCATGTGTCACACATGTATAGTGACAATACAACAAATTTCGTAGGTGCAGCCAACTTCTTACATCAAGAAATATTACAAATCACGCAATCGCCGCAATTCCAAAGCGCAATAACAAACATAGGAACTGAGTGGCATTTTATTCCTCCGTCATCTCCACATTTCGGTGGCATTTGGGAAGCTGGCGTAAAGTCAGTGAAACATCATTTACGACGAGTAATCGGAGATACGACTCTAACATACGAGGAAATGACCACCTTACTACACCAAATTGAAGCGTGTTTGAATTCAAGACCATTGTGTGCGCAAACCGAAGATGTTAATGACAACACTATACTAACTCCAAGTCATTTTCTTATTGGCCGAGAAGCAGTAGGAACACCAGATCCGATGGAAAACATTAATACTGACTTAATGAATAGATGGAAACAGATACAAAAGATGAAAAAAGATTTTTGGAACAGTTGGACAAAAGACTATCTACATCAACTTCAGCAAAGATACAAGTGGAAACAAGCACATGAAAATGCTAAAATTGGAACTGTAATACTAGTAAAAGATGACAATGTAAAACCAAGTAAATGGCCGTTGGCAAAAATCACAGAAGTCCACCCGGGAAATGATGGGGTAGTTAGAGTGGTAACAATTAAAAAATCAACAGGAGCTGAACAGAAGAGATCAATTCATACATTGATCCCGCTCCCTGTAAACGAAAACAAAGAAATTGGTACAACGAGTAAAGACATACAAACGGCTACACAATGTAACATATCAACAGCTACCACAAACAGAAGAGGTATACGATCACCGAAAAATTGGATAAAGGATTTACTATTACAAACAATACTTGTCTTATTAATTGGCACCGTATCAAGTACGCCTACATACACATTAAAAAATATAGATCCAGGATTGTATGTGGAAAAAATAGGAACTGCAACTATCAATCGAGGAATGTTTAGAATTGAAACAGACTACGAGAGAGAAAGTTTAGAACTAGACCAAGGAAAGATTGAAAAAATAACGTCACAATTCCAACAATTTTGCATAAATACGCAAAAAATCATGTACGAAACGCATTGCAACGAATTTTATCACCATTTAAACGAAGAAAAAACAAAGTTTAAGACAACAAAAGGATACCTAACAGAAATAAGAAATAATAGGAAGAAAAGAGGTGTATTAGGTCAACTCTTAACATCGGTGTTTGGAGTTAATGACGAAGTATACAGAGACATAGATACATTAAATAACAACCAGCAGAAACTTATTGATGCTGCCAACCATCAAACAAAAATAATGATATCTACAATCACAGCTGTAAACCAAACTGAAGAGCAAATAAAAAAAAAGCTAGATAAATTCCAAGCAAAACTAAATGAAGCAATATCATTTATGAATCAGAACAATGTTTGGTATAAAAAGATTGACAACAACCACGTTAAAATACAAGTAATGCAAGCCTATGAGTTAGCAAACAATTTCATCAATGAAATAATGGATTACTATACAGGTTTACTTGAAATTTATTTACAAAAAGCAAGTGTATATAGCATATTAACACCAACACATGTCAGCAACATAATAAAAACGGCTAATCAAAAGTTACCATCAAACTTAAAAATCATTCAGGATCAAATAATACAGACTGAGATGAATGTAAATACTACTCACATAAGAGTATATGCTCACTTTCCAATACACGACGTAACAAAGTATACACTCATACATGTCACGCCTATTCCAGAGAGGAAAACTGATGGATCGTTCGAGTGCTTCTCTATTCAGCAGACTTTCATGGGGTTCGACTACAACAACGAGCGTTACTTTGAACTGAGTCAAGAAGAATTTAAAGATTGTCTTCATAGCAATACAGAATTTGTCTGCTATCCTGTAGCTGTCAAGAACATGCAATTAAATAAAAATTGCATAGTTGATCAACTTTTTAGAACTGAGAACTACACACAAACTCAATGCACGTCAGAAATCTACAAAATGTCGACAGATATTGTATGGAAGCAATTATTCATGCAAAACACTTGGCTCTTCGTAACGACAAAACCAGTAGCCATATCGATTGTGTGTGACGGACAAAGACAAGAAATAACGATTCACGATGTTGGAGTTCTACATATCGCCGAGAATTGCGTTATTAAAACACTTAAAAACATACTTGCTGCAAAAAGAACAACGACTGTGACAGTGCTAGCTTCTTATTCTAAAACAACGAATTTCTCCATTAATACGCAGATTTTACAAACAAACATTAAAGATATATCGAAAGAAGAAGTAGTGTTAGACAGGACAAAAGGAATTTTTGACCATTTAGTCACATCTGAAACTAGCTTACAGACTCAACTAGATAACACAATTTGGAAACAGTTACAGTCTCATACATACATAGCTAGCATCAGTACTTCACTCATAATCATAACTTTAGCATTTGTTTTAATTTATTTTGGTCCACAGGTGTTGAATCGACTTAGAGCCGTCATTACTGCGAGAAGAAACACTGCGCCACCTACTCAATTGCCCTCGATCGTCAGCAACATACCACACACGCAACTAACAGAGCAGCCGTACGGCATACCACGCAGGGTGCCCACTCAAGCACAGCAAACTGGAGAAGGCCAGGCCAGACCATACGAAACCATTGAGCTGTACCAACTACGGTCCTGTCCCTGAGGAGTCGCCAGAATGTTCAATGTTAACCTTTGAACATCGAATCAGCACTTGGCCCGGCGACGACTACACGAGCGGCCTAGTTAAAATAATGACTGAGTTGCATCTTACACGCATGAAACACATACAACTTTGTATAATAGTGTGTATTAAGTTAAATTAGTATATAAGCTGTACATCTTGTAAAATAAACCAGATTTGAATTTTATATTCTTGTCTCATTACCCCTCACTGTGGCCAAGACACCTTTAGCCATCTCTGATCAGTCTCGTGAGTCTGCGAGCTGGCAGTGAGTTTATCCTTCCCGAACCTGGACATCCTGTCTACTATCCGTCTGTAACCTTAGGTCGCATGGTGCAGACATCCTGAACTTATTTATATATTTATATATCACTACTAGGTATATGGTAGGTTAGGGCTGTAGGGCTTATAGGGATTATAGTCGTAGGGACTGTTAGGCTTATAGGTTCAGTAGGCGCGTGACGTATCATATCCCTGCATGTACTAACGCACCCTCAACAGTATTGCGACCTCACGTGACATCTGTTTGGAGTGGTTAGACAAATATGTTGGGTTTGGTCAATAGTACTGACGTCAAAACAAATCGCAAGCACGCCATCTGGCGGCAAAACAAGAACAACTATGCATTGGCGAGCTTTTTTCTAACTGCTTGCGTGGTGAGGATAGCAGAATATGAGCAGTTAAGTACTGACCGCCTTGGAGCTAAGACGTCGTAGAATCAGTGTCGATCCGTAATATTGATAAGCAAGATTGTAACTGTGAATATTTGAATAAACCCAGTGTATCGAATAATATGTGTGATTTCATTTTCACGATTGTACCCACCGACCTGCCCACACAGGATGTCTTAACCTAAGGGAATACATCCTGACTTCCCGATGGTTTGCATCTATCGGCAAGCCTCGATGCGACATATATATATATATATATAATATACTTTATTGTACACCATAAGTTCGATTTATAAATGAAACTTAAAACTAATAAGAAAACTTAAAAAAAAAATCAAACCGACTTCCAGGACAAAAAACTACAAAGCAAAAAATAACTTTCTCTTCTTAAGTCGGTGTCTTTTGTAACCATTTTTTTCAGTTTTTCGACACTGACTTCGAAAAAGAAAGTTATTTTTTGCTTTGTAGTTTTTTGTTCTGGAAGTCGGTTTGATTTTTTGTAAAAAAGTTTTCTTATTTTTCTCTTTTTAGTTTTGGTAGGTATCTCCAATTAACATGATAATCATTTATGGACAAAAAACATCTCATGACGATTCCAATAAAAAAACAATATTAAAATTATCCAATAATAAAATAAAACAATGTATCCTGGTCGTGCTTGGGCTAAGCACGACCAGGATACATTGTTTTATTTCAGAGTTCCAGTGCCTACTTTCCAGCTTCATCATCAGAATGGTGTCATTTTCATCAGTACCATTCATTTCTAAGTATTTGCTTCATCATAGTCGGTTAACTATTCGAGATATTTTATACCCGTGACATACTTAGCATTTAGGAGTTCCAGTGGCCACCTGTGGTCTTCTTCAGCAGTTTCACCTCACCAAATTATACTTTCTGAGTGCAAATGATTGCATTGTTGAAGAAAATACCAAAATCACTATATGTATGCCTATAATATTTGAGAAGTTCCCTCGATTTCTCTAGGATCCCATCATCAGATCCTGACCTGATGACTATGGGACCAACTAGGAAGTATACCCTTCAAAACAAAGGAAGATTTTTTGAAATCGGTCCAGGCTTCTTTGAGTAATCGGGGAACATACATAAAAAAAAAAGATTCCGACGAATTGAGAACCTCCTCCTTCTTTTGAATTCGATTAAAAACACATACAATGGGCGGCCTTATCGCTTTCCACGATCTCTTCCAGGCAACCAGGTATGGACAGTAATTGCTGGACACGAAGTGGGGCTGTTATTGGTGTGACAATACCAGTGTTAAAACAATTTATATTTTATAAAAGACTAGAAGACGCCCCGCGGTTTCACCCGCGTAGTTCCTGTTCCCGTGGGAATACAGGGATAAAAAGTAGCCTATGTCACCCGGGGATAGAGTAGCTTCCCAACGGTGAAAGAATTTTTGAAATCGGTCCAGTAGTTTTGGAGCCTATTCGGTACAAACAAACAATCAAACAAACAAAAAAATCTTTTCTCTTTATAATATTGGTATAGATATTCAGATGCATATATATGCTATTTAATATATATATAAATACATACAAACTAAAATATAAAGGCAACAATAAATAAAATGATTACAATCAATTCATAACCACAGCGATAGGTAATGTTCCCTCACGAGTCTTTTGAACACAGGCAATGATTGGGCGCGTTTGATTGGGTTTGGCAACGCATTCCACAGACGAGTAGCCTGGACAGTAAAGGATTAATCCAGAAAACTCGTGGAATGCATTGAAATTTGAAGTCGTAAGTTATCTGATGACCTAAGCAATTTTGTGTGGGAACCGCATAGAAACTGAAAAAGTTTCTTAATATAAAGAGGGGTGGAAGGAGTGAAGATCACATTATATAAAAACGTAAGAATATGAATATTCCGGCGAAGGAGAATTGACAATCACTTGAGCTTCACACGGCATTTGGAAACATGATAATATTTTGCGCAAACCGAATATGAACATTATACAGACATTTTGAAACCGCTCAAGTTTATTTAGTTGTTCTTGACTAAAGTCGAGATACTCGTAGCAGGCATCAGCATAATCAACGATGGGTAGAAGAAGAGATTGTGCAAGCGCAATCCTGGTGGCAGTCGGAACAAAATTACGCAGTCTTCTCAAAGATGCAGCTGATGCAAATAGCTTGCGTCTCTACAACCTCTTGCAGTTGGGCAGTCCTAGAATAGTTCCTATCAATGAATATCCCTAAGTTTTTTACTTTCACGCAGAATGGAATAACTGAGTTATCGAAAACAACCTGGGGCATAGTCGTCCAGTCGATTCTTGAAAACCATCCTAGAACTGCCAACCATAATTAACTGCGTCTTTGTGGGATTAACCGTAAGTCCATATCTTTTGCTCCATTCGCATATGCGGGCCAGATCATTTTTTATTATTAGGATAGCCACAGACAGATGTCCGAGAGTAGTTCACTGGAGATTGAGTTTATAAAAACTGCGAGAAGTAAAGGGAATAAAACGGCACCCTGTGGGGTACCACAATACTGTGGTGTAGTACTTCTGTTGGTAAACAAAAGTACTACACCAGGAAGGCAGTCTCTCCAATGCATATACGTTGCCGGCGACCGAACAGGTAACTACGAAATCAGTCAATTACCGATATATTAGATATGGGTCATATTCAAAATAATTGTAATAATTATACTGTCATAGTGTCCAACCCAATTATTTTTATAATGAGATACAACTGACTAGAATTTCATAAACAAACAGATTAAATGTTTATTTGAATTTAATAAAAAACAACGAAAAATTTGACATAGCTAAACAATTCATTAAAAAAAAATGAAACCAAACATTGCGTAGATTCCGTTTCATACAAGTACTCAATGTCCACGTCTTTGACTGTTAACTAAAAAAAATAATTTAATTATTAACTATTACACAAAGGTTAAAAAAAAAATTATATTCAGAGAATACTGTTTAAACTTTCAATACTTCACTAAACAAAATATAAAATACTATTTATTGTTCTTCAAATTTAATTTATTAATGAGTCTCTTGATTTTACACATATCTGTTATTCTTCTCTGTTATGCTATTTTAACATTATTTCCATGGTAATAAAGAAATTTGATATGCTGGCAAAATTAGTCCACTACCTGTCACTACACGACGTAAAAATAAATGATCGGCCATTTTGTTCAATATAGTTTCTCAGCTCGTTTCGTTGTCGAAGAAAATTAGACTTTTAAAAGTAAATATTTAATGTGAGACGTTTAAAATAGCGATAAGTAAGTTTACTGTTTTATTACCCATACTAGGAAATAACTGTATTGTGCTAATTGTTATAAATATAAAATATTCGTATAACATTTAAATTAATGTAGAAATAAATAGATTTGTAGGTTAGACACGTGCAATTAATTCATATACGTTATTTTATCCATCACTTTTTTTCTGTTACGTAACAGATATGAATGATTAGGCGTTATTCACATAGTGTCATATATGAATTAATGATAATACAATATTATTCAACTTACTGCACCGCAGGTTAGCCAAAACTTTTTTTTTTCTTTTTATTTGAAGTATGTATAGGTAGTGATAGTGGTGATGGTATTCTACTATCCCAGGTGTTTCAATTAGATCAATGTTAATTATTTATTTTACAAATGTATGCTATTTAAACTTGCCCTAATCATTCCTTTCTGTTATTTTTCTGTTACAATAAAATAATATTCATATTTGTTTCCTATCCGTAACTTACAATTATTTTGAATATGACCCATATACTCGTATTATGAGAGCACAGAATGCCAAGCAACACATCGAAATCGACAGCATTAAAAGCATTACTGAAGTCTAGCTTACTGTCATACACATACACAAAGTCGCGGTCAGTTTACCAAATGCATTTCTTTTTTTTTTGATGTTGGTACAAATTTACGGTTTTGGAATTGTTTTCTTTACTTGTGCTATAAGACATTGCTTCTTGCCAAATTTCATGATTCTAGGTCAACGGGAAGTACCCTGGCCCCGCCTGGCTGAGCAGTGGTGGCCCAGTGGTAGTGGCCGCACCTTACAAGTTGTAGGTCGTGATTTCGAATCCAGGCAGGCGCTTCACTTTGTGTAAATTATTTCATCACCACTGCTCTCAAAAACGGTCAAGGAAAACATCGCTTGGCGGATTACAGCCAATTCCCTCTCACACAGAGGAGGCCTGTGTCCCAGCAGTGGGAACATTAAAAGGCTGATGATGTGATGTGAGAAGTACTCTGTAGGTTTTGATTCCTTTAGTAGTGTAAAATATGCCTTATTAACGGCTGTATCTCTTGATTGCGTTGATCTAGAAGTTTGATTTATTCACCGCTGTAAAGGGTTGCAAACTTGAATATACGATATTAATTTCAACTCAATACCTCTTTAAGGATGATTTCCTTTGATGATGGGATAAAACTATCCAATGTCCTTCCCAGGGTCTCATACTACCCATCACTATACCAAGTTTCATTGAAATCGGTTCAACCGTTTAGTCGTGAAAAGTTAACAAACCAACAAACCAACAATCATATTTCCGCATTTTCAGACTCCTCCGACTTTAATATTTATGATATTAGTATGAATTAATAAATGAAGCATCGAGACGTCGACCAATAGCGTGTTGACGATAAAACCGTTTCGTTTAATAAATATTTACCAACAACCTTAATTACTTGTTCCTAGTAACAATTAACATTAACCGCCTAACAAGTCGGTGTTTATTTCAACGAAATTCACATAAATGACGGAAAGGTGTTGATGGGAAGATTGTAATTTCCTTATTAATCTTAAGTAAAGTCTTTATCCGTGATGCCAGAATTAAGAGGAAATGCGGTCACAGACATCCAACTGAAGAAAATAAGAAGGAAAGAAAAAAAACTAGTATATTTGGTTTTGGTTTGTTTTTTTGAATATCCTAAGTAAAAAATCATAATTTGATGTTTGGCTCTCGCCTATTTATTCCACCAATATTGGACCTAAAAAAGAAAAATATATGCTGTGCCCCTATGCTTTTCTTTTTGATGATACATTATTTTAGAAGCACTAAATCCTCAAAATATATTATGCTCAAAATTGCACTGTCAACAGAGGCCTAGTGTACAGTTTTGAAAACTATAAATGCTAAAAAAAAAACATAGGAGCACAACATATATCTTTTTTATTCAATTTACGGAATATCTTTTAAAATGTGCAATACTGGAGGATGAAATAGGCAAAAGCCAAACCTCGAATTATGACTTTTTACTAAGGACATTCAGTCGGAGCTCTCTGCCCGTATTTCCTCTTAGGGAAAGACTCGTGGATAATTAATAACAGCTGTAGGGGTCGACCTTAAAATCCACGAGTTCTGAGGTCTATGAATAGGTGAACCGAAGCCACCTCGTGTTCCGGAAATCCCACGGGCCATTGGTCCCTGCCGTCATTCAGAAATCTATGACAGTCGTACCGTCACCCAATAACTAGGTTGTTGGTGGAAATCAGACAGGTAATTGCAGGTACTGGTATTCAGCTGCATGCGATTTGACTGGAAGCTGATTCCTTCATTAAAGTTGGGGAAAGGCTGAGCAGATAAATTACCTACAATACTGTCCGGGGGTTTATTTAAATTAAAACACAAACTTCTTTTAATAAACACTTGCCATACATTTACAAAAGTTATTGCACAAGTGTCCCGCGAACAGGTGCCAGCCGGTACGTGCCTGTCCTACTGACTACCCTGTCAACATTACGGCTTGCATATATGCTTCCACTGCACTGTGTTAATTAGATCTGCACTAATTAAGTTAATATGCACGCGTCAGTTACTCAGGAATGCGATATGTTTGTTAAGCTCAGATGATTGTTTCCACATGTTATTCTGATCCAGTTAGCAGGGAGACAGCGCTCCACCGGCAGCATTGTCAGTTATTGTTAACACACATCTCAGTCAGTGGCTTGACGGCCCCGTAGAAATGAGCGATGTGACATTGCGACAACGATGAAATTCTTATTGAAATTGTTCTGCGGGTGAAGTTGAGCCATAACAGACATGCAGGGTGATTTTAAGTTCGTGGGCAGTATTTTAAGGGGTGATAGTACTCAAATATGAACCACTATCACAATATAATCAATAAACTAAACTGGTTTGATTGTTACAACACTTATTTTGTAACACAATATGTACCAAAATTTAATTTTGTAAAGGATGATTGTTTCCAATTTGATGCGTCCATCAGCACTCATCGCATCGAACCCCCGACGGGCCCAATGGGGTTGATTCCCACATTGTGTGTGTTTCCCGAGGTGAGCAGAACGAGTACTTTCGCGCGGGCGGCGCCCGATCGCGTGGAAGGGAAGATAACACTGTGACTGTGACACATACTGTGGTATCACAGCCAGGTGAGGAACCACTCTTTATAAAATAACGGTGTTAGAATGGTTAATTTTAGGACAGTTTGTGTGAAAATAGAGTTCCGTTCATCAAGTTGAGAGGATGCACGCCCTAAAAGGACATACCCGGATCTTATTGGTGATGTCCTTCAGAAAGGCCAGATGCGCAGTACTCATAACCGTATAACTAGATGTATGAATGTTAATGAAGTATTTAAGGATCGTACCAGATGGCATTCTGTGTTTCTGCCTAACGCCATGAGAAACAGGCTTGCATTTATGTATGATGAGTGTATGCAGTGTTCCGTACACAGTTATATCTTGGGCTCTAGACAAGTGGCATTCGATGTAAGCGAAGGCGATAGTCGAAATATTAAAATGCAAGGGATTGATCACGTGATTTTTCGATATCGCTTGTCAATCCCATACAAAATTGCTGACAATCGCTATCGCCACGCTTTTGATGATAGAATGCCACTTGTCTTTGGCCTCAGGTCAACTAGACAAAAATAAAGCGGTATGCGATTGTGCAGCATTGTGCTACAATGGAACCAAACTGATCTGCTCCGAGTCTGCTCATCACCTGCCCTGCAAATGCCTGCGGCCGCTTAGCCTGTATGTAAGTAAATCGGATGCGGCTGCCTTTGATTTCGTTGTAAGGAGTAACTTAGGTTACATTTATTTTAGAAAAAGAATTAGGTTGCCGCGCGAAAACAACTTAAACGCGGATGAAGTCGCGGGCAGCAGCTAGTTATAAAAGTAAATCTATTAACAATTATATATTATAGGCCTTTAAATGATTAAAACTAGGTTCCGCGTCTGTTCCTCAAGGCAAACTTAACCATATTTATTACTCGTCAAATTGTGTTTGATAAAGGTACTGATAAATTTATGTTGTGGGCGCTAATTTGTGTTCACACTAACTGATCCCGGACACATCTCATAAAAAAATAAAAAACTTTTTGCAAAAAAAATACTACCGACTTCCAAATACAAAACTACAAAGTGAAAAATAACTTTATATTTTGAAGTCGGTGTCTTTCGTTGGTACCAATTCTTTCCGTTATGGACACCGACTTCAAAATATAAAGTTATTTTTCACTTTGTAGTTTTGTATTTGGAAGTCGGTAGTATTTTTTTGCAAAAAGTTTTTTTTATATTTCACTTTTTAGTTGTACCTACCTAATAGGCAAGTTAGTAAGGTAACTATAACGCCAGAATAGATTTCATGAAACTTGAACCTAACCGGTGAAATGAGAAATCTGTGTACCCCTTAAGAGTGGACTGGTGTGATGTTATGTTATGAAATGGTATAAACAATAAACAGACATGCGATTGCAGCAATCCCGAGAGATTTGCCGTTATTTATTGAAGAGTTCTGTTGTATATCTCCGAAGTTCTTCATCAGATCTTCACCAAATTAAAATGGGACCAATTTCGGATCATGCTTATTCAAACAAACAAAGAATTTTTTAAATCGGTCCACAATTGACGGAGATACCGGTGAAAACAAACATAATGTCGAAGTCGGTTAAAAATAATTATGATATGTGTCTTCATCTTTATTACTCATGCTGCAAAAAGGTGATAGTATTTTTTTCGAAGTCACGAAGTCTTACACAAATATCAATCCAAGGTGAATAAGAGGGTTGTGGGTGGATTGTTTTATACAAAATACCTATTTCCCTGGATCGAAGATCAAAGTAGTCTTCCAATTCTGTAAACAAATACTTTAAGGACTGGAATAAAGTCCGTGTAATGTGGAATTGCTACGAATTCGGTACCATTTGAACATGCTTGTTTTACAAGATAATCTGCCTTATCATTGCCGTCTATACCTTTAAGAGACGGTTTCCACTGAATAAAAATTTGTTCATTCTGAGATTTGAATCGAACAAAATTTTTATAAAGTCTGCCAAAGAGCAATATTAGACTAAGATAATAAGCAAATATAAGCGATCTGCCTGATGACTCGACGCGATTCGATTTATGTTACACCAATAAGCGATATTTACTAAGCGAAATCCCAAATACGTTCACATGGACGCAAGATGATGCAATTCCACCGATTTGCACTTGCAAATACGTGCGCGATATCGCATATTATCTACGCAATTTGAATTGCCTCGCGCCATCAGGACCCTATGTAAGTTAAACAAATCGTAACTATACAAAATATTGTTCTTCTTCTGTACATACTTGTAAGTAAGAGTTAATACTGTTTACCCACTACACAGAACGACTTACAAAATCAAGCATTGCTCACCTAAACTAGAAACAAATTTAAAATAATCCTAAACTATTCACAAAGACTTGAGATAAGCCCAACTTAACTATTATAAGGTTTATAATGCTCATCTATCTTACCGAGAAAAACTTTTAATTTACGAATGAAGAGTAGGGTCCTTGCGAGGGTTTGCAGAGGATTGGTCCATAATTGACGGAGTAATCGGTGAACATACATTAAAAAAACATACAAACAGTCGAACATAGAACTACCCCCTTCTTGGGAAGTCGGTTAAAAAGGAGGAGGATCTCAATACGACTGTATTTTTTTTGTATCCCCAAAAGTTTTTACTAGGTGAACCGATAATTATGATTCTTTTTTTATTTAAAAGATGGTGCTCTCACGTGGTCCTATTTAAATTTGAACAAGATCAGATGAAGAATTTCAGATATATACACAGAACTCTTCAATAAATGACTCACACGAATCTTTCGGGATTTACGCAATCGCATGATTGTTTATTATTTACATCATTTCATAACATAAAATCACGCCGGTATGCTCTAAAGGGGTACGCAAATATGTACATTCAACCCTGATATACTCTCATTCCACCAGTTATGTTCAAGTTTCATGTTATTGGGGTAATCTATTCTAGCATCACTTTGGGCACTAAAGGTAGCTAACTATAGAACTGCTGTGCTATTCTGTAGATATGTTACCGTGATAGCTTAGATGAAGTGAGCTGTCCATCCCTAGCGTAGTCGCTGGTCCATTATGTACCACAAAACAAGAAAAATAACTTCAATTTCGAAAGTCGGTGTCAAAAAACAAAAAAGGGTGCACGACTTCCGAAAAGTTTTTGTTTTCACTTTAAAGTTGTGGTACATAATGAACCAGTTCTATAGTTATGTACTTTTAGTGTTCAATGTTTTTTTAGAAGACTTTATACCAACACCGACTTAGAAACAGTCGTCTGACCCAAAATCAATGCCTATATAAATAGAGAGGATTGCAAGTCAAAGCTCAAAGATTACTAACAGAACACTGACTAAGTAATAAGTACCAAGGTGTTCACACTCTCGTACACATGAAAAGCGTTAAGCTTTCTTTAGAAAGCAATTCCGGAAATGGATTCTTAAGATTTCCAGATTGAAAAGCTGGTAGATAGGAAGGTTTTGTGGCTTTCCTTTAATAAAGCCCAAAGCCTGATTAGGCCTCTTTTTTATTGCGGAACAATTTTTTTTTAAATAAATTTCTTAAGGAACCGCTACACCCACTTAGTTTGTACAATGAAAATAACAAGTTCAGATTTTATTCTGATGATAAGAAAAATAAGATCGTCAAAACTTGTGTTTCTGCAAATAGCACCAGTATAACAACGCTAAATGGTAGACAATATTTGGATACCGATACATATGGATACGATATTATCGACTGTACAAACTTTATCAAAACACATGTACCCATGAATATTAACAAATTTTACTATTTGACCAAAGTGCCTTATGTTCTAAGGCACTTGTCTCACCGCCGACGAGTAAGCGATTAGCTATCTACTATTTTCTCGCTGAAGAAACGTACAAAATATATAAGAACCCGTGTCAACAAAAGATACACAAATAGTAATAGTTGATCGCTGGCTGTTCACACTACCAGCGAGTACTTTCTCACCACAAGTTTGTCGCAGCGACAAGAGCTATCAAAGTTATACTCGCTCAGCGAAACGTGTGTGCGTTTGTACGTTTGTATGTATGTTTGTTTATCCACGCAATTCGCCGAAACAACTTATCGAATCGTAATCATTATTTTTTCAATTAGGTATCTCTCAACTTAGGGAATAATGGTAGTTACATCAAAATCGGTTCAGCAGTTTTCAAGATATGGAACATACAACCAAATTCCATAGCGACAAACAGCACGAATGTAAAAATTGAGTTATTGTGGGTATTTTGACAATCCTTAAACATTTACCTTATTATAGAACTTGCTAAATTTTTAGTGTTAGTTTACTGACACTAAAAAGAGAGAAACAAACTTTTTACAAAAAAATAAACCAACTTCAAAAGCAAAACACTAAAAAGTAGTGTTTTGCTTTTTAAGTCTGTTATTTTTTTTTATTATTTCATTGTTGTTCCTAGGGTGAACTGTGTTCCTATTTATAATTACTGAGTTCTATAATGATTTATACTTACAGTCAAAAACCGGACAAGCTACTTGCGACAAATTCAACCATAGTAGTGGTCATATCCCAGCCGTTGCAGTGTCATGCAACAATATTAAAAGGCGTTGTAATAACATAATTTAACAGCGCCACTGTAATTTCTAAGAACATTCTTATGACTTTTGTTGCTACGAACTGTAATCCAATTTAAAACAGAAGAAAAACAACAAACGACAGTACTGCATAATCACCCATAATTTTCTCGCTATTTTCTGCAGGAAAATCTAATTATAGAGTTGTTAATAAATGATTACACGAGTCACAGCACGCCCTCGAGGCAAACTAATTGGAATTAAAAAACATTTCCTTTGCGCTATGCTCCAATGACATCGCAGTGCGGTTTGTAGCACCGTGCCTTATGGTAAGTAATGGCACATATTTCATGATAAATGGTATAATGTATGTAAGAGAAATGCTACTTTGTGAAAGTGCAGTATTATTATAGCACCTGTGTTTTAATATCTAGCGTGTATTGACATTGTTTAAAAAGTGCTTTCAATAATTATTTATCACTGCCTTTTACCCTTTTTAGCAAGAAACATGTTCAGGTCATGATTGTACACGGTACCCTCCGGTGAGTTCCCGCATTGTCGAGGTGGGGGGGGCTCAGTAGCCGTGGCTTGGTCACCCACGGTGAAGCGAAGAGAAACCCGAGGGGGGTCCGCTCGTGCTGATGAGCACCACTGTCTTGACCCGTCACAGGGGGACCAAGGTTGCTGGTTTTGGCCCTGGGGTGGTCACGGAGTGCAATGTGTTCTGGTGCGCTGGTGATGAGGGTTACTCCCCAGAGGAGGGTCCAGTGACGGACAGCCGCGGCGGGTTCGCGGTGAGTGCTAACACGTGCCCGTGTTCCCGCCATAAGCGGCACAGTGGAGTACCGTGGAGTTTTAGTGGTTTGGAGTCCCACGTAACTGCGCTACATCCCCATGGTAGCGCAGTATGCATGAGCATAATACCTCGTGACAAAAAAAAGGGATCGTCACACTTTAAGTACGCAAATGTGGATACCGGCAGGCCTAAAAAACGCTGGCGTGACGATTTGGACTTGTTCCTGACAGATTGGCCGAAAAAGGCAGGTGATTTAGTTAGCTATACAAATATGGAGATACTTTTACCCAGTAGTGGGACAGTAGAGCGATTGCCCAACGGTATGCAAAAAAAAAATAAAAAAAAAAAAATGTGTTTCAAAACCAAGCGAATAACGCAGAACAACAGAGTAACAAAACTGCAGCGGTATACAAACCGACAGTTTTGCATTCACTTGACAATCTTTACCAATCTGTGTGCATGTGGAATAAACCTGTGAGCAGATATTACGACTGTTTCTTTGTGTAGTACAAATGTAGCTTTATTTTATTAGATAGGACTATATGTATGAGCAATATTGTTCTAACCGAATATTGGACAATGTCAGATAACTGGTGCAAGGTTTGTAGACAGAAGATTTGATTGAAAATTAATTGGTTTGTACCAAACCTTGTCGCAACTATATTGGGGCTGGCTCACAGTCTAACCAGATAGTATACAGCTGAATCCACAGATCTACATTTAGATCTTTGGTTGAATTCCAACATTCCACATGAAGAGGCTGAAAATCTAACCTCCAAAACCCAGTAACAACACGATACCCCTTGGTAAATGTTTCGAGTTTCTGGCTACTATCTGACCTTAATAACTCAGTTATTAGCTAACACGGTAACCCATGATGATACTTTCGGTTTTGCCAATTATCTGACCTATACAACCCAGTTACTGGGTAAAAAACCATCCCTGTGAGGCTTCTAGATTCCCATTTGACGCATTTTGAAGCTGTATTGTCCCTACCAAATACACCTACAACATGCACGATCTAGTCATTTCTACGCAACACACACTTAACCGCGAGCTGGCTGACCAAAACCAGATGTATCTTCCGACTGCACAGCATGATATTTTTCTTGTTTACGTCTTTTTAGTTCGCTTTTTAAGCAGTCAGGGTTTTTAAATTTTTTGAATTAATTTTTTTATTTAACACTTTTTAGTTAACATTTTATTCGAATAAGGTACATTTAAACATATAAGTGTTTTATATTTTTGAAACCGCCTCTTAATGGCCTACATACGATTTAGTGCCGTCAAACGGTAACTTTCTAAAGCATACTCCTCAATAACAGCTAGGTTAAAAGATTTGAAAAAATAAAATATGTTTCTTATTGATTCATGTACATAATTTTCATTTTCATTAAAACACAAGGTTTTTTCGTGTAACTAATAGTTTATCTTTAAAAAAATAATAAACAACTCGATATGTATTCGCAACTTTGGGAAACTCCTCCAAAACGACTTGGATTTTTAAAAATATTTTTATACAGAAAAATTGATGGCTGAAATTTCTTCATACCTAACATAGCATATGTAAATCAAGTCATATTTTGCAAACAAAACTGTTCAAAAGGAGGTTCAATTTTGAATTTTTGGCATCGAGCGGGCGCACGGCCAGTACTGCGTTACATTGGGGCGTATATTTCGCCTTAAAACCCTTTAATTTAATACACACGATGGGATTGGATGGAAAAAAAAATTGGGCCCGCACAATATGGCGCCCAAAAGCCGCCATTTTTCTATTTTTTTAATTTTAATGTAGCCAGTGACACTCGCAGGGTTAAGACGCATCGATTGATGTACGAATCATCAAAATCGGCCAACGCGTTTGGTCTCTGGAACGCCACATAGGAACAAACATACATACATAAATACATACATAGACTGATAAACACATTACCCTCCTTCGGTAGTCGAGTAAAAACACGACACCACTCAAGAATTGGCTCAAAGTTTCAATTGTGCCTCAAATGAGGTAATGAGAAAATGGAAGATTATTTTGGCTCAATACCAAGAGAAAAGCAGAAAAACGTGGCTTTCTTTTTCGGATTCGCTTTTTCCTGCCCGTCCATATTAACAACTGAAGGCAGAAAACTCTGCTCAGTGAACATGTTACTGCACACAGTCTATCTGGTTGAGACAGAGGCTAAACGCGATACCAGCTTAGTATAAAATGTTTGTTAGCAAATGTGCTGCCCACTATTTTGGTGGAATCGTACCTCAGCCAAGGCAAATAATTTTTGAAAAAAATCAAATCATTCCACGTTTCATAAATTTGCTCGTAGAAAATTTAATTGTTGACATTTCTCTCCATTTCAACTTAGAATTACTAGCAATAAATCAATTCTCGTCGCTGAACAAACTCTTGTTATAATTGAATAGAGATGGAACAAGCCCGACGATGTCACAGATCTCTCGCTAACTCGATTATCTCTTGTTTAACAAATACTCGGCGAATACATTATCAATTAGACCAACAGACGTAGACTTTACAATTTGCCGAGTAGAGAGGTTGCAAACAACTCAACTTATCAACTATTTGACATCACAAGTGCTACATAATTCTGTTGACTGAAATTTGATGCGAAAATAAAATTGTGTTGATCCTGCAAAGAGCGATTTCTCTTTATTTCAGTGATTTACTTTAGCTAGATTTTTAATTTACTTGAATTCGTTCAGTTTGGCGCAAAACTATTTGTGATTTCGTCGCTTATATAAAATACTTACGTATTTGAACGAGGGTCCTTCGATACCCTTAAATAAACCTATTGCAAATGTGATTGATATAATCCACTCGACAAATATTCCTACTCAAATGATTCAAATCAAATCAAAATCAAAAAATTATAATCAATTTCTTTTTTCTTCTACAAATAACACTTATGAACTAAAAACTCAAAAAAGGAAAAATAATAATAACGATATATGCCACATAGATATGATTAAAAATAAATTACCAAGAGAAATCTAAAAAGGCAAAGATCCACTACCCATTCAACAGCACTGATGGCATCAACCAAATACCGCGATAACGACTTATGACAAACAAAATGTGGTGTGACACAAAGGCCACGTGTCGTATGTGTCGTGTACTCGTGTCGCATATTATGTCGTGTTGTGTAGGTCTGTCGCCCGGCGGATAATGATCGCTTAAAACAAACTTATGTGACAGGCCTATATACGTAGATAGTGTAGATATTACAAAATTTATCATCTTTAGAGAGTCCGGGACTGGGAGGTTAGTAGAGCGGTGGGTGGAAACCATAGCTATTAACTAATTTTTGTGTTTTTATTTTGTATAAAAAAGTGTCGCCATAGCTACCGGTGTCGACACAAGCATCATTGTTGTTATAGTTTTGATAGGATAAAGCTAAAGGCTAACGCAGGTTATGGTGAGCCGCATTGCAAAGCAACTTAATGCAAAAATACTCCTACATACATCACTTTTGTACTGTATTTTGTCATCAGCTATTGTACACACAGTGCAATCGAGAGTTAATGTACTGAAATGCACTGATGCCGGCTGCGAATATAGTGCCCGATTAGCACCGATACCTTTATTGTCACAAATGAGTAATATATAACCTCCACCTTGTGTCGATTGAAATGGATTATGAGATACACAACAATAAACAAAATCGCTCCGCTCTTGCGCTACGGTTCAACGCTAATGTTACAAGCCCTACAGTTAGGGTCTAAAAGGCCGGTCCACATAATGGAAGTCTGATGAATACAGCATTGTACTGCGCATGAATATTAATTAATTCATTTATTCTTTAAGAGTGACCCGACAGGCTAAGCGGGCTATTAAATATTACTAAAGGCTTCAACTTGTTGTACTGACATAAAAGTTCAATGATCGGCTAAAAGGCACTTTTTGCTTTAGCATAAAATACCAAACAAAATATTCATTGACTAACATTATTCAGGGTTTATTAAAAATTGAAATAATGAACTGATAGCTGCCTCTTTGGTTTAGGTCGCAAGCGCTGCTGAGGGTCCCGGGTTTGGGTTAGCAACAGCCCGCAGTCTGGATTTGTTTCCAGTTGATGGCAATACGCTCACCCCATAAAACATGGGACTTACGAATAACACACAATTTAGTAGTAAATTATTTTCAGAAAAAAATAGTGTCAGTGTCATCTACGTACCTACGTACCTAAGTAATTTCATAACTTAACCCCATATTAAGGTACATTAAATCACACAAAAGGATATACATTTAAAATTCTGAACATACAATATATGTCTCAAAACTCAGCGCAACCTTAAAAATATATCGCGTGGCGTTAGAAAAGAATAGGAAACATTGATTCAACAAACACAAAGTAGAGAAGTATATGACTTTATCTGTATTAGGTTAGGTTAAAAAAAAATAGTATGAGTGTTGAATGTTGGTATAATTTTAGGTATTTTCGCCTTTGAAATTAATAAAGCCATTTTCCAAACATTCATATTATTGCGTGTAGCCGCACGGTTCCAAATTGAACTTATAAACACCAATTTTGTCATGTAATTGCTTCGGGGGTGATTTTATGGACTAAAGCGATTTCTTTTGACTTTTCTTCAGTTTCGCCCCCGCACGGGGGTGACTTTGTATCTCGATGGGGTGTAACAGCGTGCGCGCGAAATATCCCGAAGATGAAAGTGATTTTTAATTACTTTGCGTTAAAACATAATATTTCGATGCTTTTCTTCCAAAGTTGTCTTTTAAATTGTTTTTATTGGTTCAATTTTGACCCAGTTTTCCAGTTTAACAACTTTTAAATTAATGTTTTCTTTCAATATAGCTGACTTTCATACAGGGATAACAGGGATCAATGTTTATATTATAATTTGCCGAAAATTTTGAAGCCGTTAAATAACTTCAAAAGTTTGGAACTTTTGAGTGAGTAGCTATCTCTCTCTCAGGCTTTATTTATTTAAAGTCTATTTACACGCCCACATGATATTTAAACTATATTCACCTTATACCAAAGACGAAACAGTCCACATCAAATATTACCGACCACCATTAAGCACCGACCCTCACACCCGGGCAATGTCTCTAGCATCGATAGACGTCATCGCATAGCCCCACGTGACAGCCCGCGTGACCTCTAGCCGGTCCAAGACCTGCATTGTGAGCAATAAAAGGGTCTAATGGCTCGTATCCGACACTGTGTCGTAGTCTTTTGTAGTGAAGCTATTCTGGGACATCCTTGATGGGCTTTGAGGCCGTGATTTAGCTTTGGCATTTGAATAGCCTGAGCTTTTTATGTAAATATTATTATATATATATATATATATATATTTACGGACTTAATTATGTAAATCGGTTGAAGTATGTAAAAGGTATTTTTATTCCTCCCAAAAGTCGTTTTTTCTGCTAGAGGATCATGTAAATTGAATTTAGAACATCGTGTGCACTAAGTTTAGGAATTCAAAGCATCATTAAACTTATTTACTTCTACCTCCATGGTGCCGAATTTGTCATACAACCTTTTTTAATTTGTTAGAAACTTAGACTGCGCGCGCCATTTTCTTTTCACGTGATATTGTTAAAACCGTTAAAAACAAGAAACTTGAAAACAAGTGAAAACCTAAAATGAGTGATTCTAGCGACGAGGACGTTTATTTGACGCCAACAGAATTGACTGAAACTGTTAATAATGCGCAAATGAGCTTTCTCCCTCAACAATCACGCGAGAAGTATTTGAAACAGTACGATATCTTTATATTTTCGCGTGGCGACTAGCTAAAGGAGCCAAAACTTTCTCAGAAAACGTTTTGCTGCCATATTTTATTGAATTATCCGAGACCAAGAAATCAAGCAATCTATGGAATACGTATTCAATCAATCAAGATAAAAAAAGACATATATATCGATACCATCCTTAATTAGTGGCATCTTTAAAAAGAGCCTCATCTGGTCATCAACCAAAAAATCTAAGGTTTTCACAGCATCTGAAATTGAAAAGTTTTTAACGAAGCACCTGATTATGTATATTTGGTGGCAAAAGTAAGTCAGTTGAACATTCAGTATCTACTTAAGTATATTAATTAACTACTTAACATAATCTAATACGTACTTAGTAGATGCTGATAGGCATATTTATGCATGCATATCAATTTTATTAATTTATCTACTACAATAGTCTTTACGTTACAGGTTGTTCTTATTATTGGTATAAACGGAGCATGTCGAACTAATGAACTAACATAACTTCATGTCAAAAACACTGAGAAATATTCAGATGACTTACTATTAATTAATTTACCTGATACAAAGACAAAAAGCGACCGCAACTTCGTCATTCGCAAGGAATACGTAACAATTGTTGAGAAGTATCAAGCCTTACGCCCGCCTAGAGTTGTAAAAAAACGTTTTTTTTTTCTGAGATGAAAAGAAACGTTTAAAAACGACATGAAATAAAAAAGTTTTTTTTTTCTGAAGTATTTTTTTTTTCAAGAGTACTAAAATAAAAATATGGTAAAGCGGTTATCGAATATGAGTTGATATTTTTTTTTTGTTTAGTAAGAAAATACCATTTGTTTTTTGTTAAATAGTACATAAAGGTGATAACATAATTGGCAACACCCACTGAAGTTTACCTACCATTTACGGACGGGGATTTTGAAAAGATGGTTTTGATTGTAACACATTAAGTATTTTCTAAGTTCATAATAATAGGTACCCATTGATTCAAACATAATTTGATACCAATAAAAAAAAAAAACGACCAAATTTAGTGTTTTATTCCTGTGTTTCACTTTCTGAAAAGTACCAAATGCAGAAAAAAAACGACGGTGCCAAGTTTTTTTTCAAGATTGTGAATTAAAGCATTTTGTTTTTTTTTGTCAATTTACCTCAATCAATCTACGCCCGCCTAACACTCCAATCAATCGATTTTTTCTACAATGTCGCAACGGAAAGTGTGTTAGCCAGCCTATAAGCTAATAAAATTGGCAGTATCCCACGAGAAACAGCAACATTTCTAGAACTTCCAGAACTCCTGTTGTACACGGGTCATTGTTTCCGACGAACTTCAGCCACACTTTTGGCCCATTCAGGAGCTGATCTTCTGCGCCATGGAGGCTGGAAGCCCAATGCGGTCGTAGAGGGATTCCATCCAAAATAAATGGTCCTTACCTATGAAATTTGCGTTTTGTCGTACTGGTCACTTTGATCTCAAATATCTCCTCTTTGGTTTGGAATTCCAATTTTAAATTTATACAGCTCATTTACTCATGCTTTTGTGTTTGGAAAACCGTAATTCATTTGATTTTCCTCTTTTGTAATTACATTCGATTTTTTTCTTTGCTCCATTCAGTTTACAAAAGGAAAACTTGAAATATCGCGTTATTTACGAGTACGAGTTCCATCGTGGCAGCAGTGCTGCAGAAACGGCTCGAAGGATTAATGATGTGTTGCAAAAGAAAACCCAGTGCGTTTTTTGATTCCAACGTTTACGTTTTGGAAATTTCGACCTGCAGAACAAGCCCCGTGGACGGCCGGAGACCAAAGTTAATAACGAAGAATTGAAGACCATTGTGGATCGGAAGCGGAGCCATTGCAAACCACGTCCGAGTTAGCTGCAGGCTGCGGTGTTAGTGATAAAACTGCACCTCATGAATTGAGTGCAGCAAACCGACAACGCGCGTCGACTGCCGCGTTACATTACTCAACCGGCACAATAATGAAGGGATTTTAAATCGAATCATTACCTGTGATGAAAAGTGGATCCTGTTCAATAATCAGAAACGCTCATCGCAATGGCTGAATCCTGGCGAACCAGCCAAATACTGCCCCAAGCGAAAATTTACTCAAAAAAATTACTTGTGAGCGTTTGGTGGACTAGTGCCGGTGTCATTCACTACAGCTTTATTAAATCTGGCCAGACGATTACGGCAGATGTCTATTGTCAGCAACTGCAAACCATGATGGAAAAGCTAGCTGCTAAACAGCCAAGGCTGGTCAATCAGAAACCGAAATTTGGATAAGTTCTTGCAAGGGAAAAAATTCAGCTCCGATGGGGCAGTCCAAAGCGCCTTTAAAGATTTTATTGATTCCTGTCCGAATGATTTTTTTAGTAAAGGGATCAATGACCTACCTATGAGATGGCAAAAGTTCATAGATAGCAATGGTACATACTTTGATTAAAAAAATATGTTATATAAAAAAAATGACCGCCAATTTCATATGTAATGACCTAATAAGTCTAAAATATGTAAAGCATCGTAGGAGCCATTACACTTCGCCCTTCTACAGCCGTCACAAAACACCTAAACACATTGCCTTCTCTCGCTAACATTTACACCAAGGGAATCCTATGAATCGGTACAACTATTAAGTATGACAGATAGTTAACCGAAAAACAGTACACAAGTCACTAACTCCAACATTACAGTACCTAACAAAAATATTACACTCAACTTAATTAACTGTAGCAACGTTACTTTAAATTTTTCTTAATTATACCTCAGGCTTATTTGTTACAATTTGAAGATTATTCTGTAATACTTACCTATCATAATGTTGTAGTTAATACCTAAACTGAAATAAAAGTATATTGTGATTGTAAATGTTTTTTCTTTGTATTTAGTAATTTCTTCGGGATGAAGAACGTGTTGCACTCGAGTGCAAAGATTTTTCACCTCGTGCTCTTTTGTTCCCTCGCTAACGCTAAGGATTCAAATTTTTAGAATCCTTAGCTTGCTCGGTCATCAATATTGAGCACGCGGTTAAAAAGCAACTTTGCACTCTTGTATAATAAATAACTATTATTTCGGGTTGTGAAAAATATTTTATGCAATAAAGTAGCTTCCATTGTGATTCTGCTATTGAGTCGAACATATACAACATTCTTTATGAGCCCAAAAAACTGTTTTGTTCATTTATTTATTTTATTTATTATTTCTTATTATCTCATCTCTAGGTAGGCACGATACCAAGAGAGCTTATTTTTTCTGAAAAATACACAGTTATAATAACAAAAAGGTTTCATAAAAATGATCTCACTATTTTTGTCACGACAATTCAGAACATAACAGTAGGCCGTTTGGGATAATACTTTCGATTTATAACAGTTACCCCAAAAACATAAATGATCTTACATATAAAACTTGTCGGGTCTGACGGATATTATTTACAAAACATGTATCACACACTGTTGGACACACGTATTAGATAAACCCTCGTTTCGTACAGTGACAGATTTCGTACATATTTTAAGCCTTGAACAGCACCGAGGCTTTGGTGATACACCTTCCTAAAGAAATTACAATTTTTCCTCCAATTTCTTAGAAAAAAGATTTTCTCCTGTGACTTTGACAGATTGCATACGATCACGGTAAACTCCTTCCTTTCATGACTCCCCATAAAAGTCCAATACGGTAAGTAATGTTAACTTTTTATTCAGAAAGCTATGTATTGTGTTTGGCCAGGATCCTCGAATCGGGTCTAATGCGAAAACTTTCTGCTGGAAGTATGTTCTACAAACATTGACCCAGAGAACTAGCACGTTTGCAGAACATTGAAGTTACGGAGATACGGCAAGAGGACGAGAGGATCGTGCAATAGAATAATAGAATCCATAAACAGTCTATTCAGCAGTAGTAAGTCTGTGCTGGGCCTGAATGGTCTAATATTTTCGGATATTATTTTAATGACGTCAATATTATGTCTAGTTCTAATGACGAACGACACAATATCAAACTGTAAAACAAAATTTATATGGGGTAATTAAAAATAATGAAAACATGTTATGGGGCCATTGTATTTGTAGTGTGCAGCTCGCCCAACCTTATATTTGTAACTGCACACATCGATTATGGCCATTATTACACGAATCGTTGAATCGAACACTTCTTTTTTATATCGATTACATCAACATTAGGAACAACTTTTACTAGTGAACCAAACCACGAAAACTAATTTTATCCAGATATGCAAACGTATCAAAATTAGGCCCACGTAATTGAAAATAAAAACAAAGTAACTTCAACATGTAATTAAAAACAAAGTAACTTTTGAACTGAAGTTAATGTTTTTCAATTACGAGAGCAGCATAAACCGCCTTGATTCTAAGCTCCTGGTCGGCACTCCATCATAAGTCGTGGAGGGTATTCGTCAGTGCGTTGTACGCAGAATACAAACCCCGCCAGATTTATTCGCAGCTCCGGAGAAACTTTTATTAAATTCGGACGATCTCCGGCCACCGCCTCCGTCGTATTATCCTAATGGCTATCGATATTTCCTGCTCCAGAACTCAAATCTGCGGTCTTTGCGGATTTTAGTTAGATTGCCCCCAACATTTGGGACCAGATTATGATGTGGTAATGTTCAAAGATTAGATTGTATAAAATTGAGTGGATTTTAAGGAACATTTTGGTTGAAATAGATATATCTATACGACTGCCACCTGCAAGCAACTGGTATGCAAGTTTAATAACAATGCGAGAAACGATCGAGCGATTGATCACATTATACCTTTGTAGCCCGCAATGTAATGCATCTTGTATGTGAACTTGTTGCGAGTGGGAACGCGGCTTATAGCATGATGATGTCATCAACGCTCGGGGTTAGAAACCATTTTGTATGGCGTGACAAGTGTAATGTTAATGTCTGCGTGAAACCTTCCCATTTATGGAGCCTTGGTAATTCACATATTGACGATAATGTTAACGAGTGTTAGGTTTTTGGCACGGTTGGCACAGTGGCTAAACTATTGGCTGCTTAGCTTCATATCACGGGCTCGATGCCCACATGGAACAAATATTTGCATCTATGCCTACAAATAGTTGTCCCTGGTTTGGCTGTTTGTGTATATGAGTTTAAATGTTTGTAAATACACCCACGATCCATGAGAAATTCCTAGTGTAGAGAAAGGTTAAAAAAAAGATAATGTTAATGTTTACTTGGATACCCCATATTCGTGAAGAAGAAGGTGTAGAATTTTTGCACCTGCCTTGTTTTCTGAAATGAAAAATATTAAAATGTTCAATCTCATACTCCTACAAAAAGCCTGAATATATTCTACTAAATTAGCTATCACACAGCTCTGCATAAACCAGGAAGGAATTAAGTCCTCAACGTTGTCGCATTAAATTATTAAATTCTCGTCCCACTCATATTTACTCAAGCTCTCCTCAAATATTCATTTATACTGTCCAAAGGCACGTAAACCATAAAAATCAAGAAACCTTCGCAACGTACAATGTTAGGTATAAACTTTTAAACGTGAAATTCTTTTTAAACCTGTAAATAAACGAGTACATAATAATGATGAGATCATTTTCGTACCTATCTCACAGATACTTAAGTACCAGTAAAACCAAATAGTTCCACATATAACTCCGTATTTGTGCAACCCAAACTTGGCCACGCGTGACCGAGAGTTTCAGTTACATTGTCAACTAACAATGGACTTGTAACTCCATTTAATTTGCCGAGTTAGTTTCATGTGCTCAGGCTTATTTCCTATTTACAGTTCGCTAGGTCGGTGACCTTGACCTCGCTGGTCGTCAGCAGGGTAAAGTTAAAAAAACGTGTTGTTTGCAATAGGCGGCAGATGACGCCTATTATAATGTTTAAAGTTTTTGTTGGTTTATTTTTTCGGATGATTATGTTTGTGACTTGTTCGCTTTATGAAAAACACAAAGTTGTTTTATTTGTAGTTCAATAAAATGTTGTTGGTTTTAAATTTTAACCAAAACTGATGTACGATCGATATACATTTACAGAACTAGCGTCTATTTCACTGATGACAGACAGACGGACGGACGGACAGCGTTGCTACGAGAGTACAATCATTCGCACAAAGCATTTATTCAAAATTGATTCCTACAAATTAATTTCGTGTTCTAGTTACAAAATCATAACCAACAATAAATAGCGTTTCGGCCGTTGATATTATATTTTTACAATGCGCAATAAGTCGGGATCAGCAGTGATCAGACACACAGCTGTCTGCCAAACAGATCTACATGCTACATAAATATGGTATTAAAATTGTCGTAAACTACAATGGGATCGTTCACTTTTTATTAGAAAAACCCGTAAATTCTTCCAGCCGCCGTTCCTTGGAAAGCACATTAAGCCGTTGTCTCGGCTGTCATTTAAAGATCTTTAACATTCGCGACGCCGCTTACGTACTTTGTGCTTCGTGTTACCTGGTTACTGGGTTGAAGGCGTCAGATAGGCAGTAGCTTCTTGTAAAATAAGTATACTCAGTTAAATCCGGTTAGACTGGAAACCGACCCCAACAAGTTGGGCAAGGCTAGGGATTGATCGTATTATATTAATAGGTTAGCTTCTTATTGGAATATTATTATTACCTTTATTTATTGGTAGTATGAATATGTAGGTCGGTCACTCTTCGCCTGCCATCGCCGCCGCGCCCCTCTCTCCTGCTCGTCGCGCTCTGCGTGACGTCACTGCGGTCGCCGCGTCTCCGCGCGCCGCCCACAGGTGACGCTACTAGTAACTTCGGTTACTAGTAGGAACATCTATTTTTGGCCCCTTCCGGGTAAAATCCACGACTTAGTGGTCCTTGGTGGATACCTAACGGTGTTAACGAAGCCAAGTGGAGTGGTGGCCCGCCCACTCGCCAAGTCCCGTCTGGACACGGCAGTCAGAAGGAGTCGGGAGCAGGGTAGTTGGCCTTGGTAGATAGCCTAGTCAACCCCTGTCTCTGCCCCACAGCATTCACCTGGCACGGTCGGGTGTCTCTACCCCGGCGTGCCAGACTTCTGGTACACAAGTGGTGGGTGGCCCACCTTCGGTGGGTTTACCGGTACCTTAGGGCCCCTGTCACCCAATAAGATTGGTGACAGGAGTACAAGCTTAGGGCTCACAAAGGTACTCACCTCCCAGTCTCACCCGACTGGGAGGGTAGGATTGCACACATCCCCGGGCCCATCCACCTGGGGAAGATTTCCCTTACCGGCCTACCGGAAATATATTATTTTTCACCGACAATGTCGTTCGCGGCAGTAGTCGACCTCCTCCAGGAGATTTTATTGACCGACCCCAAGCTTAAAAAGCGTTACGGTGCAGCCTTCAAAGCTGCCACCGCCCCCAACCTCAATTCGGGCCCAATCCAGTGCCCTGGCCCCATGGCTCATAAGCCATTCCCTGACGGTGACTCACCAAGGTCACCATCCCCTGTCCCCCAGACTAGCCAAGAGACTAGAGCCCCAACCCCCTCTCAGACCACTGAGCCTATCTCCCGCTCAGACTCCCCTATGGAGCAAACTCCTTTCCCCGAGAATCGCCATGATAACGGTGAATCACGGGCCTCTTCTCCTCCCGTCACCTCCTCAGAGGAAGACGACTCCCACGATTTTCAAGTCGTGGGAGGAAAGAGGAAGAAAAACAAAGCCTCAGCCCAGGCCTCCAAGGCCAAAAAGACCTTTGTAGCAACTCCGTTTGCTTCACCAATCGCCTCCCCCTGTCCCTCTCCCGAGCCGACAGGCACCCAGCCCGCCCCCACTACCGCGTCTCAGCGGTCTAGTGGCCCCCCCAGCCCCCCAGTCAATAACGTCAATAAAACCAAGCCCCCGCCGCCGATATTCCTACAGGATAAGGCGAAGTGGACCGATGTTTCCAACCTCTGTAGGGATAATAAAATCCAATTTAATAGTGCCCGTGCCTGTCAGCAGGGCATTAAAATTCTAGTCCCCTCTTCAAAGGATTTCCGGGATTTAAACCGATTACTCAAAGTGCGGAAATATTCCTTCCACACTTACTCCCTCCCTGAGAAGAAGTCCACCCGGGTAGTCATCCGAAGGATCCCAAAGGAGATCTAGACGGAAGACGTCCGCTTGGACCTCCTAGCCCAAAAAGTTCCCGTCATTGCTGTGCACCGCTTGCATAAAGCGAGAGGTGGACAGCAATATGACATGGTAGTGGTGGAGTGTAGCCCTACCGAATCCCACAATCCCATCTTCGGGATTAAATCCATTTGCTCTCTCACCGGTATCTCAATAGAGAGACCGTATCGCCCCACTATTGTTGGTCAGTGTCACAACTGCCAACTATATGGGCACTCCCAAACAAACTGCTTCGCCACCCCCAGATGCGTTAAATGCTTGGGGGACCATGGCACGAAAGATTGTCCCCGTCCCAAGGACCGCTCAGAGTGCACGGAGCCTCCCAGCTGTGTGTTCTGTGGCCAGGTAGGTCACCCCGCCAGTTACCGTGGCTGCCCCAAAGCCCCAAAACTCGCGCCCACAGTGGCCAAACGCAATGACGCGCGCCAAGCACGCATTGCTCCCCCAGCCCATGCCCCCCCTCGTCTAGCCCCTCAGAGGGATTCTCCATGGGGTAAGCTGAACCACCAAAGCGTGGCGCCCCAGTCAAATACTCAGCCCGTTCCAGCGCTGATGGATCTTAGGATCCCAGTGCCTATTACAACCCCGGCCACAGTGGCCCCAACGCAAACCAACAAGGTGGCTCCTACCACTGTCGTTGGCGCGCGCTCACCCCCCCCTGTAGTCCAACCCGGCCAGAGCTCCTATCGGTGTGTCGCTGAAACCATTTTCAATGCATACGCGATCTGGATGACTCCAGAGGCCCGCTCCCTTCACGCTGAACTAACAAGTTTAGCCGACCCCAAAAACCCCTTTTCATGCCTCGAGGCCTTCTCGAGGTATCCTTCTATTACCAAGGAACTAGATAGCCTTGTATTTGTCAATGGACAATGGATTCGCAATTAAGAAGTAATTGCCTCAAACCGAGATCCCTAAAGTTAGGTTTTTTCAATGCAAATAGCATTAACAACCAGCGTGATGAGATAGCCACGTTCCTTCGCGATCATCAGCTGGACGTCTTCCTCATACAGGAGACATTCCTTAAACCCCAACAACGCGATCCCAAAATTGCCAACTATCGTATAGTTCGCAATGATAGGACCCGCTGTCACGGCGGTGGCACTCTCATTTATTACAAAAATGAGCTCCACTGTAGTGTTATCACCCCATCCGACCCCCCTTCGTACCTTGAGTACTCAGCCTGTCGGCTTGGAATGACTGGTCATCAAACGATCACCATCATATCCGCCTATTGCCCTCCTCCCTCGGCGTCATCGGTGGATAACCCAGAGGGTCTCAAAAAAGATCTTACCTCCCTCTTCAATTCGAGTCACTCCGTTATCCTAGCGGGTGATCTCAATGCCAAACATTCAGACTGGAACTGTACCGTTGCTAACTCTAGAGGAAAGCTGGTACAGAACCTAAGCAATACCCTTCATTATGACGTCATCGGACGGCCCCGAGCTTCACTCATTTCCCAGGTAACGTCACTAGTAACCCGGACGTCCTTGATATAGCGCTATTAAAGAACATTAACCTTCAGTTTCGTTCTATAGAAGTGCTAAATGAATTATCTTCTGATCACCGTCCTGTGATCATGCACCTAGGTAGTCGTTCAGGCCTCCCAGATCCAGGACAGCCGCCCCCCACCAAAATTGTCACTGATTGGAGGAAAGTAAGTGCTAAACTGAAATCCACAATTTCACCCCACTTAGACTCAATCCCCAGTCATATAAACTCGGTCGCTGACACGACAGAGCTGACTCTGACAGACCGTCCTGAACGAATGTTCAAGGGAGGTTCCAGTGCCGGACATCCAGCAAGGGAAACTCCCGGACGATGTACGGAAGTTGAAAACCGAGAAGAACGCAGCTATCCGTGACTACAGTAACTTTCGCTGTGTCGCAAACAGAATTCACATGCGTAACTTACAGCGTGCTGTAAAGGAACGTATGGCTGAGCTCCGTTCTACGACATGGAATAAGATGCTGAGCGAACTAGAGCCCAACCACCACGCCTTCTGGCACCTTCAGAGGAAGTTACGCTCCACTGAAGAATCTGCCATACCCCCACTTATTCGCCCTGATAAGAGTGTTGCATTTGAAAACACTGAAAAAGCCGAATGTCTGGCTGACAGTCTCGAACTTCAATGCACACCCAGCTCCCAACCAGTAGACAAAGCTCACCTAGATATGGTAGACGCTGAGGTCGAACGTAGGACCTCCCTTCCTCCCGTTGAAGACCCTGATGACCCACTACCTCCCGTCACCCCAGACGAAGTAGTGGAGGTTATCAAAAGGCTTCACCCCAACAAAGCCCCAGGCATAGATGGCATCACCAATAAGGTGTTGAAACTCCTCCCTGTCCAAATAATATTGCTAATGACGGCCATTTTCAACGCTGCATTGAGCAAAAATATCTTCCCCCAAGCTTGGAAACAGGCTACTGTAATAGGCATCCCTAAACCGGGTAAACCGAAATCGGAGCCTACCAGTTATCGTCCCATTAGTCTGGTGAATTCTCTCGGGAAAGTCTATGAGCTACTTATTTATAAGCGGCTCAAAGACTTTGTCGAGCGAAAGAGCCTTATCCCCAACGAGCAATTCGGCTTTCGCGCTGAACACTCGTGTATTCAACAAGTTCACCGTTTCGTTGAACACACTAGTGCTGGCTTCCAGCAGGGTATGTTCACCGGTGCCTTGTTCTTCGACATAGCGAAAGTGTTCGACAAAGTCTGGCACAATGGCTTAATTTATAAGCTATATAATCATGGTGTGCCAGATCGTCTCGTGCTCATCTTACGAGACTGGTTGTCGAACAGAACTTTCCGCTATCGTGTCGTGGGAGAACTCTCCTCCCCTCACCCCATACGAGCCGGAGTCCCTCAAGGCTGCGTACTATCCCCTCTAGCTTTCACGCTGTACACCAGCGATATTCCAAAAACCAAAGGGGGCCAGTTGGCACTATTCGCTGACGACACGGCCCTCTATTGCAAAGGCTCAGTAACAAATGCCATAGCACTAAAACTCCAGAGAGCCGCCAAACTCGAGCCAACTCAACACTCAACACAACACACACAACACTCTAGCCAAGTGGTTCCGTCTCTGGAGAATAGAAGTCAATCCCGACAAGAGTCAGGCTGTCCTATTCTCGAGGCCTGATCGAAAGTATAACTGTAGATTCATAGACCCCCTTCCCCCTAGACCCATCACAATGTACGGTAAGCCAATCCCTTGGGAGAAGCAAGTCAAGTACCTAGGTGTAACCCTCGATAACCACCTCACTTTCGCCAAGCACATTAAGGCGGCACGCTCGCGAGCCGCCTTCGCTATGGGCAGACTTCATGGGATGGTGAACGCAAGCAGCAGCTTGTCACTTAGGTGCAAGCTGCGCATTTACACTGCGGTCATCCGTCCCATCATGACCTATGCCTGTGCTGTATTCGCACACGCAAAACCCCATGATATACACAAACTTCAGGTTATACAAAACCGATTTCTCCGAAAGATCACGGGAGCCCCCTGGTACGCTCGCGACCAGGAACTCCATGTCGATCTGAGAATCCCTACTATCCAACAATTCATTAAACGCATTACCAAGCGTTTCTTTGACTCTGCTGTCGATCATAGCAACCCTCTAATTCAAGCGGTCTCCCGCTATGAACCTTCCAAAATCTCCAAAGTTCGCCGACCAAGGCTTGTCCTCTCTATCCCCGATGACGCCACTACCCTGCTCCAAGATAGCAATAAAAAGACCAGCACAATTCGCAGACACAGACCGCCTTCGTTCCGCCCTCGCCGCCGAGGCCCGCCGCGACGTCCCCGACAGGATACGCAAGCCAGCCCGCGAGCTGTGCCTTAGTTAAATTATAGTTAGATAATTGGAGTTTCTTATTCGTTCTTCTCCACGTAGGCTTTTCCGAACGAATGGTAGAATCACTTTTAATAAGATCCAGCCATAGTGTTGTCCTCCCAGCGACGGCCTGAGCCGAGGTTTGACCCCACCTGGGGTAGCCCTTAGCGCAGTCGCTTAGGTTTAGTAATTTGTGCCTGGCTGGAGGCTATATAGCTTAGTCTCCACAGGCTAGCCCGGTTAAGCAGTGGACGGTCACTTTGACCGAACTGTGAGACGCCAGGTAGAAAAAAAACAAAATATGAGCGAGGGCACGCGCACTTCGGTTTTCCGAACAATGCCGACGGCGATTCCGAACTTTTACATATTTGATACTATTTTGTACGGATCTTGAAGAAGCGACTCTAAACGATTTTATATCTCGTAATAAAATCTTGTTTACGAGAATTCGTATCGATAGAACCTTTTACTTATCAATTTTAATATTAGAATTTTAATATTAGGGCTCTGTCATGCATACAATAGCTTTATTGGTCACTTTTATAAATGTATGAGGGCCGTAAGGGTGCGTGTACGCGAGCGAGTAGAGAGACATATCGGTTATACGTGTTTACGGTCGGATCAGTAAAAGCCAGCCAGCACTTAATGGACAGTTCGCTGACAAAATGGTTTAGTTGGCACATTGTTCATTATGTATAGCTGTGTTGAAGTACCTGACACGGCGATAAAATAACTCCAGTTTCGAGTAAACATAATAGGTGTAGGTGACAGAGCGCAATGCGATCGCATTTTTTCGCTAATGTTAACTGAGGCATTAATTGAAGCATGCAGCATGCATCCAGCATGCATGAAGAAAAAATCGATCAAATCGCTTCACTTTATGCGTCAGATGAGAACGCTGCTGCTCTTTTTAAATTCTCTTGAAAACTTACTCCTAAGGATCGTGTACAGGCATAGCAATTAACAACTGACGCCGGCAGGGTTTCTTGTTTAACAGAAAGACACGACATATTTTCTAACAGATCGAAAAGTCACAGAACTTGGTCAGAAATCACATAGAGCGGAGTTGTTTGTAAGAAATTTTTTAAAACTTCTGTGGTTGTATGGAAGCCCCTGGTGCTTCGCATGTGGCCCATTTATATTTGGTGAAGATATGATGTAGAACTTCGGAGTATAACAACAGAACTCTTCAATAAACAACAAATCTCTCGAGATTGCTGCAATCGCATGTGTTTATTGTTAACGCCATTTCATTCCATTACATCACGCCAGTACGCTCTAAAGAGGTATGCAGATTTGTACAGTTCACCCTGGTACTCCTCATTTCACCGTCTATGTTCAAGTTTTATGTTAATCGGTTAATCTATTCTGGCGTAACTTTGTGCATTATAGGTGCCTTACTATAGAACTTGTACATTATGTACCACAAATAAAAAAGGAAAAATAATAAAAAAGTTAATAATTCAAAACTCTAAAAACCCGACTGCAGTAACTTTTTTTATTTATAACCTTGTTTTCTATTTCCAATTTTAATGTTGTCAGTGACACTCGTAAGGTTAACACGCATCGATTGACGTAAGAATCATCAAATATCTTAGATAACTATCTAAGTCAAAAATAGAACGCCACATAGGAATAAACATAAATACATACATAGACAGATAAACACATTACCCTCCTTCGACAGTCGGGTAAAACTTTTTTAATAATTGGAAGTTGTATTTTTTTGTTAAAAAGTTTTTTTTGTAGCTTATCTGATTAGTACTTCCAGAAATGAAATTACTTTCTTTAAACAAATCTAAATAAACAAACAATGGTAGGTTTAGATAATACCAGTAGATATTTGAGTAGATCATTGACTACTGCCAGTCTAAATTCACCGTTAGCTCCCTTTGACTATTATTCCAGTCCAGACTGATTTGATTCGAATGAGATAAGTTTCCACATCAAAGTCAAACGTCAGAAAATAAACAACATAAAGCTGAAACATCATAAATATGGAGCGTTCGCGATTCATTGCGCTCTTTCAAACGATTTCAGATAAAATTCCTGATGATTCAGATGAAATCACGCAATGTACTGTGAATTAAACTGGCTGATTTTATTTTTTACTGATAAGGGTTTTTATTAGAGTTTTGTTTTGTTTTTAAACTATAACAAAGTAATGTTGTTACTGAATGAAGTTTATCAAAAACGAAGAACAACATTTTTATTCTCTATCTGTATATTTCTATCTAACTGCATCGATGACCTCACGGTTTGCAAGTGCGACTGCTAAGCATGAGGTCCCGGGTTCGATTCCAAGGTCGAACAAAGTGGTCCTGGCATTTTCCATTAGAAATTGCCGAACAGAGAGTGCGCCTGTGTTTGCTCACACACTTTTGCGCTATAATATCTCCAGCACCGATGGCTGTCTCCGCTGAGATTGGACGTCACAGTCGTGGCTGATATTCAGCCTGGCACCTAGAACTTGTTATAATAGGAAATAAATAACATATGCATTTTATATTTGACCTCATCCACATTCATAATTATTAAGTTTTGATAGAGACTAAAGTCAGTTTATCGTCTAACTTAATTTCACATTCATGACTCTCATAAACTATTCACATTCGTTCATCCTGGTAAAGCACTATTTCCTGACGACATGCAGCTGTATCCAGTTTGATGAGTATTGCTGCAGGTGAAAATAAAAGCAAGTCATGAGAAGGTCTACTTTACATCTATCTCTGAGGCACCACTACCACGAGCAAATGTACCAGGCGATATTAATGTCCTTGTACGCCTTGTCACGCGGAGAAAAATTGCTAAATTAAAGTGGCAGTGGGCAGGGCGCAATGTTCGCTGAACGGGTGGTCGATGGGACCGAAAAGTTCTGGACTGACGACCGCGAACCGGAAGACTCTGCATTGGGAGGTCTTTCTAGGTGGACCGATGACCAGGTTAAGACTGCGGGAATTCGCTGGATGCGAGACGCACAGGACCGATCGGTTTGGTGACAATTGGTCCTATATCCAGCAGTAGACGTCTTTCGGTTGAAATGAGGATGATGACACACGCCATTTCCGTCGCAGTTCGCGACGATATGTAGGTGGAAGAATAATCGTTTCGTGGAGATTAGCCGACTATAGCTAGGCGTACTCATGGCGATACACTTGCTCGTGAAGGTGGCGCTTAAGGTCACACATATTAACATAGGTAGGTAGGCACCTTTACAATCGTATAGTCAAAAGTACCTAAAAATTTAAGCAAATATAGAGATGATTCATTAGAGCTATCATACATTGATAAATAGACATTGTTGTTCTATGACGTGCAAGCGACAGGGAATATTAAGGTGATTAACAATTTCTTAATTGTACTGAATGTTCGTAGGAACGACCTACACATTCCATTGAAGCTACAAGGAAACTTCCTACAATTATTGTTTCTTGATAATTTGTGGTTAGAGTACATAGTAGGTGTTATAAAGACATACAGTTCCATGACTACTTACACTCAGTTGAACCAACAACGTATTTCCCAGAAAATATCCAATATATTGCAGCTGAAAACTCAAACCCATCCAATAATAAACAGCATTCCCCACAATACCGCCAAACACAATTGTCCTCCATTCCTCAAAGTCCATCGCCAACGTAACAGTATCGGCGCTACACTGAAGAGTGCAGTGAAGCCATATCCTCACTTAGCCGACGTGGCGGACGGGAGATAATGTGTTATCACCAGCCACCGACCCACTTGTGTCCACAATAAAAGACCAGATGAGTTATGGACTGGGGACACACAGCGGTTTAAACTTTCCAACTGTGTATGTTGTTAGTTTATAACCGACATCAAAAAGGAGACGGTTCTCAATTCAACCGTTTTTTTAAGTTTATTACCTCAGAACTTTTTACTACGTGAACCTATTTTGATGATTCTTTTTTATTTGAAAGCTGTAGCTTCTCATCTGGTCCCTAAATTTGATCCAGATCTGATGAAGAACTTCGGAGATATACAAAAAAACTCTTCAATAAATGACGGCAAATCTCTCTGTATTGCTGCAATCGCATTTCTGTTTATTGTTTACACCATTTCATAACATAACATCACGCCGTTACGCTCTAAATTGGTATGCAGATGTGTTCACCCTAGTACACCCTTATTTCACCAATTGGGTTCAAATACCATATCATTCGGGTAATATATTCTGGCATAACTGTACCACAATTAAAAAGTAAAAAATAAAATAAAAATTTACAAAAAAATACAACTGACTTTCAAATAAAAACACTACAAAGTGAAAAATAACTTCAATATTTACAAAGTATTCAGCTTCATAAGTTAGTTTGTCTTCGACTAATGACCGATGTAAAATATTGATTAAAAATACGCGCTCTAAAATCTAAAACTGATGGGCAAATTCTTAATTAAAATTTCCAAGTGTACCATTTTGTTATATAGATTTTTTTACTATTAGGTTTAGTTAACGTTAATCAAAGACCTTTTTACCAATTCGTTATTTTCTTAGAACTATCGGTATCAAAATAAACTTTTTACAAAACATTTGAAGCATTGAATGCCACCGTTATTACAACTAAGCAACTAAATTAAGTTTAAACCTAAGCCCATCATCATGTTTTGTTGGTTTACACTGTCGGAAAATATTCCTGAACATACGTACATTTCTGCGCGGATCCGCGAATTTGAAATTTCATTTAGTCAGATGATTTATAATCATTCTCATACAATTTACTTACATATCCACTTGTGTCGTACTCATTAAAGAAAGGTTCTCACGCTTATCTAGGATTGAAGAAATAAGTGTAGTTTGAGCAGCTCGTAGTACTCGGATTACGTTGTTTTATGAGCGTATTTTCATGTTATTAATTAATATTGCACTCAATGGTAATTGGCTGAGTGGTTTTTGTGTAAAACGCCCATGGGTGTCGTAAAGGACTAATGAGGGATTATGGGACATAAGGGTAAACAAATGGCAACTCAATAATAAAGAAAACAATACATATTGTAATACTGTTTGCCCATAGGAGTGAGTATTATTTAAATAAAATAATGTTTGGAGGCTCTAATGATTGACAATAGGAATGCGGTTAATCAGACTATAACGTTTCTGCTGCTGTGACACAGTCCCCTCCTGTTTTAGGCGAAATGGGTTGTAAGTTATCCACAACGCGAGTCCAGTGAAGTTGTCACATGTCTAAGAATCGTTAGTTCTACGAGTAAGTAGGACGTGCCAGTTTTCTCACGATGTTTTATTTCACATTTTGTATTGGGAATGAGAAATGTATGTAGGGAAAACTATGTAACTGTCAGGCAAAACCATTTTTGCATGGGTTATTTTCGGGCTAGATGTTAAACAAACTTCTGCTTGTATGTAAGGTCATAATGAAACTAATCACGTTATGTATTGGAGAATAACGTAAACGACATTCCACCAAGCACGCAGTTTGATCTACACGAACAAACGGTAACTCTCACTGTATTTCTCCTTAGGTTTTATCATGAATTCGCAACTCAATCTAACCCGCCATCTTCTTACTCGATCTCCTGTCTGATCCTCCCTTGTTCGCGCCAAAAACTAGTGCGTAGTGTTACGTCTAGTTGACATCTGTCAGAGTCATTCGAAACCATAGCTCTCTTCAGAACGAAATCTTAAGAAGTGCCAACAAGTAAATTGTTTCAAACGCATAATTGTACACAAGGGAACGAAGCCTAGGTAAGTAGCTGGGACATACCTTTCTATTACAAGTTTTAGATTGATATCCGACGTGATTTGTCATTCGATAGTTCGTAGAAGAGTCACTTGAATAGCTTGAACGGTATCAATACAAATGTTACAATACAACAACTCATCGAAAAGTTCGGACTCTCTGAGTGCCGAAAATAGTTGACAACAAAACAGGAAAATACCAAGTTATCTGATTTATCTCTTCCCATCATAGGTGACATCCTCTTTAATATATCAATATCGAATAATAAATATCTGTTCATGCACATAACTAACATGAGTTAGTTTGAATACAAGCTCGCCTCCCGGCGCACCGTGTGTTCGGGGTAGGCGATGCTATTTCCTACCTAGAATCTGCATGCAATGATACAAAATCAGTTTTTTACCTATTTTAAATAATCTTTTGGTTTGTATCGTAATTTAAGGAAAATAAACATGCGTAGTTGCAAAATACAACCCTGAAAATGAATGCATAAAACCTCAACTATGAAAGTTTACATTTTTTATTTATTTAGCGATTGTCTCGCGTTTGACCACTATCTTGCCTGATGGTAGGCGATGATGCGATCAATGGCTAAGCACGCTTGCCTAGAAGTAACCTATTCACAAAAAAAAGGAAAGTTGTAGCCTTTCAAAGGAAGGTTGTAGCTATCAGGAAACATAGACTCCGGCAGGGGATTCCACTCCTTAGCTGTGCGCACAACGAAAGTGATGCACACAACTGATTAAATCATCATCAACCTTTTTAATGTTCCCACTGCTGGGACACAGGCCTCCTCTCTGTGAGAGGGAATGGGCCATAATCCACCACGCGGGCCCAGTGCGGGTTGGTCGATATCACATGTCTTCGAGTTTTTGGTTCTAGGACATACCGGTTTCCTCACGATGTTTTCCTTCACCGTTTTGAGAGCAGTGGTGATGAAATAATTTATACAAATTAAAGCGCCTGCCTGGGTTCGAAATCACGACCTAAAACTTGTAAGCCGCGGCCGCTACCACTGCGCACGTTTGCTCTCGCGCCACCATTGATTAGATACAATTAGATAAATTGATACGAAACGTAGGTTTACCGAAAACTATTCTTAAGTTGAACTATAAATATTCGCTCTAAATCCTAATGAGATCCTTTTTCTGAATCGCGATATAGTTTCGTTACATGGATAAAAGCATGTAACGAAACTATATCGCTATTCAGAAAAAGGTACAACGCCATCTATTGAGCAATTAGGTAAGCTTGACGCCTTAATTTGTTCCAGGAGTTGTAAATTAAAACAAACTTGAAATTAGGTTGTGTGTGATTTGGTAGTCGTTTTTTTTTTAAGGTTTTAAAAGAACGTTTGGATAAAAAGAACAATGGATAAGGTAGACAAACGATGTTCATATACTTAGACGATACATATACCATACTTAGGTCGGTCCTCAGTATTGAAAAAATTTAACGATCCCGCACATCATTATTAACTTACTATGAATATCTTGATATTTGATTTGGATACATTATAGTACAATGTTATATATTATGTTTATATTATAGCATACACTGTTTGCTTCATAAAAAATCTTCGTTTACTATATTTTTTGGGTAATATTGTAATATCCCAAGTTATTCAATAATACAATCTACATAATTAGTTCAGTGGCACAACTGTTACTTGGTAACAACGGTAACTTCTTTGAATTTACCAAAATAAATCACCTGTACCTACTGTACTGCATAGATGATTATTAATTGATTTTTTATTTAAACCCGTAGACAAAGTTGTTTTTATGCTTGAGTTCTTTCACCTCCTGAAATATAACCATTGCATTAAAAATTGCTCATAATGTTCATGCGTTGCTCTGTAAAGTTTAGCAGATAATATTTTTTTTCTATTGTGTTTGAGCTTCCAATGTAAGTCAGCATGCATGGCTAATGTGTACAGAAATGCATGACTGTGGTGTAGCCATTTAAACCTTGCTTATTTTTTTTATTAGCGTTAGGCTTACCGTTGGACCACTTTCTCACCTAATGGTAACAAAGACTCCGGCAGGGAATACCACTCCTTAGCTGTACGCACGATGAAACTATTCCCAAATTCTAAATGTAACAGCCCCATTGGTCTCGCGGTCGCAAGCGCGACTATTGAGCGTAGGTTCGATTACCAAGCCGGACAAAAAGTGTCATTCGGTTTTTCCAACAGGAATAGTTCTGTAACAGCCCAGGGCGCGAAAGTTGGCGGTGTGTCATCCTGCACCTAACCTCTCACCGGTCGTGTTCGATTGCCGTCAGGAATGCTACATTATCCTTAAGGTGCTGCATTGATACCCTTAGGTATCAAATACAAAACGGGTGAGCGACACCGTGAATAAGTTCCTTGAAAAACAACACACGCAAAACATTATAATATTTTTGTTCAGCTAATCGCCTTTCCACTCAAATCTTTTCTCCACAAACAAAACACTGCTAGCTCAACTAGATCTTCTAAACATAAAACACGATATTCTGGTTTTATATCAAGAGCTCACAAGAGCCTTTTGAAGTAAAATCTTTTGAATTTCGCGTTCTTTGTGAGAAAAGAATCGCTTAATTGTTCGCCAACAAAGACTTGGAACATAAACATGGATTCTACCAAATATTTTGCCACTGTACGCCATTGTACTCTAATATTTTGGTACAAATCGGTACATGATTTTCACGAAAAACCACCCTTTTTTTACTGTGTTCCTTTCACTTCAGTATAAAACCTGTTTTTATTGAAACAATTATTTTGTGATTGTTTGATAAAGCGCTGCATCTAATGGCTTTTTAAACACAATGGGTGATAAGACTGTACAGGTATCTATGATAATTTTGAGGACCAACCTATCTTGAAAGCTTGCCAGAAGTTCTTATAGTGTACTTTTTCAGGCAAGTGACCCATAAACTGTTGTGAAGAAAGTAACAGAAATGGATTAGGCTTCAATAACTACTAATTATTGAAATAATAATTGTTACTATTCGTTCTGACAAAACCAAGGTCATGGTGAATGCCCATGTAACATCTACTCCTATCAACATCGAATCACTCGAAGTTGTAGACGATTATGTCTACCTGGGGCGACGATTACGACTTCCCCAAGAAGTTGCGTGGTATCTTGTCGTCCAATTTACCGCAGTGTCTCAAGGCAAAAGTCTATGACCAGTGTGTGTTGCCAGTAATCACAGGGACCGAGACGTGGACGCTAACAATGGGCCTTATCAGAAAGCTTAAAGTCACCCAAAGGGCAATGGAGAGGACTATGCTCGGAGTTTCCTTGCGTGATCACGTCAGAAATGATGATATCCGCAGGAGAACCAAAGTTACCGACATAGCCCGAATGCCTATGTCCAGCAGTGGACGTCTTTCGGCTGAAATGATGATGATGACTCGTTCTCGTTGGTCTAGTGTTCGCAAACACTGCTGCTGAGCAAGAGGATTTTTCCAGTAGCAGCCTGGAAACTGGATTTGTGGCCGGTTGATGGCAATAGGCTCGCCCTCTATTACATGGGACCTACACATAACTGGTGACATGTGGGTGTACTATGGGTCCACCTGGCTAACTCTTCGAGGACCACAGGCGTGATGTAATGGTATGATGTTTTGTTACCCAGCCCGGGCTTCTCATGGGTAGGAGAGCATAATTATTATTATAATGCCTACATGTTTTTTATTAAAGTAACTATCTGCCATAAACAAAACTAAAATGCCATCAATAAATTTAACTTTAAAATAATTCACTATGTAAAACAAAAGCAACGATATTGCAACCTTCTCACAACACCCAAACAGAAAAGAAATAAATACATATGCCTCCAGTCATCACCTAATTGCAATAACTATAAAATTATAATCATTCGCTTTAAACTTCAAAAGTCTGTTTATTATGGATACGCGCACGTTATCGTTCAGCTTATAGCAACAGTGGGTGACAGCGAGACGCGCGTCGTGGGGGTGGTCGCATCAAGCGAGTGCCGTCATCAGTGAGAGACCTGCGCTTGAATTTATTTACGTGCGCGTTAGTTTTTATTTTGCGATAACTCTTAGGATATTCATTTAAATTAAATTTTTGGTGGAAAGGATTATCATAATGTGCATGAAATGCTTAAGGTAACTAACGTATTTAAGTTGATAAGGATTAATATCATGCACGTGACCATTTTTTAAGATGTTAGAATGGGTATCCTTAAAAGTTAGATAGATGCCATTGTGGACTTTTCTGTAGACCTATAAAAGAGGTATATCCTACCATACATTGTTTTGTTATATATCAAAGGGATAAGGCAGCGTTTTCGATGAAAGTTCCCAGGAGCCTTGACCTTTTTTCGACATTTTCAACAATTATCGTCATATAGCAGCCAATTTACGCAAAAGCTTAACAAATTATACCTTATCCTTCCTCATGAATCCTACTACTGATAAAAACCACATGAAAAGCCGTTCAGTAGTTTTTGAGTTTATCGTGAACAGACAGACAGACAGACGTAGAGGATAATGTTTTATAATATTGTTATTCAGCGACTTTCCGATTACTTTACGATTGGAGCGACTGATTTGATTAGTAATCATACTAACCAAATCAGTCGCTCCATGTAAAATACTGGTACTCAGCTGAATCCGGTTAGACTGGAAGCCGACCCCAACATGTTGGGAAAAGGCCAGGCAGATGATAATGAGTGATTACTAATCAATATCCGTTGTAGACTGATATTGATCAGTGACAAATATTGGCAAGTTTTTATAGGTAACAAAACTACTAATCAGATTTGCTGTGTACGAGTTTATTGATACCACACGCCGCTTAATTCAAAATCACCCTTCATATTTTCTATCCATTTCAATATCTAAGGCAAAACAGCACATTTCGCCGCGCAGGTGAGGAATTCTTTCAAAGGTTACAGTATTGATACAAATGGGTCCCGGTAACTCAACAAAACTACCTATTGGTAAGAAATGTGTGGAAACCACAAACATAAATGTAAATAGATGACGCGAATGTATGTACCTCGCGGGTCAAAAATGGGATAAAAGAGAGAGCTATGCTCTTACTTTGAGCTATTTCATTTAGAGATAGCGGCACCGGGCATCATCATCATCTTCCTGCCCTTATTCGCAACATGTTTTCTTCTTCCATACCGTCCTGTCCCCTGTCACGCTATCACTGACTCCCTGTTGTTTCTAATCACTTTTCTTTGGCCTTCCTCTTCCCCTCCATCCATCCACATTAATATTCACATTTCAACCGGAATCTAGAAAGATGCCTAATTGTGCCATATTGAGCTGTAAATACTCTACATAAACAATTGACCAAGACAATGGCAACATTTTCTTTCATTAGTATGTAATTTTGTTTCTTAAATTGTGTGTGAAAGCATTGTTACATACTTACGTTTCGAATTGATAACCTCCTTTTTAGGATTCCTTACCCAAAGGGTAAAAACTGGACCCTATTACTAAGACTGTCCGTCTGTCTGTCACCAGGCTATATCTCATGAACCATGATAGCTAGACTGTTGAAATTTTCACACATGATGTATTTCTGTTTCCGCTATAACAACAAATACTAAAAACAGATTAAAATAAATATTTAAGTGGGGCGCCCATACGAAAAACGTGTTTTATGTTATAATGGTACGGAACCCTTCGTGCGCGAGTCCAACTCGCACTTGGTTTCACTTTTTTTTTAATTCGGTTAAAAAGTAGGACGCTCATAAAGATACAGACTTGCGTTATCTAAAAGTGGAAACAGTCAGCTTTTCATAACACAAGGGAAGAGGCACATTACTGGTAACAATTGGCCATATTTATGGATTTCGGGCCAATTCACCTCTTTTCAACTGTTGTGATTTTATGGGCAACGTGTGCGCGAAATTGCCTGAGAATAAAGAAGTAGGATATGTTTGGCAATATCGTATCTACCGTTGAATCTTGCTAGTAGACTACCCAATTAAAGTTTGTATTATTACCTAGGTACGTAGGTACTCGTTAATTTCATCCAGTGTTCTATCTTAATATGATTATGTATTTAGATAGAACACTGGATTTATGTCATAGGAAAAATAAATTATATTTAGTTAGTATTTTACGAAAAAGACACTTTTAGCGTTGTGGCGTTTCAAAATCTATAAGATTTGCCAAGCACTGGTCACAAACAAAAAAGTGATATCCTTCCCGCGGGATGTGTCCTAACAGGCGACGGACAGAAGGGGTTTCGGGATGGTCTTTTAAAAAGTCACGGGGCTCATTCCGTTCTGAAGGTGATCACCGGTGTGGTTTTAGTAAGTTAAAAATCCCACACTCACTAGTCTTTTCCCCAAAAACCCCAGTCTCCTTTTAAAGGTGGAAACCTCGATAACAAAAAACTGGCCAAGTGCGAGTCGGACTCACGCACAAAGGGTTCCGTACCATTAACACAAAAAACCGCAAAAAAATCACGTTTGTTGTATGGGAGCCCCACTTAAATATGTATTTAATTCTGTTTTTAGTATTTGCTGTTATAGCTACAACAGAAATACATAATTTGTGAAAATTACAACTGTCTAGCTGTAACGGTTCATGATATACAGCCTGGTGACAGACGGACAGACAGACAGACAGACAGACGGATCGTGGAGTCTTAGTAATAGGATCCCGTTTTTACCCTTTGGGTACGGAACCCTAAAAAGGCACAGTTATTTCACCACTTCAGATAACAATAGCGAATTAATAACAAGCAATTAAATCCATTTGCATAACAATTGAATGCTTTATCAACGTGTGTTTCCAGTTTTCCGCAAAAAGTCGGGACAATGAAAATGAACGAAAAGACAAAATTTATGGGCACCTGCAAGTGCGGGATGCAATTATTTTGGACACCGTTGATTGGTCGATAGCAGACAGTTTTAAAGGCAATTAAGTGTATTCTGGACTGGATTTCCTAGGCTACACGATACCATGAACACAATTTATTTCAACACGACAAAAAGAGCCATTTCAGCCAAAAAATTTAACTGTAGACTTACCTATAATCTTCTTTATAAAAACCTCGACGCTGTTTAGCAAATTCTGATTGTAATGACAACTCGACACACTAGCTATTTCGTCACTATCTCTAATAGGTCTCTTTGACTAATACGTCACTTTATATATGTAGTCAGGTTTCCAACTAAACAAAAAATTATAAAGTGAATAGGTAGCCGCTGCAGTATGAAATCAGACCAACTGGATATTAATGACGGCCCGGGATCCCTCAGGGTTCGGTACCCTCAGCAACATTTTTCTTGCTCCACATAAACGATCTGCTAAAACCTTTGGATATGCAGACGACAGCATTGTGCACGGGCTACTGGGCCTCAGATCCGGTCTCTCCGTGATGCCATGGTTAAGCCACTTGAACTTGTCCTTGAAGGCAGTCTCTGAATGGGGCGATGCCTATCTGGTCAGTTTCAATTATGCCTTTCACAAAAAGCAGCCAATTCCACCCGGCTCTTTCTTTCCGAGCTGTGACCGTTCCAATAACGGACCATCTTGAGTTTCTTGGCATTACGTTGACATCGACCCTCAATTATGGTACAAATATAGAGGCAAAGGCTAAGCTGGCTGCCATAAAGTTGGAGATCCTTACGAAGGTGAAACGGTACTTCACGCCAGATCAGCTGCTTAACTTGTAACAAGCGCAAGTTCGATCATGCATGGAGTACTGCTCTTATATCTGGGATGGATCTGCCAAATACTAGCTTAATGCACTTGAGTCGACAGAAAAACGTGCCTAGAGGCTCATCGGCAATAAGATACTGGTCGAGTCAAGGCTCCAGAACCTTGTAACATCGTCGTTGAGTCGCCAGCCTGTCGGTTTTTTATCGGTTACATTTGTACAGTTATTTGCCTTGGGCCGGTATCAAACTCGCCACATGCCATTTTTACTCGGTGATCTCAACGCCAATTCTGCTGATTGATTGATTGTCGTGTGTTCATTTTAAATTCGTTTATCCAGTATTTGAACAAATAATCTGCTAATCACTTGGTAAACAGCTCAGTGATTTTTATAAATAAGGCCCATAATAAAGGGTACTCGTATGCCAAAATGCGATGTGTCTAAACTTTACCGAGACTTTTAATTGCTGCTTTATTGATTTGTTACTTTACAGTAATTATGGCAATATTATCATAATTAGCAATTAGTTGGTAGAGTGAACCACATAATAATTTACTTATTTAGAAACTGAATAAAACATTTTCAAAATTGTTTTTTTATTGCTATCTATACTATCTGCCTTTTATAAAGATACTTTTTCAATTGATATGTACTTTCTAAATAGATCTTGCATATCGCTGACAACACTGAAAGAAAACATGTGAGGAAACCTGGACTTATAGTTTTAATTTTGAAATCGCAAACCCGCATTGAACAAGCGTGGTGATTAAGGCTCGTATGAGAAAAGGCCTATACCCTGCAGTGGAACTGAAACAGACTGGCATTATTATTATGTCTTTCTTGGGATTGGTAACATTGAGTTTATGAAACTCGCTTATTTACAAGCTTTATATTACCTTGCTTTCGTATGTGTGTCCAGCAACTAGTAATCCATTTCTCATGCACTTCCTGACATCTGATTAAATTGAAATTTGGCGTGATCTCAAATAGCCGGGTTAGACCGATACAACTTCCAAGTTCCCCCGACCCTGAGCCCGTCTTTATAGACATTTTAATGTCACGTACATTTTCCAAAGCATAAAGTATTTTCTAAGGGCGTGCAGTTAGGAGGATTTTCTTTTGAAAGGCTACTTCATTGTGCAGAGGCGCTCAACTTGTTACGTCGCAAACAGTATACCGGGGTTGAAGAGAATTTATTATTTTCTGTTCTGTTGCTTACTGTATTTTATATAAAGATTTCCTTTTGTTGTTTTATAATTTAAGTGTCGCTTATACAGATTTAAACTTAAGCTTCTTGTTTCAGATTAAAATTAAAATCTTTATAAATGCGCGAATACTGTAATGGCCTAATTTCCGGGCGTAGATGCTTGACCTGAAATAATTTTGAGCTGACGTCCTTTATCCCCTTGAGGGCCCGAAACGTGGCTCCACGCGAGACACAATAGCTTTTTAATTATTTCAGTAATTACGGCATTCAACGGGTTAAGCACAATATGTTTATTTGATTTTAGCTTTTACTTAATACTGTGCAATAAACTCAATTTTCCTTCTTTCTTTTACCAATTACTGTTTTTTTATTTCCATCCAAAGTTCTAGTATATACCTTCATATATTATATTAGAACTTTGGATTTATAATAAATACCTTCTTCTATTTCTGCCAACAAAGCTATATTTTTAGATATAGCAATTCAAATAGAAACAATCCACTATAAAATAAACCATGAAAATAATACAGCATCTAGCAATAGCTAGCGGTCCTGATCAGGTGGCTGTCGGGCTGTCCGGCGCAGTCGCCGTCCGTCCGGCGCGGCTCTGCCACCGGCCCACTCATCCGGCATAATTATCGTATTGTATACTTACTACTATATATGGTTACATAGATAGCTTGTTCTACTAAGTTGGTTAGGATGGGAACACATGTGAAATTTTATTTTACACCTTTAGAAACTGTAAGAACTTTTTAATGGGTAGAGCTTGGATATAAGAAGATTTAGGATTTATGTATTGCGTTACCAAAGTGCCAGGAAATAGAAATCAAATCTAAGTTATCAGACCTCAACAATTTAGATACTGGGTAACGTAATAACGTTGGCAAAACTGGTTATGAATGTAATGATATTTTGTATTTAAAAAAAAACAGAAATATTTTTGTAAAATTAAACATTATGTTGTTTATTCTCCTTTATTTTCCTAGGTATTTCAATATCTGCCAAATAAACGAATTGAAAATAATAATAAATTGTTGAGTATTTGTAGAACATTCCTTTTCCGTTTACCAATCTTACGTAGATATTTTTTCTGGTTGTTGGTAATTATTTATGATTGTTTCGAGGTGATTTTTATGTACAGAAGTATTGCAAATTTTATTAGTTGTAAAAAACACCGAGCTAAATCGAACTATGATAGAGGCAAAAAATAACCATAAGTTTGAAATTCCAGCACTGCTTAACACGACAAAATATTGCCACAACCACTGCCTACCCTCTACTATACAGCACCCCCACCCCCACCCACTCTCTTGTCTCAATCGTAATAGCAAGTGTCTGACATAGTGTCGGAGTGTTGCACTGTCTCCCTAGACAATATGCGATTAATGTCCCATCGCCGGCGTGTTAGCGACGCACGTCACGTTAGTGATGCATCTCGCCGTGTTCGTGACGTCATCTCGATGGTGCACCGCACTGTGGCTGAGCGATTGGACGATTGGCTTGTAATGAGATGGGAAACTAGGGGAATTGGAGTCGGGTATAGACTGTAGACAATTGGATCCCGTGATTGCGTTGTTAGTGCAGTGATTGGATAGAGGATTAGAGGTGCAGTGTTTCAGTAATGCTACGGTATTACTGCCCGCGTGGGATCATTCCAGCATCGATATTCTGTATAACTGTTTGAATCGTTTTTGCGGTCTAGGTATTCGCGTATGTATATTTTTGTTTGTTTGTTAGTTACTGCAATAAATATGTTTACCTATGCTATATACACATTTCGGCTACACTCCACATTATATTTTTATACGACCTGTATCAATTTTCAGCAGTACGTGACGCGACGGGATATCTTTGCAAGGAAAACAAAATCTCCAATCCATAAAACATGAGAACACGCGTTAAAAACGCACGTTTCGCGTTTTCAATACGTCCCCAGTCACAGGTCACAGCACATTACAATCAGTTCACGTCAACACTACTCTTTTTCAATAATAAAATTGATATTATTCGGAAATACACCGCCGAATGCAAAACAAGATGAATGGTTGTCGTGCCGCGAGCGTGGCGAAGCGTGCCCGTGACGTGACGGAGCGTGACGAGGCGTGCCGGCTGCCGTGACGCGGGGATTATGCCCGCGTAGCTGATGTGACAAAAATGGCGATCGCAACTCATGTGGATGCGTGTATTGTTTATGATGGGTTTACTGCGAGCACAGCATGAACCAGACTTTTCTTGTATGTTGTTTTTTGCATAAAGAAAACAAATAAATTCTAGAAAACAGCTATTTTTGTACGGCAATGTAGACGCTAGTATTTGTTTTCCGTGACTAGGTATTTCCTTATATTTTCATAGTAATATTTTTTGGTCATTGTACAGGGTGGCACAAAAGTAATCACCCTATCGAAAGATATTATAATTTTTACAAATGGCAGAAAAAGTCAATTCTGATTTAACATTTTTGAAGTAAACACATACAAAATACACGTCAACAAGACACGAATCGCTATACTCATAAAAAACGTGGATCAATTGCTTCCCACCACGAGGGAGCAAATTTTTCATCGTAAATCATCATGAGCGACTTTATTACTTATTCCTCCTTCTTGTCTGTATATGGGTATGTGCAAAAATCGTTAAATATATAAATATTATGTGAATAATCCAAATTATCATTTCGGGAGCACCGAAAACTTGCGTATAACTCACGAAGAGCCAATACATCCACACAAAGTTACCGCATGGTGGGCTGTTTAGGCTTGTTTACTGTTGGCGATTACACTGGCCGGCAAGATCGCCTGATTTAACCATGCCAGACTTCTTTTTGTGGGGTCTATGTCAACAAGCCTCAGACTCGCCCTTATAGAGAATTTCTATGGCAGGCAGTTCTGGCAAGAGTGATGCAAATGCCAAAAACGAAACCGAATGTTAATCAATTCTAATAGCACCGATGGCGGCCACTTTGCCGATATCATTTTCTCGACTAAATGGAAAAAAAAAGCATCAAATAAACCTAATCCAAAAGAGTACCAAAGATTTTCATTCATATAAAAAATTACAACCAAACAACATCAAGTGATAACTTTTGCGCCAAATTATATAGGTACTAAAGTATTATTATTTTGAAAATAATGATCTAAATAAGCCTAGCATTGCAAGAAAAAAATATAAATAATATGAAGTATATTTACCTTACCGCGTTTACTCTTACCGCATGGTAAGAGGCACATTGAACATTAATATTAAGCTTGAAAGGTCTCGACTGATGAAGTCCACGCTCCGGCCGGCGCAGATCCAGGTCCAAAACCCCGAGAGCTTTCAGCTCGAACTCCAGAATCGTTTCGAATGCCTAGGGAGCTCCGTGGATGAATACAGCAACGGGTTCGTGGAAGCTGTCCATACGGTTGGGTCTAAGTTTTTCAAGACCCGTCGTACAGATAGGAACAAAAAGCTCTCTGATCATACCCTCAAGCTTATGAAGGAGAGGCGTGAGATGATCCTGCAGTCTTCAGATGAGGCGTGCAAATACCGGCAGCTCAATAGACAGATCTCTAAATCCTTGAAAAGAGACCTCCGCCGATTCAATACCGAGCGTATTAAAGACGCGATCGAGCGAAATAAAGGCTCCAAGGTGTTTGCAAGGGATCTGGCTATTGGGCAGAGCCAACTCACGAAACTGAAGACCGACGATGGCAGGATCGTATCCGCCAAACCGGAGCTTCTAAGGGAGATCGAGACATTCTATGGGCAGTTGTACACATCGATCAGCAAGCCCGTTGCGAGTCTAGCAAACGACCCAAGAGCTAGATTGACCCGGCACTATACCGAAGATATCCCGGACGTCAGCCTGTACGAGATTAGGATGGCTCTGAAACAGCTCAAAAACAACAAGGCGCCGGGTGATGACGGAATTACGGCCGAACTCCTGAAGGCGGGTGGCAAACCGGTCCTTAGGGCCCTTCAGAAGCTGTTTGATTCCGTCATACTCGAGGGCAAAACGCCACAGGCATGGTGCAGGGGTGTGGTGGTACTCTTCTTCAAGAAGGGCGACAATGCCCGGCTGAAGAACTATAGGCCCATCTCACTTCTTAGCCATGTCTACAAGTTGTTTTCAAGAGTCATCACGAATCGTCTCGCGCGCAGGTTTGACGATTTCCAGCCCCCCGAACAAGCCGGATTCCGAAAAGGCTTTAGCACCGTAGACCACATACATACGCTGCGGCAGGTTATACAGAAGACCGAAGAGTATAACCTGCCTCTATGTTTAGCGTTTGTGGACTACGAGAAAGCCTTCGATTCGATCGAGACTTGGGCTGTACTGCAGTCTCTCCAACGGTGCCAGATCGACTACCGGTACATTGAGGTGTTGAAGTGTTTGTACAAAAACGCCACCATGTCAGTCCGTCTTCAGGATCAGACCTCGAAACCAATCCTTCTCCAGCGCGGCGTGAGACAGGGAGACGTCATTTCTCCGAAACTGTTCACTGCTGCGCTGGAGGATGTCTTCAAGGTTCTGGACTGGAGGGGGCTGGGCATCAACGTTAATGGCGAGTACATTACTCACCTTCGGTTTGCCGACGACATAGTGGTCATGGCTGAGACCATGGAGAGCCTCAGTAAAATGCTCGATGACCTCAGTAGAGCTTCCGAAAGAGTGGGTCTTAAAATGAACATGGACAAAACCAAGATCATGGTGAATGCCCATGTAACACCCACTCCTATCAAGGTCGGAGACTCTACACTCGAAGTTGTAGACCATTATGTCTACCTGGGACAAACGGTCCAGTTGGGTAGGTCCAATTTCGAGAAAGAGATCAACCGTCGAATCCGACTCGGCTGGGCGGCGTTCGGGAAGTTGCGTGGTGTCTTCTCGTCCAATTTACCGCAGTGTCTCAAGACAAAAGTCTATGACCAGTGTGTGTTGCCAGTGATCACCTATGGAACCGAGATGTGGTCGCTCACAATGGGCCTTATCAGAAAGCTCAAAGTCACCCAAAGGGCAATGGAGAGGGCTATGCTCGGAATTTCCTTGCGTGATCACGTCAGAAATGATGATATCCGCAGGAGAACCAAAGTTACCGACATAGCCCGAAGAATTGCCAAACTTAAGTGGCAGTGGGCAGGGCACATTGCTCGCAGAACGGATGGCCGATGGGGCCGAAAAGTTCTGGAATGGCGACCGCGAACAGGAAGACGATACGCTGGAAGGCCTCCCACTAGGTGGACTGATGACCTGGTTAAGGTTGCGGGAAGGCGCTGGATGCGAGACGCACGGGATCGGTCAATGTGACGACGCCTGGGGGAGGCCTATGTCCAGCAGTGGACGTCTTTCGGCTGAAATGATGATGATGATGATGAAGTATAAAATACAGCTAAGTTTGATCTCGTCGGTCCTGGCCCAGAATCAAAGCCGAGAGCTCCCAGACTCATTTACTTTACACTGAAAAATTATATATCTAGCTTATAGCCTGGTGGTTTTTATTTAGACGCTAATTATTAATTTTATTCATGATTAGAATCAAACATAATAAATAATAATAAATCTTTATTGTGTATGTATGTACAAAAGGACATAAGATAACAACATAAATCTACACAGATCATGAAACCCTGTCTCGTAAACTAGATAGTCCTGTACCTTAGGAGACAGTGATTAGGCCATACAGGGCGTTAGCTGCATCCAGGGTGTATATCGCGACGGTGGTTAAGTAATACAATTGTGTGCCGGTGTTTAAATGTGTTTGAGTGTAAGAGTATGTGTGAGTGAGTGAGCCTATGTATGTGTAAGTGTATGAGTAGCCGGTTAGTGTAATGATTTTAGGGATTATTCTATGAATTTAAGTAAAGACTCCGTGAATGAGTAGTCTTTTAGTAATAGCCATTCAGTTAGTTTAATTTTCAGGTTATGGGAGTTTAGATACATTATTTGTATTTGATTATGGATTTTTCCGTACAGATAGGTACCAAGAATGTAAAATTGATGCCGAGCGAAAGTGGTTCTGTGCTGCGTACTGGGTATGATTTAAGTGCGTTTGTTCTTAGCTATGCACTTATGTGTCTTTAGTATTGCCTTGAACACAAAGAGCTGCTGCACTGTTAGAACTTTACAGTCGGCGTAGAGGTCAGATGTTGGATACCTAAAAGGCGTTTTGGTCATCACTTTTATTTATTAAAACTTAATCTATACTAATATTATAAAGAGGTAAAGTTTGTGAGTTTGTGAGTTTGTGACGTTGTAAGGGGTAATCTCTGGATCTACTGAACCGATTTTGAAAATTCTTGCACCGGTAGAAAGCTACATTATTCCTGAGTGTCATAGGCTATAAAATATTTTCAAAAAAAAATAGAGATCCTTATGAAAATTGCAATAATGTAACCCAAGGTAGCAAAATGTTGTCTGTAAAATACATTATTTGGCGTGCGCTGAGAAAACTATTGATGATAGATACAAATTAGTAGGAAGGGTAGGTAGGGTAGGTAGGATAGGCAGGGTAGGCAGGGTAGGCATGGTAAGCAGAGTAGCCAGGGTAGGCAGGGTAGGCAGGGTAGGCAGGGTAGGCAGGGTAGGCAGTATAGGCAGGGTAGGCAGGATAGGCAGGTTAGGCAGGGCAGGCAGGGTAAGCAGAGTAGGCAGGGTAGGCAAGATAGGCAGGGTAGGCAGGAAAGGCGGCGTAGGCAGGGTAGGCAGGATAGGCAGGAAAGGCAGGGTAGGCCGGGTAAGCAGAGTAGGCTGGGTAGGCAGGGTAGGCAAGATAGGCAGGGTAGGCAGGAAAGGCAGGGTAGGCAGGAAAGGCAGGGTAGGCAGGAAAGTCAGGGTAGGCAGGGTAGGCAGGGTAGGCAGGGTAGGCAGGGTAAGCAGAGTAGGCAGAGTAGGCAGGGTAGGCAAGATAGGCAGGGTAGGCAGGAAAGGCAGGAAAGGCAGGGTAGGCAGGAAAGGCAGGGTAGGCAGGGTAGGCAGGGTAGGCAGGATAGGCAGGGTAGGCAGGATAGGCAGGATAGGCAGGGTAGGCAGGATAGGTAGGGTAGGCAGGGTAGGCTGGGTGGGCAGGGTAAGCAGAGTAGGCAGGGTAGGCAGGGTAGGCAAGATACGCAGGGTAGGCAAGAAAGGCAGGGTAGACAGGGTAGGCAGGGTAGGCAGGGTAGGCAGGAAAGGCAGGGTAGGCAGGAAAGGTAGGGTAGGCAGGGTAGGCTGGGTAGGCAGGGTAGGCAGGGTAGGCATGGTAAGCAGAGTAGGCAGGGTAGGCAGGGTAGGCAGGGTAGGCAGAATAGGCAGGGTAGGCAGGAAAGGCAGGGTAGGCAGGAAAGGCAGGTTAGGCAGGAAAGGCAGGGTAGGCAGGGTAAGCAGAGTAGGCAGGGTAGGCAAGATAGGCAGGGTAGGCAGGAAAGGCAGGAAAGGCTGGGTAGGCAGGAAAGGCAGGGTAGGCATGGTAGGCAGGTTAGGCAGGGCAGGCAGGGTTGGCAGGGTAGCCAGGGTAGGCAGGGAAGGCAGGGTAGGGGCAGGGTAGGCATGGTAGGCAGGGTAGGCAGGGTAGCCAGGGTAGGTAGGCAGTTGACGGGAGCGAAGCCCCGAGGGTCAGCTAGTGCAACATAAAAGTACATAGGTGGACTTAATGCTTTAGTATTGCTTCAGTGTGGCAGTCGGCTTGCACCAAGGGTCGGCCCTCAATCCCTACCTCTTCCTGTTGATAATGGACGCTCTGACGTCGGACATACAGGAAGAGGAACCCTGGTGTGTGCTGTTTGCCGATGACATTGTGCTGGTTGCCGAGAGTAGCCTAGAGGTCCAGAGCAGTTTGGAGGTGGCACCGGGCCGACTGGAGAGTGTTTGCCTGAAATTGAGCAGAAGCAAAACTGAAGTAGTTTTGCGATTTTGGCGGTCTCTCCAGTTCCGTGCCCATAGCTCTCGCTGGAATGCCCATACCAATCTGCTCCGACTTCCGGTACCTAGGGTCGCTTGTCTAAGGGGATGGTGAGGTAGACCGAGTCATAATGCACCGCATCAACTCAGTTTGGATGAAATGGCTACAGGTCACTGGAACAACTTACGAACCATGGATGCCCCTCAAGTTAAAGGGTAAAATCTACAAGTCCGTGATTAGACCTGTCACACTGTATGGATCAGAATGTTGGGCTGTGAAAAAGATGGATGAAAGGAGATTGCATGTAGCAGAGATGAGAATGTTGAGATGGATGTGCGGCGTGACGAGATTGGATAAAGTGAGAAAGTAGTATATTAGACGCAGTTTGAAAGTGGCGCCAGTGGCAGAAAAGTTGAAGGGAAACCGTTTGTCCTGGTATGGTCATGTGATGAAGAGGGATGAAACGCATGTTACTAAAAGAGTTATGAATATAAATGTGGATGGATGGAGAGGAAGAGGAAGGCCAAAGAAAAGATGGATGGACTGTGTGAGGAGTGATATGAAGGAAAAGGGAGTCATTAATAGCGTAACAGGGGACAGAACGGTATGGAAAAAGAAAACGTGTTGCGCCGACCACAAGTAACATGAGATAAGGGCAGGAAGATGATGATGATGACTTTTAGTTCTTTGTGCTCTTTCTATTCTGAGAAAAATGGTTTTAGCTACTTCACCCCATGCAGTTATACGAATGGAATACAAAAGGAATGTAAGTGGTTTTATTTAGGTTTAGCGTTAGCAGGTTAGAGTTTATTCCAATCATTATTTTAGACATTGCACCTTCCGCATTTTCTTAACCATATCCCAGGTTGAACCACGGACTAGGATTGTGGTATTGTCAGCATAGGCGTCAATATCACAATTTGGGAGGCTCATCTTACACAGATCGTTAACGTTAATCTGGAATAGGGTTGGGCCCAGTATGCTTCCCTGGGGAACGCCGTAAGATATAGTTTCCTCATCACTCAGGTAATTACCTATCTTGACGCACTGTTTACGGTTTGTAAGGTAACTCCGAAAGCTATCTAGAGTAATACCCCGCACCCCTATGGCTTACAGTTTTGAGATAGGGTAGGGTGAGGTAACATGTTTAAGATATTTATTTTTCTTTCTTTAAATTGTTTTTGAGATTACATTTCCCGTAGGTAACTAAGTAAATTAGATTTCTCAAAATACTTGTCTATAAAAAAGGCAAATACTTTCGCGGCAATCGTTAAAAACTTCCCTAATTAGATTATTTTCCTTATAATAAATTACTAGGAAAGTTTTCCGATTTCACTTTATGAAAAATTTGGAGGCATTCAACTGATGTTAATCATTCTTTCCCTGAACACCAGTCATAATTTAATTTAGTATCGCTTTTATGACAATAAATTTACGGGGAAGCAAATTTCTATAAAAAATAAACAGACTTAACCGTAATTTTGTTTTTAGAGACCTAATATTTTTGTACCAATGCATCCAATTTTACAGTCTGCAATTCTGCATAGAATCATAGATCCTCAATCTTACAAACACTTAGTACTATTCGTCCCAACCTCAGTTTATGATGCTCAATACTCGACCCAGCTCACTGATCTTAGCATAAAACTGCGAAATGTTTCAACAAAATACTACTCCACGCATTCCGCTGCTCCATACATTTAAATGGCAAAATTTTGTTTGATTTAAGAATAGGAAAACTATAGAATCGCTAGCTCTGAGATTGATTCATTTTGATACGATCAGAATAGGACATCAGTTAGGAATACAAATGTATTTTCTGTTCTGTCTAGAATATATTTGCAAACAAAAGATTCGTTTCTGAGATATGATTTCAGATAAAGAACATAATTTAACGGAATGACGGCAAAATAATAATCTATACTTATATAATATTATAAAGCTGAAGAGTTTGTTTGTTTGTTTGTTTGTTTGTTTGTTTGTTTGAACGCGCTAATCTCAGGAACTACTGGTTGGAATTGAAAAATTCTTTTTGTGTTGGGTAGTCCATTTATCGAGGCAGGTTATAGGCTATATAACATCACGCTACGACCAATAGGAGCGGAGCATCAATGAAAAATGTTCCAAAAACGGGGAAAATTTATTCTTTTTGAGACGCAACGTATTTAGAGTAGGTGGGCTAGCTTGGTAGGTAGCCAGTTGACGGGAGCGAAGCCGCGTGGGACAGCTATAATTTATAAAAAAGACGATAGATAATATTAGTACATTTTTAGGTCGACTCCACCTCGAATCATCAAATTGACAGTTTAACATGTTATATGTTGACATTAATCGAGGGTATTATCCGTTGTCCTGACGATGGAGTTGAGCGGAGATCCTTCAAATTGTTTGGTATGTGAACCTTACTCCATGTCCATTCAGAGGCGTGCATGAACTCACTTTGGAGAAATCACTCTCTCGCAATATTGGAAAAGTGCGTCTTTTCATATATTTGCGTCATAGATACTCGTATATATTGTGTAAGTGTGAAGCAATAAGAACTAAAGGCTTTTTATATGAATCACGAAAATCTTGGTTCAAAGTCCTTTCAAGTGCTACAATATCGTGCTCTATTATTGTCACAAAAATCTTTTATTTAATATCAGTATAGCCCTCGTGATAAGCTCGGGATGGGCAGTACATTTTAGACGGCCTTATACACTTTATAGTCGCAAGTTATACCTCACAGACGGAATTATATAGGTAGGTTTTACATTGCTGGCAGAGGTTTATACGGTACTTCAAATAGTTGTATATCTACTATGTAATATAGTTTATTCTGTGACTGAGCAACATTGATGTTTCATTGTGATTCAGGGTATTTTGGAAGTCGTTAAATAGCTGATGTGACGTGTCATCTTCATAATAGTATATGTCTATTGATTTGCCGGAGAGCAAATTAAAAAAGAGAAATCTCGCAAAGTTTGGGGTATATTCCAGTTTTATCACTTGTATGGAGACCACAAACGATGGATAGTAACCTGCGTAAGTCTGAAAATTTGATAAGTACCTCAGCTATGCGAACTTACTAAATTAGCTTAGCTCAAGATCTGCAACTGGTTTAATAGGCTGATTAGATTTGTATAAATACTGCAACAACACAATAATTATTTCGAACAATTTTTTTTATTATAATTTTTATATACATTATTGTAGAGTAGACAAGAGTAGACACATTATTGTAATTGCATATTTAAATCTAATAACTTCAATATGTAGATAGGTACTTCAATACTGCCTTGCTTTTTATAATTTTGTCCAAAGGTCTAAATCGGATTCAATAGTCCCCACACCTCAGTCACGTCTAGAAAACATTCTCGTTCACAAAGCTAAGGCGGCCGCTATCAGGCCACAGTTCTCATGTGTGCTGACTTTCTCTCTGATTCTATTACAGATCAGCTCTTCCAATGCTCTTGTATTTTCTTCAATACGTTTTATTTTCCGGAATCCAAGATTGAATATTCAAACACTGTTGTATGATTTCTTTCAATCTAAACTTTTTAACTAATATTATGAAGAGTTAAAATTGTTTGTTTGTTTGGAAAGGAAAATGATTTCACTAACAGAAAAATGCAATATTCCTGTTGGAAAAGCCATGGCAGTGAAACTACAGGGCAATCGCTAGGGGTTGATGTTTCTCTTTCAAACAGGTTTAAAGTACTTTTTACCCATTTACACTTAGATTAATATGAAAAGTTATAGCTATCTTCCCAGACAATATTCAAAAAATGCTTTGGTCATTCAACTGCTGTGTAAGTATAATTATGATCATATCGGTATCTGGTCGAGTGATGATTCTATTTTCGCATACAACAGACAGATTTTATTTTCCCGACTAACAGAAACCACTCGTGGCTGTAAAGTCACAGACAACACAAAGTTTTATTTACAAACAGAGCAATATATCCATCAGAAGTTCGTCTCATAAGATAGACGTACATTATCACATAAAAGAAGATAGACAAAGAAGGTTTACTCCATACAACATGGTCCGGATAAAGTGAGTAGCATTTTATCAACTACTTAAGTAGCATTCATAAGGTCCTCTAAAGTGCAAGTGTTGACTTGAGACTGCCCGAAACTATTAACTTTATTTTTATTCTCCTGCTCGTACTATTGCTAGATTGGTATACACTGCTAGAATGGATGTGCTAAACGGTTCATTTTTTGCGAGCAGTCACAATTAAGGATACGTGCATAAGCTTAGCAGTGGGTTGTTGAGGCGCTGTAGCGGCATCTATACCGCCACACGCGAACTAATGACCTGACGTCACACAAAATCCTGCAAACATTTTTCAGCGCGATATGAAGACAAAAAAACATACAACAGTCCGACAACCGACGGGACCGGACCAGACACAACTCTCATCTGGTCGGACGATCCTCCCTTTTCCAAGGAGGCTGTGGGACTTTACACCCTGTTCCACATACTTCCATAGAACGATATGACGGCACGGCACCTATATATGATCGAGCCTTTTGTATACCTTCTTGCATCTCGTCTCATATATTATATTGGTAGTACATTATTAGTTAAGTCCCGGGCCGACAGAAGTGCACGCTGTCTGTCTGTGCAGCTCCATTCACTGGTTTATGAGCTCATGCGAGTCTGTCATCCGCTCGTTTTACGACCTCATAATACACTCCGTTTTAGAACTTTGTTTTTTAAGTTTATCGAAATGAGACAGCATCAGCTGGTTATCAGAGTCATAATGTTCGGTAGTAAAATAAATTTAAAAAGATAGTTGAAGGTACTTTGTTGGAAAAGTAAGAATTTGAGTTGTGATTTAGGGTTGACATCATAGGAGTATGTTAGTCTATCTAATACTAGGTAAAAATACGATTGATCACTTAAATAAACATAAGATGATCTAGGATGTTTCACTTCTCCTGTGCTTAAATTGCGACTCTGCCAGGATGTAAGTCGTGCAAAATGAAAATATCGAAAGATATTAGTTGCGATGGCAGTTAATTCAAACTTTGCTTCCGTGCGCGTATTTAACAACGTTTAACAGCAATATTTTATGACCTTACTCACCAGTGCCGCCTACTGTTCAGCACAAAAACGTTACCCCTCATTGACACTCGGCCCCCAGTGACTACTAATACAAAATTGCTGAACAAGCACCACGTCCAATTATGTAGACGGTGGTGTTTATGGTTCAACGGTTTTAAATCTCTCTGTTGGTTTTATTTGGCATGGACGCAGTGATGCGCACGGGAGATTCAAACGATTTTTAGAATAGCAAATATTTTTTTAAATTGAATGTCGAATGTATTTTTATTACGAAAATAAAAAAATATAACTAACCAACCAAAAACTGTTTTATTTTATAGAAAATTGCTATCGTTTAATCATTAACAAGATTCAGTACGGAGAAGCATAGCCAAAAAATATTCATTGTAGTCATAGATACTTGAATAATGGCAGACAAATTAATCGATTTCTGAAAATCTACTTTTTTAGTTGTCCTGAAAGTACGAGAAATGTCTCTTTACGTCTACCTACAGCCTACATTCAGGATTGTCTTAATAAGGCTTTGTTATAAATAATTAGGGATGTTCCGACTAGTCGGTAAAGCCGATTATCCGGCCACTTTCGTTGTCAGCGACTATTCGGCAAAGAGCGTTTCTTCACAATAAATTGTATATAGTAGGAAAAAATATAACTAAACAACCAAAAACTGTTTTATTTTATAGAAAAATTGCTATCGTTTAATCATTAACAAGATTCAGTACGGAGAAGCATAGCCAAAAAATATTCATTGTAGTCATAGATACTTGAATAATGGCAGACAAAGTAATCGATTTCTGAAAATCTACTTTTTTAGTTGTCCTGAAAGTACGAGAGATGTCTCTTTACGTCTACCTACAGCCTACATTCAGGATTGTCTTAATAAGGCTTTGTTATAAATAATTAGAGATGTTCCGACTAGTCGGTAAAGCCGATTATCCGGCCACTTTCGTTGTCAGCGACTATTCGGCAAAGAGCGTTTCTTCACAATAAAATGTATATAGTAGGAAAAAAAAACCATACAGGAGACTTTCCTTTTGACCATGATTAAATTTTAATTTCACTATAATGAACAATATATTGTCTTTATTTTTTATACAAAAACATCATTTTGACTCTGAATATCAAGAAACACTACATGTTCCGACAAGCTCGCAGGTGGGACGGCGGCGGTTGCGACTTGCGCGTGTTAGAATTTGAAGTATGTGTGACGTCATTAAATCGGTAAAATTTCATTTTTCAATGGTTTGCTTCGTAATACATACCTGTCATATTTATTAAGCACCTACCGACAAATGTCTAAGTACCTACCTTAATAATTATTGTGGTGTCAACTACCTTCAAATGTAAAAGAGTACCCACCTAAGTAAATATTGTTGTGTGTACAGGAAATAACTCTAAACTCATATTTAAGCCAAGTTGATAATATTCCTATAAATGATTACGTAATTTGTAATGATCATTGTGATGTATTCTGGATTTGATAATGCTATATTAGTATTATAAGTCCTTTGAAACAATTAGTACAATACTGTCTGTTAGTATCAATATTCTTTCGAATATTGATTAAGAATTACTATATAGGCGATATTAAATTCCTTAATTGTCTTGATACGTTTTAAAACATATTCACTTCATAGTAATTGATTATTGTTCACCTAATTTTGAGATTATTTGAAGCAATATAGAAAATGGCGGGATACCGCGCCATTTTCTCATATTGGACGTATTGAGACACAGATAGACCCGATATTATAAAATATTGTGTAATTGATAAGCGGACTTACTTTTTTGTGAACTACAAGCCAGTACAGGCTAGATATTGTTATTTAGAAGTATACTACTTTATAATACTTGGTGTAAGATCGACTACACAAGACTAACGTAAGTTATTTGATATTATAACTTTATTATTTCTAATGGTTGTGTTGAAGCTGTATCTATATCGTATTATGGCCTTTATTCCTAATATGTTATATTGATTTAAGGGCTACTCTGTCCTTTGCCTTATCCTTGTTATTTTGAATCTATAATATTGTAAATACTTTGTGTTTGTAAAAGATATCGATAAATACTACGAAAGAGCTTCCGTGGGGTTTGTTGCCCTTCTTCCCCACGAGAACTAGTCTAGCGACCGGGCAGTAAGCTCAATCAGCCTTCTAAATATGAATTAATTGACAAGCCTTACTTAAATAAATACCTAGTCTTGTCTTTCTGTGCTTTTATTCATAAAACCCTTTCCTTACACACCACATACATTAGAACTCTGATACACAGTAAATAACTAATAACCATCTTGACATTCAAAGCTTGCTATCTTGGTAGATACCAATACTTTTATATAGAATTCCATTCATGATTCTAATACGCGCGAATCAGCTGTACGAAGTGTTACGAAAATTGCTGAATACCCCCGAAACAGTGTTTTGCTTGGCCAACTAGTCGGCCTCTTTACAACCGACTAATCGGCTAATGACCGACTAGCCAGTCGGCACATCTCTATAAATAATCAAAAAAAAAACATCGTCATCATTTCAACTGAATGACATTTTTATAAATTACACCTTAACCATTTGTGTTTTAGATATTTACAGTAAATATCAGTTTCAAGTAAGTTTCAAAACAACAGGAAAAGCCTCGTAAAAGTCTAGTGTTTTCCGAAACTCCTTTAGTATCTGAAGTAAGCTAGAAAGTAAGAGTCAGGCTATCGAGTTAGTCGCCCAGAACTGTTCAATTTTATTATACCAATATGTTTGCTATTCCGTTGTGTCTATTTCTTATTGAAACTTAGTTTTGGATTTCAGTATTGCCAGATGTGACACACTGTTAATATTTAACGTATTGCGGCTGCTTACGTTTTTCATCTATAATATCTTACAATATGGAATATTTAGATTAGTTTTATGTAAAAGAGACGTAGGTGAACCTGAAGTGAAGGTGCATTTTGTTAAACACATATTTTAAACATGCGACAACTTTATGAGCTGATTAAATTTGTAGTATTGGCTGGTTTCTAAATTGAGAATTTCTAATAAAAAACATGATAAACCATTTTTTTTATTAATTTACAACTACAAATTATTCATTTATAATAATTCGGAAATTGGGGGCATATGCAATTAGAAGCAGTAGGGGTTATGTAGTTTCTGCCAACCCCTAAGGGAAAAGGCGTAAGTATATGTGTGTTCGTGCTTATTTGTTGTTACACCATTAGGTAAGTAACTTTCAAGATATTATTTATGATACTTAGACAGCCTGCAATAAATACTGCTTGGTGATTGTAAACTGCGGGGGTCCATTTGTCACAGTTTGCTATTGATGTCAATTACAATTTGCGCTTATTCTCATAAAGTGTGTATACGAGTCCAATCAGTAAATTTTTATGATTCTGCTGATTTCCTTTGGGTTCAGTGAACCTCTTTATAGGTTATAAATAATGATAGGTACCTGCCTAACTATTGATACTTGGAATTTTTATGAGGATCTATATTCGTCCTTATTGGCTCTTAAACTTCGCTCCTAAAGCTATTCTTGGTTGATTTTTTCAAATATCGAAACGGAATTAAAGCTATCAAAACTCTTAATTTTTTTAGGGTGATCAATCGGGATCGATCAATGAGGCGACGCTTGTGGGTGGCCTATATTCAGCAATAGACGTCTTTCGGCTGAAATGATGATAATATGATTAAAGAGTCTTTAAACTGGACAAGAGATGATGAGAAAGTATAAAGGCCTTAGAATAGGATAGTATAGATGAAACTCTTTGCCGCACTTAGACTCGCATTTGGTCCGTTTTGTGTGCAGGCCTCCTCCCAGGTCCAGTGCGGGTTGGTGGATTTCAAATATCTTCGAATCTTTGGCTCTAAGACAAAGGTTTCTTCACGATGTTTTTCTTCACCGTTTTTAGAGCAATGGCGATGAAATAATTTAAACAAAGTAAAGCGCCTGCCTGGGTTCGAACCCACGACCTACAACTTGTAAGTTGAAGCTAACTCCCATACAAAGCAATTGTTGTATTCACTATTGTGTACTGACACACAATCACTTCGCTCGAGCTTAGTCTGACTACTCGTCTACTAACCCGTCTTGATCAGTCTCAATAGGCTTACGTCCCCTCAATATGCCGCAGACGCACTGGTCGTCTTTGTATATCCAAGGAAGACAGTGCCATTGTTTCATAGCAACTGCAGTTGACCGCAAGGTTAGCTAGAATTGTAACACTACAATACATTGTGAGAGTGATTGAACTAAAGACAAACGTAATACGCTAGGCAATGCATTCCCCGAAGGGTAAGGCAGAAGTTCAGATATAGTACGCTCTCGTTATGTCAGTCACATTTATTCGCTCGTAATAGAGGACGAGCCTGCTGTTACATAAGCATAATCAACATGATATAATTTGCCCACTGCTGGGGCTTAGGCCTCCTCTCTATAAAAAGGAGTGTAGGGTATTCCTCCACACGGGCCCCAAACGAGTTGGTAGATGTGACAAATCTTGTACGTTTTACTTCCAGGACGAGGCGATTTTTTTTTAAAGAATTTGCTACTTATGTTTGTGCCTTACGTGTGTCATTGCATAGGGATTGAGGGAATGAAATTGACCTTTGATATGGCAGGTAAGTATGATTTGACAGGGTAAAATGCGAGTAACCATGAATTGAAGTATTTAATGAGTAATCAAATCTAAAGCCCGTTGGAAACATTTAAACAAGAATCGAATACAGAATTACTCAATATATCCCTAGCTCTACCATTCAGCCAGTATAATCGATGGCTTCTAGATTAACTGTGAATATACTTCATATTGGCGCATCTAGCAGGAATAGCCTATAAATTGTGTTAGTAAGAGCTAGCCGTGACAAATTACTTTAAACAAGAGTTATGTAGTGAAATGTTTTTCTTCTAGGTCGCAGGTGGATGGTCTTGGCGCGAGCCCAGGTAAACTGAAGACAGTTTTCAGGTACATTTAAGGCTGGCTAAACCGTAACGTAAACTTGAAAGTATTTATTGGCAAGATAAATGCGTGATTAAGAATACTGTGGCATGGCTTTGTAATATTTTTTTTCTTTTTAGCGCTGTTTTTACTAGAGTTTTTCTAAGATCTTTTGCATAAATTCATACTCATGCCTTTTTTCCATAGGTGGTGAGCAGGTAGAAATTACAGATCGCCACGATCCTTACATAGGTACTCCAGCCAATATCTTTTATCCATGGAATAAAATTTCTGACAGTTTTTATAATTATTCTGAAAATGTATTCGATAGAAAATAGATAAGATTTCACCTTTAGTGTTCTAATCATATTATATTAGAAGACTTAGGCGTTAGCATGGTTAACTTTTACGCATAAATCTTACAATCATATTGCAGTAAATCTTATTAAATGTCACAATTTAAAGCTTCAGTGATTCGAATGGGGAAATCTTTTGTAATACCGTTAAAATGTCTGAGTCAGATAGTTAAAGATCATTGCCAATATACACCCTATATTGCCCCCTATCATTATGAGAGCGTATTGATGTAGGAACACAAAGTGATAAAGGTTACCCATTAATGCAAATGTCATGTTAGCTAGAGATGATTATATTTAGAAATGTCTAGAAGATAAAATATTACAGGTCTTTAGTTTTATTTCTTTTGTGTGAACTTTACGCCCTAAACCTCTATTCGTATATAATCGTAAGCAAATTGAACAGACAATTTAAGACTTCCTCATGAAATCTTTGTAGGCTTCTCCGTTATTATTCTAATTATTTAGTAAAACAAACAAATTTAAAATTGAATCAGTTGATTCTAAAGGCTTTGTTCTCTCTCTAACGTATTTCCACTTAATTCCTACTAACTTTAAGTGTATAAAAGATTTAGTAAGTTCTGTTTGCCATTCGAAATGGACTTCTATACCAGTATATTAACTAGAGTCAACTTTACCAGCGTTTTTGCAGTCAATAGACGCGAGGGCGACCAAATTTGTTTAGTAAAAACCTGGTCTTGTACAATTTTTATGATTGCACTTAACACCGAGCGAGGTGACGGGTCATGCATTTTAATAAACCCTTAGCTTGTACATAACTACACTACGTTTATAATTACTTCGACGAGAATTTTAACGAGGTTAAAATATTATATAAACTTTAAATAATGAAGAAGGTGACATTGTTTTTATATTTGGCAGTACTGATTATGACTACGAAAATTCTTCTACTGGAATGAAGCTACACTATAGTTAACCTATAATTTTTTAACCTATAAGTTAGTAACCTATAATTTTTCATCTGTCAAAACATATACGGTTATTGTGCGTGTTGCTAAGGGAGCGAAGCCGCGAGGAAAAGCTTGTTATTTATAACTTCGAAATTAAATGTGATTTTCAAGAATACTATTATTTTTCAGACAATCCGCTCTCATTCTTTGAAACACTGGATTCAAAGAATGAGAGCAAAGGTGGAGACAACTGTTTGGTGGCGCAGTTATTGATTTTTTTTACTAAAAAGAGGTTAATTGAGGTTTAAGGTTTGTGAGGATGGATGGATGAATGAATGCTTGTTACTCTTTCGCGCAAAAACTACTGAACAGATTTTGATGAAGCTTTACAGTAATTTAGCTTATACATTAGAAAAAAAGAAGAAAAAAAAAGTGTATAATTGTCACAAAACGACATACATATATAAGTACATGCTTATGTGTTTTGTGTGTACATAAATAAATAATTTTGCGTACTGCACCAGCTTACGGTGGATTACGAAGTCTTATTTTTTTTTGTCAGTTAGAACATAATCTCTCAAAATCCTAAGGACGCTTTTCCATCAGAGATGTACGAGGTAGCGAGGCGGCCGGCGCGAGATCACTTCCAGCGATGATGTGAAAATTTGTATAGCGGTGCGAGTAGGTATGCGTAGACAACTCTGTTTAGCTGTGCGCAGGCTCACATATTACTTACTTGCGACTGTCGTACACATTTCTCACCTGCATCCCTTACGCGCATCTCTCCTATTTTAAACCCCGACGGAAAAAGAGGGCTGTTATAAGTTTGACGTGTGTACCTGTGTGTTTGTGTGTATTATTTGTATTTGTGTATCCGTCTGTGGCATCATAGCTCCTAAACGGATGAACCGATTTTAATGTCATTGTTTGTTTGTAAGGTGACTTTATCGAGAGTGTACCTAGATATGTTAGACGAAAATCGGTTCAGCCGTTCAAAAGTTAGCCGAATGTAATCTTTGAATCTGGGTTTATTCGCAAGATATCATGTCAAAATTACGAGTTCAATAGATTGTCGATCGAAGCGTGTCTACTACTAGGTGTCTTAGTTGTATTATATATAGTTTAAAAAGTAATTAAATAATGTAAATAGTTGTATTTACTTTGGTTAACCTGCTGTAAGCGTTGACGGTTCCCCAACGCGAGTACGAGGCTTATTGTTTGCTTTTGCCATGTTTATGTGTCGGGGCCGTTAATTTTTTTTTACAAGCTTTTATTTAGTTCCACCTGTCCCGTTGTACCGCTTGCCAGCTTCCGCTTGATCTGAACATTGTACAAAAGCTTGTTTAAAAAAAAGGAATATTTTAGGGTTTCGTACTTCGAAAGGAAAAAAACCGAATCCTTATAGGATCACTTTGTTCTCCGTCCGTCCGTCTATCTGTCTGTCACGACCCTTTTTCTTAGGAACGCGTGAAGGTATCAAGCTGAAACTTATATCAAATACTCAAGTCTACTACTGTCCCTTAAAGCTGTGAAAAGATCAAACTTCTAAGCCAACGTAATCAAAAGATACAGCCGTTTATTCCGCAAGTTTTCGACACTCGCAAGGGAATCAAAATCTACCGGGTATTTCCTGTGAACTCAGAATCTTGAAATTTGGTACGAAACAACGTCTTATAGCACAGATAAATTGCAAGTTAGTTACATCATGTAATAAAAATAAATATAAACTTACTACCCCTTTCCTCATGAACGCGTAGAGGTATTATATTGAAATTCATATCAAACACTCAGGTCTATAATACCTTTAAGCTGAGGTTTTTACGGAACCCACGGTGCGCGAGTCCGACTCGCACTTGGCCATTTTATTTTTATGTAAAAATGCTCGCTAGCTCTTTTTCACCCGAGCTTATATCGAATCGAAAAGAAGAAGACCCGATTATGAAGCCTGGCTAGGATAATGAAGTAATCTCATTGGCAGCTTTTTCCTCATGAATCACTTCGCTATTTCGCACATCGTTGGTGAAAAAGAACCCTTACAGTAGTCTAGGAGTAATTTAACAGATGACTCTAATATCAAGTCTATAAGAATTTTGAAGCGAGCAGTAAATTACTATTGAAGCAATTTTGAAATTCTGATGTTCAAATTATGGAAAAATATTGAGTATATACCAGCCGTGGCTCGGCAGGTCTGGTAAGCCTTGTGATTCATAAGATACTACACTGTGCTAAATATTGAGTATGTACCTGCTGTGGCTCGGCAGGTCTGGTAAGCCTTGTGATTCATAAGATACTTTCATAGAAAAATATATAATACATTTTTCATTGCTCCCTTTTCCAAGTATATATCTATTTAACTGTTAGTACCTAACCACCTATTACAAATCACATTCCAAATTTGTTAATATTGAATTTTAGCTCAGACTGTTTAGCATCTTTCATTTCGCATTATTTAAACATAGTATGTCCTTTTGCATTACTCAGCATCTCGAGTGATCAATGACCTCTCATTCTGTTTTTTCATGTATGATCTGCCAGAGCATATAAATACAAGTATTATAAGAACCACAAATATTACAATAATTGTGACCGGCGAAGAGTAAAACGAGATCTGTATTGGAGCTAGTCTGTCTGTAAAGCTAAGCTTACACGGGCAATTGGTTCAGCCTAGATTGGCCAGCAACAATCATCATCACCATCATCATCTTTCATCCGAAAGAACGATTACATTATATTACATTCTAACATTTTGAACAATGCGTTACGTTGTAAACTTGGCTACGAATTTTCTATTCGTTTGGTCTGACCACGTGACTTATCGTTCAGATGAGGTCATTTCCATACATTTGACTATTTTTCAATTAGCGTTTTCGATTGTAGATTGTCAACTTGGCTAAGCCTGCTGGTCCTTATCGGATTTACCCATCTCTCGCCGTCCGCAAACCCGCCCTTACGGTGGCCGGGAATCGGCTTGCGACTCCCAGCGCCCAGGGCGTCTCCTGCGCTAGCTAGGGGCGCGAGGGAGTCGTTGCGTCTCCCTCACGCGTTCCACCTCCTCCTTCTCGAGCATTACTGCTTCGCTGAAGGAGTCGTGTCATAGTATGACATGTTAAACTTATTTTTATTTTTTGAATTATTTAATGTTAATTGCATGAGCATAATAAGTAAGTCTATTAATAATAAGATGAGGTGACCTATAAAAAAAATTACATGTTAAATTTGTTTTATTTTTTTGGCTTGTGAATCGTAAATTGTATGACCGTAATAATCATGTATAATAATTGATGTAAAATAAGGTTGACTAAACAATCAATGCAATGTATAACAACCAACAATTTAGCAGTGTAATTGTATTACTATTAATTATTTTTAACATAGCCAATATTATAGACATACATATAAATATTGTACACCCCATGGGTATGTTACAGTGATACAAAAATACTTATTGTAAGACCTGCATTTTCACCTGTGACAAACAATAAATAAATGAATTTGAATTTGAATATTATAAAGGCGAAAGTTTGTGAGTGTGTGTGTGTTTGTTTGTGTGTGCATGTGTTTGTACTTTGTTACTTCTAACAAAGTACAAACACTTACTTAACAGATAAATTATAATCTGGATAGCACATAGGATACTTTTTATCCGGGGGATATGTTCTCTTGGGATAATTTTTGACATTCACGCGGGCGAATCAGCTGGAAAAAGCTAGTAATATTATAACAAAATATGTTTTCAGTTCTGTGAAAGACACAATTATGATTAAGCATTAATATTTAACTTTTCCAATAGAATTTATGATTACATTATTTACATATTTGGATACCTTAAATTTAGATTCATTTTTCGTATCTAGTACATAGTCTGTGTAATGAAAGAAAGAAAAAATTACCAAAATAAATAAAAATCTTTAAATAAACATAGTGTTGCCTCACGGCTGCTCCAAAAAGATTTTCATTGTTCTTTTAATTTTCGGATTTAGATGCGGTTTTCAACATCCTTTAGAGATTTTTATTAGTAAGAACATTAATATTAAACTGACATAAGCCAAAGATGACTTAGTGTTTAAGAAGTCATAAACCCTGCAGGAGCTGAGGAGCAGGGGCAGGGCGCTAGATTAAACATGGCCGATAACCAAACTTTCGTTTCCAAATAGTTTCTCTCTATTTTAGTATATAAATTAAGGCAAATCTACTAGATAAAACTATATTTGTTTTCAAATAATAAACTAAAGTGCTTTTCTATTTGTTTCCCTACATTTGTTTTAAAATAGACCATTTGAAATTGAAATACACAGCAATGAAACAAGATTTGCAATAACACTTGAAAACAACAGCGCAAGCGGAAACCCAATAAAGATTTCGTTTAGTTTTGCTGGTATGGGAATTTAGACTCCATTGTGGAAGTAATAGAGGTGGAACGAATTGAATATTTGGAAGGATTGAGCATGAAAACGATTCCTAATCCGGACACAGTGGAGAACTCATAGTATACGACGTATCTGTGTCGCTTTTAGCAATTTAACCGACTCAGACGTGATATCTAAAGTTATATTATGTGTTTATCTCCGTTGTAAAGGCATGAACAGACGAACGTTTTCTAGGCCATCTTTTATAATTGATAGGTCGCGTTTGACCACTACCTCACCTGGTGGTAAGCAAGGATGTGGTCGACGGTGAAGTACGCTTGCCTGGAAGTTACTTATTCATCATCGTCATTTCAGCCAAAAGTCGTTTACTTCGGAATCAGCTGGGTACGAGACGCACGGGATCGGCCGATGTGTTAAACTATTCACTGCTGACTTAAAGATCCCCAGGTTTTAGGTATGAATTTCACTCTAGCATTTATAAGGCGTAGTGTACATAACAGCTTTACCCAACCTGCAAGTACTTACAAGCAACTACATCGTATGCTATGCTTAATTAAGCATTGCATTAGGCTGGCACAGCACGCCTGAGAGGAGGCAATTAGAGCACACGGAGACGATATTAATGAGTTAGACAGGCGTTATAATATGTGTGACTTAATCAGCACAACACAACAGCAATGCATGTGCAAGGAAATTAATTTTGCAAATAACCAGAATTGCATTGCAGTGTTATCTTCTTCCTTTGTTTCAAGCTGCCTGCAACAATTATGTATGTTGGTGCTTGAGAGCAAAAACAAATGACATACTATCAGCAACATAGATATAGTATGTACAAGATATACATAGTCAGATGAAAAGCGAAACCAAATTGTCCATGTGTTAGTAAAAAGAAGTGTTGTTAAGGAGTCCATCATGTGGAGGAATCCAACATGTTCAGTATCGATATCGATACTGAACATGTTGGATTTATTGAACTACTAGCTGACCCTCGGGGCTTCGCTCCCGTCAACTGCCTACCTACCCTGGCTACCCTGCTTACCCTGCCTACCATGCCTACCCTGCCCCTACCCTGCCTTCCCTGCCTACCCTGGCTACCCTGCCAACCCTGCCTGCCCTGCCTACCCTGCCTAACCTGCCTACCATGCCTACCCTGCCTTTCCTGCCTACCCAGCCTTTCCTGCCTTTCCTGCCTACCCTGCCTTTCCTGCCTTTCCTGCCTACCCTGCCTTTCCTGCCTACCCTGCCTATCCTGCCTACCCTGCCTACCCTGCCTACCCTGCCTACTCTGCTTACCATGCCTACCCTGCCTACCCTGCCTACCCTACCTTTCCTGCCTACCCTGCCTTTCCTGCCTACCCTGCCTACCCTGCCTACCCTGTCTACCCTGCCTTTCTTGCCTACCCTGCGTATCTTGCCTACCCTGCCTACTCTGCTTACCCTGCCTACCCTGCCTTTCCTGCCTACCCTGCCTTTCCTGCCTACCCTGCCTTTCCTGCCTACCCTGCCTATCCTGCCTACCCTGCCTACCCTGCCTACCCTGCCTACCCTGCCTACTCTGCTTACCATGCCTACCCTGCCTACCCTGCCTACCCAGCCTACCCTGCCTACCCTACCTTTCCTGCCTACCCTGCCTTTCCTGCCTACCCTGCCTACCCTGCCTACCCTGTCTACCCTGCCTTTCTTGCCTACCCTGCCTACCCCGCCTACTCTGCTTACCCTGCCCACCCAGCCTACCCTGCCTACCCTACCTATCCTGCCTACCCTGCCTATCCTGCCTATCCTGCCTACCCTGCCTATCCTGCCTACCCTGCCTACCTTGCCTTTCCTGCCTACCCTGCCTTTCCTGCCTTTCCTGCCTACCCTGCCTATCTTGCCTACCCTGCCTACTCTGCCTACTCTGCTTACCCTGCCTACCCTGCCTACCCTGCCTACCCTGCCTACCCTGCCTACCCTGACTTTCCTGCCTACCCTGCCTTTCCTGCCTACCCTGCCTTTCCTGCCTACCCTGCCTATCTTGCCTACCCTGCCTACCCAGCCTACTCTGCTTACCCGGCCTACCCTGCCTTTCCTGCCTATCCTGCCTACCCTGCCTACACCGCCTTTCCTGCCTACCCTGCCTATCTTGCCTACCCTGCCTACCCTGCCTACTCTGCTTACCCTGCCTGCCCTGCCTAACCTGCCTACCCTGCCTACCCTGCCTACCCTGGCTACTCTGCTTACCATGCCTACCCTGCCTACCCTGCCTACTCTGCTTACCCTGCCTACTCTGCTTACCCTGCCTACCCTGCCTACTCTGACTACCCTGCCTAACCTGCCTATCCTACCTACCCTACCTACCCTTCCTACTAATTTGTATCTATCATCAATAGTTTTCTCAGCGCACGCCAAATAATGTATTTTACAGACAACATTTTGCTACCTTGGGTTACATTATTGCAATTTTCATAAGGATCTCTATTTTTTTTTTAAATATTTTATAGCCTATGACACTCAGAAATAATGTAGCTTTCTACCGGTGCAAGAATTTTCAAAATCGGTTCAGTAGATCCAGAGATTACCCCTTACAACGTCACAAACTCACAAACTCACAAACTCACAAACTTTACCTCTTTATAATATTAGTATAGATAATCAGAGCTGGGCAAAATACAAAAATTACAAAATATTATCTCGCATGTATTTAAAATACAATTTTTTTTATTTTTTTTTTTATTTGAGATGGGTTTGCTCTTGACTCTAGTCTAAGTCATAGGTGACAGAGACAGAGTCGACGATGGAGTGCTCTTACCCAGAAGGAGCCTGTTTACTCTAACTTTGAAGAGATTCGGGTTGAATGCGTTCGGAAACACAGACGCAGGTAGTGAGTTCCATTCATTCGCTGTGCGCATTATGAAGGATGTTTGGAAGCGCTTGGTGCGAATTGGTGGAATGGCAACAAGGTAAGGATGGTAACTTGCAGTGCGTCTAGATGTCCGATGGTAGAAGGGGGCTGGTGGGATGAGGTCGTGGAGTTCTTGAGCACACTCACCGAAATACAGTCTGTAGAAGACCGACAAGCAGGCAACCTTGCGGCGATGAGCCAAGCTGTGAAGCCTGGTATCCACCAGTTCAATGTCACCGATGAGCCTCTTAGCTCTGCGTTCCACCGAGTCAAGCGCGGCAAGCTAATACTTTTTTTTTTTTTTTTTTTCCAGACTTGTTCCACCACAAAGTTGGTGCCTATTCTATATCTAATCCTCTTCCATACCAGTTCTCGCTTGTCATTTCTCTCGCACTTTCATGCTTCATACTGTATCTTTCTTTTATCCTTCTCCATTTATTCTGTGGGTGGGACTCCCACTTATTTCTACTACTATTCTGTACTTTTCTTTATTTTTAAACTTAGGGAAATAATTTTCTCTGCAAGGGTTTTTATTTTACATGTGCATCTTAGCTTATCTTACTATTTATTTCACAATTTACTTAATACTTACTATATTAGGTACACTTATTTTACAGTCTATTGTATACATGCTAACAAAAGCTATATAACAATCTAATATTACATGTTTAGACACTATTTATACACACTTAACAATTTTACTACTTTATATATATCTATTTTCTTATTCTATTGCTTAAACTTATTTTACATTTTGCGCTAATAATGACCTATGCTTACATAATTATATATTTAATATACTATGAAACATAGTTGTTTCAATCCGTTTTATTTTTCTTTATCACTTTGAGTGCTACGTTCTCACAGTAGGCTATAAATTTATTTATCTTTTTGCCCGACATCAGTTTTTGTACGCTTTCTCTATTCAATCCCACTCCTATCTCTTGTTCCAGGTCGTAACGCTCTTTTGCGAATTTTGGACATTCCAAGACGATATGCGGGACTGATTCCGCAATGTTAGGATCGCAGGTGCACGATGGGCTCTCCTTACACTTAAAGCGGTTTAAGTATTCTGAGAACCCACCGTGCCCTGTTAGGACTTGTGTGAGAACGCCTGTTGGCTTTACCCGTTGAACAATACGGTAGGCAGCCACGGCATCGGGAAGAAACATTTTCGTCACCGAGGCCGTCTCGCCCGACACATATCTCCGATTCCATTCACCTAGCGAATCCATACGGATTTGGCGCTTGATGAATGAGACCGGACACTGGTCGTAGTCCGGCTTCCTCCGTAACGACAATGCCGCTTTCTTAGCCAGCTCGTCAGCGCGTTCATTCCCCGGCAAGCCCGCGTGGGCCTTGACCCAATAAAGAGACACAGCTTTTTCTTGGGTCAATGCCAGAGCGATGTTCGCTCTTGCGCGGACCGCCAGAGGATGGAGAGAGCCATGGCCTGTCAGTGTCTGCAATGCTGCCATTGAGTCACTGTACAAGCCATAGCTCGTCTCTTTGCGCTTGAGGATTACGTCCGTTGCTTTGCAAATGGCAAGCAGTTCAGCCTGGTAGACAGTGCAGTACGCGGCGAGGCTAAGCTTGAGGTTCTGGATTTCACCATCATTATCCCATAAGGATAATGCGGCTCCGACCTTCCCCTCAATCTTGCTGCCGTCAGTGAAGATTCGCACTGACTGCACATTCTGACTGTCCACAAGCTGTTGGTCTGCCAGGCACATGAACTCCAAAGCCATTTGTTTGGCAGGGTGAGACGTCTCTGCAAACCTCACCATACTCTCAATCTCCCGGTCTCCTGGCACGAACTGGGATGACCCTCTCCTTGCCTCATACAGGGCGGCTGCCTCTTGTATGCGGAGGTCTAGAGGCAGTATCCCAGCCAGCAACAGTGCCGAGTTGAGTGAGACCGTACGGTAAGATTTGCAGAGCTTCTGGACGAATCCCCGTTGGACAGAGCCTAGCCGCCCACGTATCCCCAGCTTTTTCGTAGCGGGTGCCCAGGCTCCAGCCGCGTACGTAACTATCGGCTCTATTGTGGCTGTGCATATGGTGTGTATTATGTCCCTATTTAAACCCCAGCTGACCTTGGCAGCACGAGCAAGCTGCTTATAGACCTCCGCTGCCTTCTTGCAGACGTTTCTAGTGTGCTCGCCGAACGTCAACCTGTCGTCGATGGTTAGCCCCAGCAGCTTCATACTCCTGACCATGCCAATGTCGACCCCGGCCATGCTCAGAATTGGAGTATCGTACTTAAGTTTATTGGTTATTAACATCGCACAGGTCTTGTGCGGTGCAAACCGAAGCTTATTGCTGACACCCCAACTCTGAACATGGGCGAGGGCTGCATTGGTTGCCCTGGAGACTTCAGCCGCTGTGTCGCCATCCACGACTAGAACTATGTCGTCAGCGAACGCCTGAACGAAGTACCCCATTTTTTCCAGGTCTTGTAGCAGTGGATCTAACAGAAGGTTCCATAAGATGGGACCACCAATTGACCCCTGGACACAGCCCTTACTTGTATTCCTTGTGCATTCTTCCCCAGCATACCTTACTCTTACTCTTCTGCTGTCAAGGTAGCTGTCAAGCAGCCTCCTGGTGTTAACCGGACACTTTTCCTCAGCCAGCCTGACCTTTATTGCCGGCCACCATGCGCTGTCGAAGGCACCCTCTATGTCCAATGACACCAGGACAATTAGCTTCTTCAGCCTCAACTTGTCCTGTACGTGCTTTATTAGAGTACAGAGGGCGTCCTCGGTGCTCCTCTGGGGCATAAAGCCAAACTGACGAGTACTAAACCGAGGCACCAGGTGCCACTTGATCCTCGCCACTACCATCCTCTCCAGGACCTTCCCCAAGCTAATACTTTGCTGAGCCATCCCAAAGGTGGCTACAATACTCGGTTAAAAGCTGTCCAGGCGTAAAGTATCGCTTCAACTTATTTAGGATGCCCAGTTTTTTTGCCGCAATTTGGACCTTGTACTCAATGGAGGCGCCGAAGTTAAGACTGGATGTCAACTCCATGCCTTGGAGCTCAAGCCGATCAGTCACTGGAAAAGACGCACCCCGAAAAGTAGGCGTCCGATCGAAAAGACTCCTTTTAGCGGTGAAAAGACACGCCTGTGTTTTGGTGGCGTTAAAGGAGACCAGATTGTCATCACCCCACTGGGAAACAAGGCTTAAGGTCAAATCTGTCCGCTCTACCATAGTCTCTCTCAAGGAACGAACTTCATCCACGCTGGTTTTTGCGCTGGACAGGTATCTCTCTGAAACAGTACTGTCATCTGCGTACCCAACAATAGCAAGCTGAAGTAGGTCTTTGATGTGCAGCAGGAATAGAGTTGCAGAGAGAACAGATCCCTGAGGAACTCCGGAATCAATAGCCATAAGGTCAGAGGAGCAGCCGTCTATGACTACTCGGATCGACTGCTCGCAAAGGAAGTCTGATATCCAGCTAAAAAAACCAGCGGGGATGCCATACGCAGGAAGCTTACTAAATAGACTTGCGTGCCAGACCCTGTCAAAGGCCTTCGAGATATCCAGCGAAACAGCAAGTGCTTCGCCGTGTCTCTCGATGGCTTCGCCCCAGCAGTGCGTGACATACACAAGAAGATCGCCAGTAGACCGTCCCTGGCGAAAGCCATATTGACGGTCACTGAGGAAATTATTGTCTTCAAGGTAGGTCAGCAACTTACTGTTCAGTACCCTTTCCATAACTTTGCACAGAATGGAGGTAATGGCGATTGGACGGTAATTGACAGGGTCTGCACGGTTGCCTTTTTTGGGCACTGGTTGCACATTTGCAAGCTTCCAGGACTTTGGCACCGTTCTTTTTACAAGAGAGAGGCGGAACAAGCGTGTCAACACAGGAGAAAGTTCGGGCGCACACAGCCTCAGTACTCTCGCTGGAATGCCGTCAGGCCCGCTGGCCTTGTTCACGTCTAGACTGCACAATACTCTTTGGATTTCTTTGGTGTGCACAGCTATCTCCGGCATCGAAGAGTCACAACGAGGAACAGTAGGTGGTTGCTTGGATCCAGCGTCCAGACGTGAATTGCTAGCAAACAGAGATGCAAATAAATTTGCTTTCTCACTTGCAGAGTGAGCCAGCGACCCATCAGGTTTCAGCATTGGAGGTAAAGTGGGACGACAGAAATTCGATTCAACTGCATAAGACAGGGACCAAAACTGTTTACTACCCGGAGGGTGAGATGCCAGCTTGGCCCCAATACGTCCAATATGGTCAAAACGTGCCCGACGCAAAACCCGCTTGCAGAACTTGGTGGCTGAATTAAAAGCTCTTTTCCTCGCACGAACCCTACGCGCTCTAACTTTGCGGTCGCGGGCCCCGACCCAGGCTTGGTAGGCAGGCTTTTTGAGCCTCAGCGTGGGCACATTCTGAATTATACCAAGGTCGGGATTTGTGACCGAGCGGAATGTCGGAGAATGGAATGAAATACTCCATTCCCTGCCGAATCACATCCGCAACCGCGTCCGCACAGCTCGAGGGGTCACCCGAGGAGAAGCACACATGTCGCCAAGGATAAGACGCAAAAAAGTGTCGCATCTCGTCCCAGTCTGCTGACTCGTATCGCCATACTAGCCTCGTGCCTCTAGGACTCTCATCTGGAGGAGAGCAAGTCGACACGGATTTCACCAGACAATGGTCAGACGTTCCCAGCGGTGCTGAGACCGATACCGAATGACTGTCCGGATCAGTTGTCAGCAGAAGGTCTAAGCAATTGGGTGTATGGCCGTCAACATCCGGTACCCGCGTTGCCACATTCACCAGCTGGGTTAGATCTAGCGATAGAGAAAACTTGCGCGCCTCTAACCCGGCATGGTCAATTTTCCGGTAGGGGTACAACCACTCCTTATGATGGGCGTTAAAGTCCCCCAGAAAATTAAGATTCGCTGTTGGGTACCGTTGCTGGGCCATGTCAGCCGACTCCATGGGGCAGTTAAATAGCGCTGTCGTCTCCTGGTCACCGGTGTGCGATCGGTAGACGCCGATGTAGAGAGACTTCTCCACGCCAGTGTCCACAAGTAGCCATATGGCAGAAAAACCCGATTTCTCAAAGCAACGGAGACGACGACAACAAATGTCATCGCGGACGTACACACAGACCCCAGCTTGCTTCTTGAACTTGTGTTCAAGAGAGTAACCCGGGTAGTTGAGGTACGCCACGTCCGACGGGGTTGTTATCTTCGTCTCCGTTAGGAAAAACAGGTGCGGCTTCTCGGTCTCAAGGTGGTGGTGGACCGGATCGAGATTAGAGTGCAACCCCCTGATGTTAGTGAGGTGCACTTTTAGTGGGAAGAAGTGCAGCCGTTGTTTCACCATATTCTTCTTTGCTTTTGTCATGTGTTTTTTTTTTTTGAGTTTGCTGGGGAAGAAGTTAAACTGTCGAGCGCTGCTCAGTGAACCAAGTGGAACACTGGAACTCCACGCCACCTCGGGTCCTGATGTGTGGGGAGCGACGGACGTCCCCGAGTCCGTCGCTCCTGGACCCATTTAGGGGGGTTGGAAGAGGGCGTTGTCCGCCCTCCACCGACGCCCGGGGCGTCTGCTGCGGATCGGGTGAGCGGATGATATCTCCCTCTCTCTCTCCGCAGCCTGCTTCTGCGAGACGACTGTTTCGCAGAAGGATACCACCGCATCCCAGGACTCTTCGCTGCCGACCATAGATTCGACTACGGCCGGCAGCGACAGGTCACTGCCTACTTCTGAGATGAGGGCACGGCGTGGCTCCTCCCAAGCGGCACACTCTGCCAGCGTATGCCACGCCGTGTCCTCCCGGCAGTCGACGCAGTGGTGACACCGGGCGTCCGGCTCCCTGTTTATGCGATACAGGTACTTCCCGAAGCAACCATGCCCCGAGAGCACCTGCGTCACACGAAACGACAGAGAGCCGTGCCTCCTCCCGAGCCAGCGCTCGAGCACTGGCCGGACCGCCTCGATGGTAATGACCACCGATACAGTGACGCGAATACCTTCTCCTCCAGGTCCCAGGGCGGGGATCCGGCCAGTGCACAAGCCGCCTCGTAGGAGATCGTGCGATACCCCCTGATGACTCTGACGGCCATCGCTCTCTGCGGCTTCCGCAAAACAGCGATGCTGCCGGCCGTCAGGTCAGCCGCCCAGATCGGGGCCCCATACAGGGCCATCGATCGCACGATCCCCACGTAGAGCCGCCTACAGGCAGCGCTCGGGCCCCCCAGATTGGGAAGCAGCGTTGACAGCGCCCCAGCCGCGCCCAACAACTTGGGCGCCAGCCGCCGGAAATGGGGGCCGAAATCCCACCGGCTGTCGAGCACCAATCCCAGGTACTTCATGGTTGACTCGACAGCGATTCGAGCCCCCCCGACGACAATATGGGCATCGGGCGGTGGCGCCCGCCGGGGGCCATGAAAGACCATGGCCTCCGAATTGTTGAGGGCCACCTCCAAGCCAAGGCGCCGTATGCGGCTCACCACCTGTGAGACCGCAGCCGTCGCCAGCAACGCTGCCTCCCTGTACGAACTCCCCCGGGCGGTGACCAGCGTATCGTCCGCGTAACACGTCAGGTTTACGCCCGGTTGGAGTTCTTCCCTCAGCACCCAGTCGTACCCGATGTTCCACAGGGGCGGGCCCAAGACCGAGCCCTGCGGAACACCGCACGACATGCGGTGCTGGTTTTCGACGCCATCACGTCCCACGTAGGTGACACACCTCTCAGCCAAATAAGCCCCGACGATGCGGCGGAGGTAGGGAGGCACTCGATGATACCGCAGTGCCTCCCGAACACAACTCCAGGGCAGGATGTTGAAGGCGTTGGAAATGTCCAAGGACACCGCCAACATCACCCCACCCCGGGACACCGCTTCCTCCGCCAGGACTCTCACCTGTGGTATCGCGTGAATGGTGGAGCGCCCATGCCGAAAGCCGAACTGGCTTTCGTCCAGGTCCAGCCCCTCTCTGTATAAGTGGCTAACGAGGCGGGCAGCGATTATCCGCTCGAACAGCTTACCCACCTCGTCTAGCAGCACTATGGGCCGGTACGCGGACGGCGAGTCCGCAGGGCGCCCCGCCTTCCTGAGCAGGACCAGACGACCAGATTTCCACAGAGTGGGAAACTGGCCCCGCTCAAGGCACGCTGTGAAGAGTCCTCTCAGCCAGGGCTCTAGCACCTTCAGAGCGAGGGCCAACACGTGGCCGTGGATTCCGTCGGGCCCCGGAGCCACGTTCCTGGCCCGGAGCCGCATCACAGCCGCCCCCATCTCTGCCTGTGTCACCTCCGGGACGCTGATGGCGTCCTCCTCTGTAGACTCTGCGGCCGTGGGCAAAACCATCGGCGGCGGGATATGCTCCACTCTCGCCGGGAAGAGGGCTGCTACTACCTCCTCCAGCAGCTCGGGTTGGAGACTCTCCGTAAGTGGAGGCGCGGCGGCTCGGAGTTTCCCTCGAACCGCTCGATAAGGGCGCCCCCAAGGATCCCTGTCTAGAGTCTCCAACATCTCCCCCTGGCTCGCTTCTTCGCCTCGCCGATGGCCAGCCGCAGAGTCTTCGTCGCCGCGCGGTACACCTCATACAGCGCGGCTTCTTCGTCAGGTACCCGACGACGTCTCCTTCGGTATCGGGTGTACTGGCGTCTAGCCGCTACGCACGCGACACGCAGTTGTGCGATCTCGGCGGACCACCAGTACACCTGGCGCCTTGCTGACTGTGCGTGGACCCGGGGCATGGACGCGTCGCTGATTTGCGTCATCGCCCCGCGGAACCACAGCGCCTCCTGTTCGAGGTCGACGGGTCCGGTTGTTGCCGACTCCCGGATCCAGGCCTGGACAATGGTGGCCTCCTCGAGAAGTTCCCTGTCGATGCGCTTGCGCGCCCAGCGTGGACCGTCCATTTGTGGGGCTGGCGTACCGCGGCCGCCGGCGGTCTGGGTGGAGACGTCGAAACGGATATATCGGTGATCCGATAACGTCTCCACCTCCACGGCGACATGCCAGTCACGGACACGGCTCGCGACAGCAGGGCTAGCGAACGAGATGTCCACTACTGACCCGCCCCGCTGTCGCACGCACGTGTAAACCGAGCCCCGGTTTAAGATGACCAGGCCGGTGGTTACTGCCCACTCCTCCAGCGCCTCACCCCTAGCATCGGTTACCGGGGATCCCCACGCCGAAGACTTGGCGTTGAGATCCCCTAGCAACAGCACAGGGCAAGGGTGGAGTCGGCCTACGACGGCACCCAACTCGACAAGGAAACTCTCGAAGTCGGCGAGACTCTTGTTGGGCGAAAAATAAGCACCAACTATGCCAACGCCGTCCGCGAGGGCGGCCACCCAGCGATGACCTCGGGACGGGCTGACAAGAGCCCCGCCAATAATGGCCACCAAACCGTCGAGGTCTCCAACCCAGTTATCCCTGGGTGGGACGAAATACGGCTCGGCGACCACAGCCACGTGAATCGACCACTCTGCCATGCTTTGGAGCAAGAGATCTTGAGCTCTGGCAGAGTGGTTGATATTGCCCTGGAGGAAATGGTAGAGCGCCATTATGCGCAATCCATACCCTCCGCTCCATTCCTAGGCCGGGAGTCGGCCGAAGAGCAGCCAGGCTGACGAAGGGATAAAGATACCCCGGCAACCTTGGCCCTCCTTCTCCTCTTCTGCTGCTGCGCAGGTGTGCCACAGGCCTTTCCGCCCGCTCTATGCCCAGCGGGCCTCCCTGCAGCTGTACAGAGGCTGCAGTTTGGCGTCGCGGAGCACTGGGCCGCCTTGTGGCCGGGCTGACCGCAGCGATAGCACTGCTCGCTGCGGTCTGTTTCGGCGGTGCATCGTGCCCTGACATGCCCAATGTCCAGGCAACGATAGCACCGCAATGCCCTAAGTTGCAGCAGCTTGACCCTCGCTGCAACCCACCCCACCAGCAGTCGTCCGCCGTTAGCGACTTTTTGCGCCGCCGCCACCGGACACCGCACCCAAATCATGCCGAGCCCGGTAGCGTCGGCGCGGATATCGCCCGTTCGCACGTCCTCGGACGGACATCCGCCGGCTCGGGCGATGGCCGCCACGACCTCAGCTGGGGTCGTTGAGTCGTCCAGACCGTCGATCCGCAGCTCAGCCGTCTTTATCGGCCTGGACACCCGGACGTCCTCAGGATTGAGGACCTCCCGCAGCTTGGTGGCCAAAATGTCCGCCTTTTCTGCGCTGGAAGCACCCGTCACCTCGAGCAGCCGCACCCCCGTAATCGCCGGCCTCATTTTGAAGCCGGACGGTATTCCAAGGTCGGGGAACGCGACTTTGGCCCTCGCCTCTGTCAGGACCGCCTTGTAAGTGACGCCCCTTTCGACGGCTCCGGGCTGCAGCGTGATCACTACAGCCGCGGAGCGTGGGGCTCTGACCTTAGGCGGTCCCGCGGCCTTATTCGATAACGGTGCGGGTGCTCCAGAGGTTGCCGGTGGCGCCGTCCTCTTCTTTCGACGGCGACCCCTCTTGACCACCGTCGTCCAGGCCTCGGTGAGGGGGCCAGGTGGTGTCGACGGGGTCGCAGCCGTCGACTGCGAAGTGGGCGTGGACCTACCCTCACCGGGCTTGACGGCTTTCTGCCCGGCTCTTTTTGGTTCACCCGCTGCGGCTGCTGGGCCCGGTTTTGCGGGCGCCTCCTTTTTCCGCTTATCCGCAGCGAGTGGTGGGCGGAGGGTTTCGGCCGGCAGTCTCGCCTCTATAGCCTTTAACCGGGCACCCACCATTTGACCGCATTGCATCATGCAGATGCGTGCGATCTTTTCGACCTCTGTATCCGCAAGTGCAGAGGCCGACGATGGGGCCGACGATTGAACCGACGACGGGGCCAGCGATGGGGCCGTGACGGACGAACTGGCAGCTGCCTTGTGGGTAGCAAACTGCCGCTTTAGGTCCTCCAACTCGGATCGGAGACGGCTGTTCTCCTCCCATAACTTCACCGTCTCCTCCGTGGTTGTGCGGCTAGTGAGGACCTTAACCGCCTCCTGGATGCTGTCCACCGCGTCCTTCAAGGCACGCGTGAACGTGCCCTTCAGGTTGCCCGATTTGGTGGCAACTTTCAAGACGACATCCAGGCCGTCTCTCACTTGGCGACTGAGCGCCACCGCCGATTCATCCGCCGTCCGAGCCGAGCGCCGCTCTCGGGCCTGTCGGGCCAACTCACTGACCTCGTCTTCCGCGACAGCCCGTCGTTGCGCCCGCTTTGCGGCATTCGCCTCCGCCTTGTTTGGCTCTAGCAGGGATGTAGTGGAGCCACCGCTCTGGTCCGCACTCATGTGCCCAGGGTCGCTCTGCACGCACTCTGTAGGGGCAGGCGTATCGGGCCGAGGCAAGAAGCGACCCCGCACGTCGCGCTCAGGCACCCGAGCGGTGGCCCCCACCATGCGACCCCGCCCTCTCCGTCCCGTTGAAACCTTCGGGGCCGACAGGTTCTCCTCACTTGAGGAGAGACCCAGCGACCCCGAGTCCTTACTGCGCGGACGCTTCCTCCAAACTTTGGAGGTGCCACGCGAGTCCTGGTCAGACAGGTTGCCTCCAGGATCTGAGCCTCCTCGGCTCTTGTTGCCGTTGGCGACGGCAAGCGGTGCATCCACGCCGCGCAGTTGCTCCAGGTGAACCTGGAGTTCCTTTTCTCGCTCGTGGCGCAGGTCGGCGTTGGTCTGCCGGCCAGCGAGACTATTGGTGCCCCCCTCAGATACGATGGGGCTGCCTCTAGGAGATGTCTAGAGGGGCGGGACTCTCCCTTGCGTTGCGCAAGGGTACCCGCCTGAGGATTGTTTTCCTTTAGTCTTTTATCCATTTTGTTCCTTTTTAAGGGTGCGGTCCCTCTCCCAGCGCTAGGGACCGGATACTATCCCTCCGGCCATTCATCCCCTCGGCACGCAAGACCTTGGGATTGGGTTCCATCTCCACTGCACGCCCACTCGACCGTCCCTCTGTAAGCAGAGGGGGGGAGCTTGCTTTGTTCATTTTATTTTTTAAGAGTTTGCTCGGGAAGAAGTTAAACTGTCGAGGCGCTGCTCAGTGAACCAAGTGGAACACTGGAGCTAATCCAACCTATGGGGAACTCATTTGGAGACTGCGGGGACGCCCGAACCCCCCCGGATATGGCCACCGGGTCCTCCCATCCAGTCGCCAGCTGGCACGGTGGAGCATACCGGGATTTTTCGTGAGTTGGCGGGGCAGCCTTTGGCACGTGGCTGGCGTGCTACTTGGGCCCCCTACTGACTGCGGTCGGTCAACGGCTGGCACCGTGCTTCGGATCCCGCTACCCTCCAAGATGAGTTACGCGGCAAGTTTTGCCCAGAGCCCAAGACCGGTTCTGAACAGCGCAACTGACATCCTCCTTCTCCCCCAAAGGCACTGGTAGTCCCACACTCCGACGGAACACAGCAAGCTGCTTGGCGCCGGACTCCGGTGGGATGGTGGTCGCGAGCCAGGCGGCCCCTTGCGGAGCCTACCACCGCTTAAGTGGGATCATTCAGCCGTACCACAGGCAAGCCCGTTGTGCCGTTGCCCGGGATGGACCGCTAGGAGGTAGATCCCATACCCATCCCAAAATATTTGTAAGTCGCGTATTTGAAATATAAAAAACATAATACAGTATTTTAACTAATATATAAATACTAGCTTTTGCCCGCGACTTCGTTCGCGTGGAATAGTGACTTCTGATGCCGACTCTTGACCAATAGATGGCGCTGTATGTCCGGAATAAATTTTATTTTATATTTTATTTTTTGTAATAAAAACTATCCTATGTCCATTCTCAAGTTCCAAATTATGTCTGTACCAAATTTCACACAAATCGGTTCAGTTGTTTAGGCGTGAAGCAAAGACAGACAGACAGACAGACAGACAGACAGACAGAAAGACAGACAGACAGAGTTACTTTCGCATTTATAATATTAGTAGGGATAATAAATAAATTACAAAAGAAAAGTCGATCATCCATCGTGACATTCGTACTAATAAACTTAACTAATACACAGAAGTTTCGTGAAAATAACCGTTTTGAATAAAAATGGCAATTGACAAGGTACCTCGTACTTGTCAATTTGACGTACGCGGTCGCCGTTTTGCTTACGAAAGCTATCGAGCGCTATTTTCTGCAAAAGATCGTTTAGCGATCGGCTAAATGTAATTTTAAGCCAAAAGTATTTGAAATACTAACTACAAAATACCGCAGTGTCAGGTATATAAAATTGACCTTACGGTTGGCGTTGTTGGGTTTGATGATAAACTATGTACACATTTCTCATATTTAATACTTTATATAATATTTTTTACTACATACCCTAACACATACGTAACGACCATCATAGATAGTTGCGACAAACTAGTAGTATGATCAAATACCACGACATTGCCAAAACCAATTTCATTTTCTTTTATATATACAGATTATTATTTGCACAACAGAAAAATTAGCTGATGTCCAGAGCACTGATGTATTCTAGACACTGTAAAACTAACAAATGCATCAATACTTTAAACTACCCAAAGCATCAAAACTTGCCAAATCATTTTGAAGGCTAATATAATAAACATGCAACTTAAAGTACAGTTTAGATAAACACATCTTCTCAATTCTAACTAAAACGAAGGCGACGTTGAACTGGTGGATGCTAAGCTTCACAACTTGGCTCATCGCCGCAAGGTTGCCTGCTTGTCGGTCTTCTACAGACTGTACTTCAGTGAGTGTGCTCAAGAACTCCACGACCTCATCCCACCGGCACCATGCTACCATCGGTCATCTAGACGCACTGCAAGTTACCATCCTTACCTTGTTGCTATTCCACCAATTCGTACCAAGCGCTTCCAAACATCCTTCATAATGCGCACAGGGAATGAATGGAAGTCACTACCTGCGTCTGTGTTTCCTAACGCATTCAACCCGAATCTCTTCAAAGTTAGAGTGAACAGGCTTCTTCTGGGTAAGCTCACTCCATCGTCGACTCTATCTCTGTCACCTATGACCTAGACTAGAGTCAAGTGAAAAACCATCACAGATAAAAAAAATAAAAAACTATTTTAACAAAACTTGACTAAATAAGTTTGTATTCATGTCATGATATCACTTAACAACGATTAAGTTTTTATCGATACTCATGACATCACCGCTTTGTCATGCCCTAGCGTAAACAAACAATTTACTTTTTTACATAATATTTTCGCAAATTCTGTTTAAATATACGAAATATACGTATATAAAACAATGGAAACCAATATGCTATTGTAAGAATCTTTTTCTGAGCCGATTACTAGCAGAAATTTGTCTAAATATGGTTCGAAACAATCCAAGGACAAAATTGTATTTTCTCAAAAATTATATGTAATGTTGGCATAACATCTCTAAAAAGTATCCAGAAAGTGAACTCTACCGGAGACTTCTTACTGGACAGTTGTGTATACACAACTGTCCAGTAAGAAGCGAGATTTTAAATTGGGAATCTTCTACTGTCTAGTAAGTAAGTATGTAATTTACTTACATAATACCAGATACAGATTAGAGTTTAGCCATTATAACATGGTTAACGGAGGGAGGTTCCAAATATATATCTATCTCTCTTTTTGGTATGACATTTTATAAGATAGATATATTTTTGGAGCCTTAAACAGCCATTGTATAGTCTGTGACACTTAACGCTACGCAGAAAAAATATGCACGTTGCGTTTTGTACTTAGTAATGTTGTAGAAGTATAGTGTGGGATTTTATGTTTGTATTTAGTAATTTTAGTTTATAAATCATGTTGGATTAAAACTTTCCATCCTAAAATTAACATGAAGTTTCAAAAACAATATTTTACATTTTTTTACTTAAAGATTCATGTAATGTAAAAATAGAACAATGTTCAAAACTAAACGCAAACTATTTAGTAAAAAAAAACAACGGTAGGCGGGAGTTCACATCGGTCATTGTGATCACAATATCTATCAGTAATTGCCGTAATAAGAATGTAACCTTCAATATTAAAACGAATTTGTTGTTAATCTTTCTTTCATTTTTGAGAAAAGCATTATACAAGCCTCAACCAGAAAGAAAGCCTTCCTGGCCTCGTATATAACCGGACCTCACCTGCAGTTCGGTCCTGTTAACTCATCCTTGGCCAGGAAGGCTTACTTACTGGATTCTGCAGTAATGTACTATTACCTATGAAACGTGTATTTACTGGGATTATTTCGCCTTGTAACGTCACATTCACTCACAGAACAAGCCATCATAGTTGCATAATTAATATTATCAATTTATATCTTAAGATTATTATTTAAATACACGAAATTCACCGCCGCGTAAAACAGATGGGACTCTTACTCAAGAAAAAAATTACATATCGGTACATCATTTTTCTCTCTTTTTCTCTTGGGCGGTATGTACTTGATTAGTATCTTTTTGCGTAGCAATAAAATTCTAAATCTATGATCAGCACCGATAATACCGTCATAAATAATATGGACAAGAGAATCCCGGTATGCGCTATTTAATGCGATATGAAGCAAGCTAAGACTACGTTGATCATAGGGTACTATTACAGAAACTGGAAACCTATGGCATAAGGGGAAACATACTGTACCTTATTGAATCATACCTGACTAATAGAAAACAATACACAGAAATAACTTTAATTAATATTAAAGCGAAGAGAGAAGTAATTTACAGGTCAAACGAACGCACACCTATGTATGGTGTTCCCAAGGTAATGGGAGTTTTGCTTTTTATTATATACATTAATGACCTGTCCAGTGCAATTGACCACCCCATGACACTCTTTGCCGACGACAGTACAATTAATATAGCATGCAATAATAATGACATATATGAAAATGACATAAATCAAACTTTACATCAATAATATCATGGTTAGATAGAAACAACCTTAAAATTCATTTAGATAAGACAACCATTATGCATTTTAGGCAACGAGTCCAGGCGGTAAATGACATTAAAGCTATGTACAATGACACATTACTTAATAAAGTTGATAACACAAAATTTTTGGGAATTATGATAGACGCAAAGTTGGACTGGAAGGTGCACATTAAAAGACTGAGCTCTTCTGCGTATGCCTTATATAAACTTGCCCCAGAACTTAACACAGAGGCATTGGTAACTGCATATCATGGGCTAGTTGCATCGTTGCTACGCTATGGTATAATATTTTGGGGAAACTCGACTGACAAAGAAATAGCATTTAAGGCTCAAAAAAGATGTATTCGAGCTATGTTCAATTTGAGTACCATAGACAGCTGTAAGCCATATTTTATAAAATACAAATTATTAACCCTACTTTCACTTTACATTTTCGAATTAGTAACATTTGTAAAACTAAATCCGGAACTATTCCCACGACTAGCTGACACCATCCCCCGTAATAGACGTGACAATAGCCAACTTTGCTTGCACACATCAAAAACAGCCTTAATATCAATGAGTGTCTTTTGTATGGCACCTAAAATGCACAATAAAATACCGAAATTATTTAAAGCTTTGCCAGCAAACCTATTGAAAAAAAAGATGCGATATTTATTAACAGACAAATATTATTACCATATACGTGACTTCCTGAATGACAATATTTTATAATAATGTCACATTATTTTCATTTATTATTTTCATTTTTTTTTTCTTTTAAATCATCCTATTATTTTATTAAGATGACATACAAACTAATTTATGTTTTGTTTTTGTTTAGTTTGTACCTGACAGCATTTTTCTTATATTTCATTGATATCTATGACATTTTATATTTTTACTGAACTTTGTTGACATAATTTAATTTTAATAATCCTGATTGTGCAAGACATTTTATGATTTTATTGTATTTTTCTTTGACATTATTTTATGACTTTATTGTACTTTATTGTACTTTTTTGAAATTTTATTCTATTGTTTTTTTATCAACTCTGATTTTTATAACATTATATATTATTAATCTTGATTTTGCAAGATATTTTATGATTTTATTGTATTTCTCTTTGACATTATTTTATTTTACTATTTAACTACAATTCTCTGTTACATTTTATGATTTGATTATACCTCTCTGACATTTTTTTATACTTTTTAGGGTTGCGTACCTCTAAAGGTAAAACAAGCAACCCTTATAAGATCACTTTCTTGTCCGTCTATTCGTCAGTCCGTCTGTCCATCTGTCCGTTTGTCTAGACCCAGAAAGTTGAAATTTATACCAGATACTGAAGTCTATAGTCCCTATTAGGTGTATAAAAATACAAAGTACAAGGTCCTGAATCAACACGATAAAAAGATATAAGCAAATTTAGATTTTCGTGAAAACTTGTAGATAAGTACCAAAATTTACCTTAATTTTCAATATTTTTTATTTTTCCGAATTTTCTCTTTACTTATAAAAAAAAAAAAAAAAATTGTTTATTTCTTTAACGGTTCTCTTACAATATTATTCAGTGGCTGGAACTACCCAGGAAGCATGTAGTAATGCTTGTATTGCGTGGTTCCGCTCTTCCCTAGGATCAATAGACAGACATATATATTTTTAGGTAACTAGTTAATTAAACTATTTTAAGTAGATTTTACAAACAAGAACAAAATAATGTAAAGGCAAAGATACTGGTACGATTCTTTGTGTATGTGTTTGTGTAAGTGTGTGTGTGTATGTATGTGTGTGTGAGTGTGTCTTTATGATAGTAATATCTAACTCTCAAATAGTCTTTGTGAATTATGCTCCTATTGGGAGATTTCCAGCCCTACGATGTAATATCTTGGGATCGGGAAGTACCACTAGAAATCATGAGTATTGTCTAGAGTTCGTATTTAAATAATAAGTTCTCTGTATCACAGTATCCAAGGGGCTCGAGTTCATGGACCATTGTTTTTTTACATTCATGGAATCGAAGGTTATATATCGTATATTTGTTGTGAAACTTATTATAAAGGTAGGCAGAGTGGGCTAGAAATTGACGTCTTGCAAAAAGAGTTCTACAGGGAGGAGTAGTGACTGCTTTACATTTCCTTCTACCTGTATGAGCTGTATATACGTAAGGTAAGGTTTTATGTAGTTTAAGTACTGAGTTGATAGTATAAAGTTTTCTAAGTGACAATATCTTATGTGTTAGATATAGTTCATCAGTAGGAAATCTAAACGGCTTAAAGAACATTGTCTTCAACAAGCACCTCTGGGCTCTTTCTGCTTCAAGGAATTTAATTTTAGTGGCACCACCCCAGACGGAAATACAGTAACACATAACTGATTGCCCCAATGCAATATAAGTACGCTTTAGTAGGTCTTGAGAGGTGACATGTCTTAACTTTTTAAAGACCCATATGAGTTTACGGATCCTACCATTTATAGCATCAATTTGAGGGTGCCAAGAAAGTCGGTGGTCCAGGATTACTCCAAGGTATTTAGTGGATTTAACACATCTAATCTCTTCGCACCCACATTGCGTGGTATTAGTGAAGTCATAAGTATGAATCCTTAATATTAAATTTGGGGGGGGGAAGTGTACGCTTATTTATAGCAAAGCAGATGTAATTTGTTTTGGGGATATTCAGGGTAAGAATGGCAGACTTGAGCCAGTTTGCAACCTTATGGAGACCATGCTCAGCAGCCTTAAAAACGGAGCTCCAGGAAGTACCATTAAATACAACGGCAGTGTCATCCGCATATGAGAATACTTGACCCCTCTCAATGTCGAGGTCAGTTGGTACTCTCTCCTCAGCGCTTGATCGGAGCGGACGTGTTTTTGCGTGTTTTCTGTGATTTTGGTAATGTCTTTTTAACTTATTTTAAATTATCATTTCAAATTGTACCCAAACTCGGACCCTCCTCTTTCTTCTTGTGGAAGTGTCCGTAAGAGGTGGCGGACATATTGGTTGGTGTCGGAAGTCTCGCTTTCTCCCATGTGAGCTCAGAAGCGGAGGGACCTACATCGCTGTCGGCTTTTGGTGAGTCAACCGGGACAACATCAAGATTTTGCAAATCTCGAAAAGTCGTCCTCGCCCACCCTGAGGTTCGAACCACGGACGCCGAGCGCTGGGACAACGTATTCGGTAACTGCGCCAAGTCAACGTTGACGTCACCGTGCGAAATTTGTAACCTGTTGCTACGTTGCTACGGTGCGCGCAATACAACTGTGCCGCGCATCGGCTACGCGCTTGGCGGCTACGATCGCTACGAATGTTTTAACTGCTACGCGTTTGATTACGCCGGCCGACTATTTTGCTTGCTTGTTTACTCGTTGGCTATACTTGCCTAGATATAGAAATACTTTGCAGGAATACTATATTTTTTCTAAAATGCCTAAAATAAAAATAACACAATCATCTGCTCAGCCAGCCCCTTCGAATGAGGAACAGTGTGTTACACCAACAACTAGTATTGCGACTGTACCTTGTGAATCGGAATACATTAATACACAACAGAGGTCAACAAAGCGTCCTTGTTTGGATTTTAGTCCTACAAGTGAATTTGATGATTTTAAAGAAGAGATGCGAACAATGCTGGCCAAATCGAATTCAAAACAGGAAAGCATTTTGGAAAAATTTATGGCAAAAATAACCCTCGAACTAACAGAGTTAAGAACTCAAAACGAAGAATTGCGTAACATCAGGTCTGATCTGGAGGAGTCGGCAAAATTAATGAACGCCAAATACGAGGATATGAGAATTAGCATGGGTAGGCTGGATGGTGAACGTTCGGAGCAGCGTAAATATATAAGCCAGCTGGAAAAACAAATTCAAGATATGCATGGAAATCATAGGTCTGCCGTGATCGAGCTGCGTAATATCTCCTCAAAGGACAAAGAAAACGTCAGGGACTTGACGAAAATAGTCGTGGGTGTGTGTAAATCCTTGGCGGTGGAGGTGAAACCGGAAGAGATTCGGGACGTTTATCGAGTGCCGAGCAATCAAGGCCCTTCAAAACAAATAATTGCTGAATTTCAATCAGTCGTTACAAAAAACACAGTACTCCGTGCTGTGCGTGACTTTAACAAAGGGAAGCCACCATCTGAAAAATTAAATAGCGAACATCTAAATTTAAATATCGTCTAACTGGTGAACGTACCCCTATATATGTCGCTGAACGTCTCCCAGTAGCTGCCAGGAAGCTCTTCTATGATGCCCGAAAGTTTGCTAAAAGCAATGGATGTCAATACTGCTGGATAGCAAACGGAAAAATTTTTATTCGAAAGAAAGAAGGGGAAAAACCCATACTCATAATCTCTGAATCCAGCTTTCAAAACCTATTGCATGAGAAAAAGTAATTTTTTAACTTGTCGAATAACATTAGCTTCTAAGTTATTTAAGCATGATCGCGTTTCATATTATTTAAGCATTATTATCTTTTTTGAAAATGCACCTTCACACACTTACAAAAATCTTTTAATTACACAAGTCTACAATTCACACATGTACATTAAAAACATTCACAAATCACAAAGTTTACTGATAAATTCAGGCAATGATACTCATTTTGCTGTGCAAATCAATATTAGTAAGCAATATCGAACATGTTGTATTTGTCTAGTTATTTTTTGGGAAAATTATGATCAGTTCTCTTATGACATCTTCAGGTTAAATTTCGGATTAATATATATATATATATATATATATTTTGTCTTTAAATGCAAATCACACTAATTTAAATAAAAATGAATAATGTAAATGAAATTATAAATAGTCTAGATACATTTGGTTCCCACGAATCGTTCATTTGTCCTCCTGATAAATGCCTTCAGATCTTGGGAAACCCAAATAAAACGATTAATGTGCTACATTTAAATATACGTAGTATTGGCAAGAACTTCGATAGCGCTCTAGTATTGTTGTGTTCCTTAAAGATCAGGTGTGACGTCATTGTGCTTTCGGAGTGTTGGCTCAATAAAGGTATAAATATTCCGATATTGCCTGGATACACAGCCTATTTATCAACCAAAAGCCTAAATAAAAGCGATGGCTTGGTTGTCTATGTTCTCTCTGACTTACAACATGACGTAACTGAGCCGGCTTTTGTTGATGCTAACTGCCTATTATGCAAACTCACTGACATTGTAATTATTGCTATATACAGGCCACCAGCTTTTCGCAAATTAGACAACTTTTTAAATAGCCTCAATTATATATTAACGTCGGTTACCTCCTATAGAAATATATTTCTGGTGGGAGACATGAACATTAACATTAGCCCAACAAGTAATGACCCAAATTATAATCAATACATGATTTTAACTGCATCACACGGACTCTTACTAGCATACACATCACCTACCAGAGATAAAAATTGCTTGGATCATGCCATGATTAGAACAGAAAAATCTGTAGTATCTTTTATCGTGGACAGTCATATTACCGACCATGTCCCCGTACTTGTCTGTGCAAAAAATATAAAAATACGTCAAACTAACAAATTCCTCTCGAAAGTAGATCTGCCTAGAGTTGTTTTGGAGATTGCAAAAACCGATTTCAGTGCCATTCTTTCATCTAGCAACCCTAATTGGGCTACTGAATTTCTTATTAATACTATTGTGTCTATTATACGTAATAATACAGAAACAACTGGCGTTCCTTCCAGGCTGAGAATAACCAAGCCCTGGATCACGCCAGGACTCCTCAGATGCATTAGAAATAGGGATAACATGCATCGAGAACACAAAAAGACACCGGTCAATTATACTCTTAAATTAACCTATTTACGTTATCGCAATTTTTGCAATAAACTTCTGCATAGGCTTAAAATTAATTACGAAAAAAATGAATTGGAGAAAGCCAAAAATAACCCTAAGAAGACATGGAAAGTTATTAATAGTATAATTAATAAACAAACATCGAAAGCCCCTCCTAGGGAGTTGCTGTCCATATCCAGTCTAGACTGCAAGGCTTCATTGAATGTTGTCAATAGCTTCTTTGGAAATATTGGCAAGGAACTCGCGGCTAGTCATGCAAATGGAGGGAAGGAACATGAGTCATTTATGAGGCATAAAGAGCAGGTTAACTCAATGGCCTTACTCTCTCCTGAAAATACCGAAGTTGAAAATATTATTATGGGTCTTCGTACTGATTCTGCCCCGGGATGGGATGGAATCAGTTCAAAACTTCTAAAGTTGAGCAGAGAAACTCTAGTGCCCCTCGTCACTCACATATGTGATATTTGTTTCTCTAAAGGTGAATTCCCGAGAGTTTTAAAGAGAGCGGTCGTACATCCTATCCACAAGAGTGGGGAGAGAGGCAGTGTCAATAATTATAGACCAATTTCAGTCTTGCCGGCGATATCAAAGGTCCTTGAAAGGCTCCTCAACAACCGTCTTGTATCTTTCTTAGAGAATAATAACATCCTTTCCAAAAATCAATTTGGCTTTCGTAGGGGGAAGTCCTGTGAAGACGCATGTGCGGCCTTGATTGACGATGTTGTTGAGACACTGGATAAAAAGTCCAAGTGTCTAGGTTTATTTCTAGACCTTTCCAAGGCATTTGACACTGTCTCTGTCCCTATTCTTCTAAAAAAAATGGAGCAAATAGGAGTTAGAGGTCCTGCACTCGCAGTCTTCGCAAGTTACCTATCCGAGCAAACGCAGTGCGTTAAAATCGACACATATGTTAGTGACGAGTGTATATTGTCCTTCGGAGTACCTCAAGGCTCCATCCTGGGGCCTACACTTTTTCTACTTTATGTAAACAGCCTATGTGATTTAGCACTCCCATATTGTTCAATTTATTCATATGCCGATGATACGGCCCTTCTGGTACATGCTGAAAATTGGGACGAAGCCAGGAAGAGAGCTGAGGATGTCCTTAGAATTGTTATGTCTTGGCTAACGGCGAATAGTCTGACCCTGAATGTAGAAAAAACAAACATAATCACTTTTTCTTTGAAATCTCCCTCGCAACCCGACAACTCATTTACAGTTAAGGCTCACATTTGCAATGCAAATGCGAACCGATGTGCTTGTCTTCCCCTGACAAGAACAACCAGTGTAAGATACCTGGGTATAGTTATAGACAGTCTGGTCTCGTGGAGTGCCCAGATTAGGATTTTGTGTGGCAGAGTTAGAAAATTAATTACGGTGTTTAAAAGACTACGATATAGTGTTGATGCGGATACCTTACGTATGGTTTATTTTTCTCTTTGCCAATCAATATTAACTTTTGGCATTGCGGTCTGGGGTGGAGCTCCGAAGACAACCATGTTACAACTGGAAAGGGCACAGAGGGCGGTCCTCAAGGTCATGACTTTCAAACACTACCGGCATGGTACCGCACTACTGTACAAAGAATGTAAGGTCCTGACCGTGAGACAGCTCTTTGTGCTGAACTGTACGTTGCGTAAACATACCGGCCTGAGGTTGGACGCTAATCGTCCGACAATGCGTAGGACTGCTAACGTTTGTCCCTCCGTAAGACATAGAACCACGCTTGCGCAGCGACATTATATGGTTCTGGGTGGTCGTATATACAACTTTATTAACAAAAAGTGCAGCATTTACAAGTGTAATAAATTTGACTGCAAGGCTCTAGTCAGTAAATGGATCATCACTCTTTGCTATGATGAGGTCGAAAGAATTCTCAATGCGTGACCTTATTCTGCTCCCCCTTTTCCAAACTTTCCTCCATCACACACATCCTCATACACACATACACACTTGCAACACAAAACATAAACACAATACTTACACACGGTTTGCCTCTCAATTCAATTTAATTAATCAATTATTTATATAATTTATATTGTCTGTACCCTTGGGCTTTGTTTAAGTTTTACGTGTACTTTACTCCGAGCTGTGTGCATTGTATTGTCCTTGTGAACTTAGAGAGCCCTGACACTCATAACACAAGTTCAATCTTAGCTTGGGTGTCAGAGATGTATAACTCTGTGTCATGTAGAATTCTCAATTTGAATTTTAGTTTTGTTAAACCACATGACGTGACATTGAAATTGTAATCTGGCAATAAAAAATTTATTATTATTATTATTAGTTAATTCGTTAAGGTATATCAAGAATAATGTTGGGCCTAAGACGCTACCCTGGGGCACGCCGTACTCAATTTTAGTGTTAGAAAAAACGAAAAAACGTCACGTCTCCAAAACATCGCATCAAAACAGAGCAAGACCTAAAAAAGTTTTTATGTTAAAGGTATCGTCTCGACTTTCTTGCGGTTTGTTTCAAATAACTCTTTTAGTTTCTTCACGATTGAGAACCACAGGTGCGTGTTTTTTCTATACATTCCATTCTCGCCAATCTTTTGTTTTCTTATCGCTCGGTGTCGGCCGGTCCGTACATCACTGTTGTAGTGATTTTGGACGTTATTGCTTATTACACAAAGCTCAAAATTATTCAAATTCCTATAATTATTGCTTTTACCTTTCTGCATTATTTTGCACAGTGCATTTTGTACCAAATTGCTATTTAACTAAGGTACTAATTTGTCAAGTTTTGCCCATGATTTTTTATTTTGAAGTGACTATTTATTTCCAGGATTTGAATGTACCTTATGTTTTACGTACCCATTTGACTTTGAACATATTGCTTATTTACAATGATGCCTATTAATATATATTACCAGAATGTACGGGGACTACGTACTAAATCAAGTAAATTGTACAGAAATGTATGCCTTAATAGTTTTGATGTTGTCTGTTTAACTGAAACGTGGCTAACAGACGGAATCTCTGATTCGGAACTGTTTGATGACAGATATCTCGTTTGGAGGCGGGACCGGGATTATTCCAGAACTGGTCAGTCTATGGGGGGGGGGTGTTATCATCGCTGTTAACCGTGAGCTAGTGGCGGACGTGCGTAATGAGTGGTGCTCGTCTGCTGAGGACTTGTGGGTCACGCTAACATTGCAACAAAAGAAGCCTAGAGTAGCATATAAAATGCACATATGTGTTGCTTACATCTGTTGTCAGGGTCAGGGAAATTCATTGGTAGCTCAGTTGGCTAGTTTCTCGGATAACCTTGTAGATATAGTTCACAAGAATGCTATTGACAAGTATGTTATTCTCGGGGACTTCAATCAGCCAAACATTATGTGGCTTCCTACCGATGATGGCACATCCTTGTGCCCCACTAACCTGCAAGGAACTGTCCAGTCTAACCTAATAGACAACTTTAATATCTGTAACTTATCACAGTACAATTGTCACTCAAATGTCAACGATAGGATCCTGGATCTAGTGTTGTCTAATAACGAAGTCAGTGTTAGTTGCTGCGATGATCCGCTGGTGCCCGAAGACCCGCATCACAAAGCTCTGTGCGTTACTGCGGACTTTGTTCAGCTACATAGTCTTCCTATTCGCCCTTACGTTAAGTTTCTATATCAGCTGGCGGACTATGACTCAATTAGACAATATCTAGACCAAGTGGACTGGCAGCATGAATTAGGTGGGGGGTCGATGGAGGACGCAGTGTCGCATTTTTACGGCATTCTTATCAGATTACATGACGCCTTTATACCAACAAAAAAAGTTATTCCCCGTGCCAAATACCCTGCCTGGTATAAAAGCCCGTTGATTAAAGTCTTAAAAGAAAAAGCCAAATATCACGCGAATTTTAAAAAATATGGTAACCTCTCAGAAATCGTTTGTCGTATTGCGACAGCGGGCTAAAGATCTCGAGAAAAATATGTTTGATGACTACATCAATAAAATTGAATCGGATATACGTGAAAATCCTCGAGCTTTTTGGAGCTATGTCAAATCACAAAAACAATCAAATTCATACCCCTCAGTCTTACAATACGGACAAGTTTCCTCGAGTGACGGTGATGAAATTTGTAATATGTTTAGCAAATACTTTCATTCTAACTTTTTACAGAATGCCAGTACTGATGGTATGTCTGCACAAAACAGGCTCAGTGACGGTCACCCTGTTGAGAGCTGCTCATCAGATATCGGTTCTGTTGAAATATGTGACGGCGAAGTGTATAAGTTGCTAAAACAACTCGGTCCTAATAAATCCGCTGGACCCGACAAAATCTCGCCGGTATTCGTAACGAACTGTGCTAAAAGCCTCTGCGTCCCTCTCTCGATTCTGTTCATACGATCACTTAACACCGGTGTAGTACCTGCAGTCTGGGAGTCGGCGTATATAACACCAATACATAAAAAAGGCTCTAAAACTAATATTGAGAACTACAGACCGATCTCAAAGTTGTGCGTGTTCGCCAAGGTCTTGGAGAAGATCGTCTATAGACAGGTTTATACGGCTCTAAAGCAGAGTTTTAGCGAACAGCAGCATGGTTTCTTGAGGGGTCGGTCAACAACATCTAACTTAATTTTATGTAGTGACTTTCTAGCGGAGTCCATGTCAAAAAGGTCTCAAGTCGATGTTATATACACCGACTATAGCAAGTGTTTCGACCGAATTGATCACGATATTCTAACCCAGAAACTTATCTCGATGGGTATAAGGGGTAATCTGTATCGCTGGTTAACATCGTACATTGAGAACAGGTGTCAGACTATTGTCCTTAATGGTTATTCCTCCAGAGCAATGAGCATTCCTTCCGGGGTGCCACAAGGGTCATTATTGGGGCCCCTTTTATTTAATATATTTATCAATGATGTCACGTCCTGTTTCGTACACTCCAAAATATTGCTTTATGCAGATGATATGAAGATTATGAAACAAGTCTCTACGTATGAAGATGCCCTTTTACTACAAGAGGACCTAAATAATTTCAAAAAATACTGCGAAACCAATAAATTGGATTTAAATGTATCAAAATGCTATGTGTGTTCGTTCACTCGCAAACCGAAACCGATCCACTTTGAGTATGCAATCTCGAATACACCAATAAGCAGAGTAAACCTTATTAGGGACCTAGGAGTAACCTTTGACTCAAAACTTATCTTCGACACGCACGTAGACAATATAGTCAAAAAGGCCTCTAAGGCACTTGGTTTTATCCTCAGAATCTCGTCACAGTTCAGAAGCATCAAGACTATTAAAATACTGTACTGTTCTTTTGTCCGCAGTCACTTGGAGTATGGCTCTCAAGTGTGGAACCCCAAATATAACGTTTATATCAATCGATTAGAAAGCATTCAACGAAAATTTTTAAGGTACATTCAATTCCGGTCAAAAGTATATTTACCAAATTATGTCACTCGATGCAGAAGGTTTCATATTATTCCTCTCTATGAGCGCAGGAAAATTGCAGATTTGACGTTTCTATTTAAAATAATGAACGGATCGGCGGATATACCAGAGATGGTGAATAGGATTGGACTGCGTGTACCTGGTGCATATTTACGTAGACCGCACCTACTGGATACACCGGTGGTGAGAAGCTCCTATGGGCAGAACGCGTACCTGGTTAGAGTGAGTCGTGCCTTTGATGCAGCCTGCCGGGAAGTTGGCATCGATCTATTTAATACTGGGATTAATAAATTAAAAAGAATCCTATGTAATAACTTCTTTAAAAGCATTTGAATCCCAAGTCGTATCATTTTTATTTGAGTACCGATTGATATTGTAGTGGACTGTTCTAATGTTCTACTTAGTTTAATTTTATACATTATTGCCGTTAGTGGAGTGTTTGTAGTTATATCTATTTTATTTAAGTACCGATTTATATTGTAGTGGACTGTTCTAATGTTCTACTAAGTTTAATTTTATACATTATTGCCGTTAGTGGAGTGTTTGTAGTTACATATAGTGATTTTGTTTGTATTACCTATTGCCTGTAAGGTTCTTATTTGTTTTAATTTACTATAAGTGAAAACTTTTAATTGGCCTTAATCTTATTATAGTAATGAACAATTGTTAAATTAGCTGTAAGTTTTCCGAATAAAATAAAATAAATAAAATAAAATAGAACTAGCGAAACTGTCAATTTTTACGCTTTGGGTACGGTCTTTTAGGTAGTCAGTTAAAAGTTTTAGTGGAGTACCCCTAATGCCTATATACTCCATCTTTTTAACAAGAGTCGGGACAGAAACAGTGTCGAAAGCTTTTTTCAAATCTAAGAAGACTGTCAGACACTTTTCTCCACGGTCTAAATAATGACTTACCAAGGAGGACAAACCTGAGATGGCGTCTTCTGTGGATTTTGTCTTTCTGAATCCGAATTGTGAACTGGATAGAATATTAAATTTTTCGAGATAGGTGATTAGGCGTGAGTTGATTAGCCTTTCAATAACCTTAGAGATAACTGACAAAACTGAAATAGGTCGATAGTTATTAATATCTTTTTTATCACCACCCTTGTAGACGGGTGTAACAATAGATTTTTTAAGCAAGATAGGGAATATACCTTTTCTAAAGCAGAGATTGGCAAGATGGCTGATAATGGGGACAACGAGGGGTTTAACCATTTTTATGAATTTAGTCTGGATACCGTCCCAACCAGGGGCACTGTCAGTTTTCAAGTTTGATATAACACTGTCGACTTCCCATGGGTCAGTCTCCAGAAGTACGAAAGAAGATAGATGTGTTTTTGGAGTAGATATTGGGCCACTAGCTGACTGCGGGGATCCACTGAGGATACTCTCTGCGAGTCGCTTGCCGACACTGACGAAAAAACCATTTACACAATTTACCGACTCTATAGGAGAACTCTGAGTATTAAGTAATTCACTGCTTCCAATTTTAGATGTGTTAAGTTGCGCTATTTGTTTGATAGATTTCCATAGTGCTTTAGAGTTTTTAATATTAGTTTTTAGTAGTTCAGATTCATATTTACGTTTTAATTGATTTGTTACAATAATTACGGTACCTAGTAAATGTTATTTTTAATATTACATTAAACGGATCGGACCTTAATTTTAGTTGCATTCTGTTTCTGTTCCTGGTACAGCGTAAAAGACCACTGGTTATCCAGGGCTTGATAATGCGTTGTGTACTAGAGATCCTCTTTACCTTAACACTCTCATCCAAAGATGCTTTAAGTTTATTAATTAAATGTTCTATCACGAAGTTAGGGCCGTCGCTTAATAATAAGTTGGATAGGTTTTTGTTTATAAGCTTTTCAGCAGCTGCTTCGAAGTCAATGAAGGTTTTGATAGTTGGAGAACGAAATTTAGTTTTTACTGTGGATATACTCATAAAGACCGAGGCGTGATCAGTTATAGCAGTGTTTAAGACTGCAATGCTGGCTGATAGCTTGGTTTTATCAATCTTTAAAATGAAATGGTCAAGACAGCTATTTTCTCGTGTAGGAATTAAGTGTCCAGGTAGAAGACCATGTGAGGACAGCATGTTAAGGTAAAAGGCTCGATTACTACATTCGTAAGATGATTCATTATCTTTTGGAATTAGGTTAATGTTTATATCACCAGATATTATAATATTCCGATTTCGTTTAATTGTGCATAATAAATTATTAAGTGAGGTAATAAAATTAGATGCATTCCGATGTGAAGGTGACCGGTATATGCCCAGTATGGCAGTCCCACATATGTTTAACTGTATGCACGATGCGTTATCCAGGTTGTGTTCGTTAAAAACTGGATTTAGCTTGGATTTGGCATATATGACCACTCCATCATTTTGATTAAAATTGTACGTGGTAGCATAATGAATATAGTTTCTTAAAGAGGGGACTGGTTTATTGATGCTGAGGCGACATTCGGTAAGTATTATAACGTCAATATCTGAATTAAGATCTGAGATTGTGGCATCAAAGTTATCAAAATTGCAATAAATACTTCTTATATTTTGTTGAATTAATGTTAGATCATTTTTGTTATACTTTATATGTTTGTTTAAATCTGCTATGTCACATGTCACCGACTTTGCAACCGCGATGTCGTCTATTTCATTTAAGTGTCTCGGGTCATCTGACATTTATTTATAGGTTCAGACTGAGTTACAATTTGTGGGGGAGTGGTCACATGCAGCAAAAGTAAATAAGAGTGCTTAATGTGTATATAATGAGTGTTAAAAATGTATGTTATGAATGTGAATGGGTGGAAGTATCTGCTAGTGGTTTTGAATGTATTGGAAAGCGTGGTGGGTGTATTTATGCTGAGATTGTTTACAATGTTACACAATACATGAATTAGACATACATTAGATTTGTTTAGGGTTAATCTGTATATATAAGGAGTGTTAAAAGTATATATTGTGTATGTGAATGGATGTAAGTGTATGCGAGTGGTTTTGAATGTCTTAGAAAGCGTGGTACCCGAAAGTGTAATTATGTTAAGATTGTTTACAATTTTAAACAACACATGAATTAGAGATACCAGTATTAAGATACAAAAAATATGGGCACTAATAATACTACAGTTTATAAAAAAATCTAGTCATACGGTGTTGTAAAGCTGCTTGATTTGAGCTTCATTAGTGATAGTTATTATTGGAGAGTTCTCGTCCCTTCTGACGTATACATTTCCATAGGCCGTCCAACAGAAGGTAAAAGCAGTAGATTTTATAAGATCCCGCGCAAGAAAATATAACCGTGAGGCCTTGGGTGTTAGTTGCTCAGAGACGAAGACAGCAGTTTCTTCTTTAATATGGAATCCCAGGTTTTTTGCGCGAAGTTTATTTTTGTTCTTTGTGTTAAACACCTTACATTTCTGCAGTATATCGGACTTTAGCAAGGTCGATGTCAATTCTACAACGATAGGTGCATTAGGGACACTCCCTCCCCGCACACGAACCCTGTAAATGTCCTTGATGTCTGATTTCGTCATGCTTGCACCAACGGTGGTGGATAGGCTGGTAGCATATTTAATCAGATCATCTTTGGTTTCCTTTTCTAATTTTGGCACATTTTTAATTTCAATGTTGGCTTTTCTATAGATTTTTTGTATATTTTCAATTTTGTGTTCAAGGGTGAATATATATTTCGCATCTTCTTTTTTCTGTTGTTCTAAATTTTCAATCTTATTTTTCAATTCTGCGTTCTCTTTTTGCAAGTATTCAATAGAAGTTTCAATTTTGGCATTGGTTTCTTGAATTTTCTTCAACGTGGGGTTTATGTTATTAAATTCTTATCGCTGAGCGGCAAGTAAGGAGGCAAACATCGCCCTCATTTCTTCCCTGAATGCGTAAAAATCATCCAATCCAGTGCTAGGGGTAGACAGCCTTGGATCAGCAGGACTATTCTGTTCTTTCCTCTTTTTAGCCCGACCAAAGACAAAGTTTGGGGGGGTACTATTTGGTTCACTTATTGATTGGTCGTTCAAGTTTGATTCTGACATGGACTTATTCATATTTGCTTGTACCAGGAGACCACAGAGAGTTAGGAGTTAATACGGTACGGCCACTGTAGCGTTATTACTTTTTACAATTAAAAATCTTTGTTGAAGTAAACTGTCCGCCGGTACCAGGAGGGCATAGGTTCGTAGTACTAAATTAATTTGGGAACACTTACAAAGTCCCGACAGTGAACTGTCTCCCTGCAATCTGTAGCGGTTTGTCGGTGGCGCGAAATTCCAGTAGGTTTCAAATTTTAGGATGTATTAATCTGTCTTCAGGTACTAGGAGAGCAGGGTTCATCAACACATTGTTTGTTCCCGGCAGAGATGAAGTGATGTCGCCGTAAATATTGTGGCATACAGAAAGAAATACCAGGATCGCAAAACTTGTATGTAGTGGTTTATTAGTGGCGCGAAACTCATACAGTACTCCAATTTTAGGCTGTCATAAACTGTCCTTATGGACTAGGAGAACACAGTACGTAGTAGTAAATTAAATGAAAACGTTCCATTCAAATTTATCGGTCCGAGGAATGTTTCCGTGTGATAGTATGTGAAATTTTGTACCAGTGTCGCATAAGCTTGCAGAGGTGTGTTGGTGGTGCGTGAATTCAGATGATCCTCGTCATGACAGATCTTCACATTACGGCCAAATAGCAGAATGGTTTCCTTTCTGTAGAAATAAAAATCCAGATTCACTGTTGCAGGTACCAGGATCGCATAGAATGCAGTGGTCGTTATGTAGTGTTATTGACGAGGGGACAATGCCATGCAATATCATGCAATGGCGCGAGCCGCGCGAGGATCTAACAGTCACCGTCGAGGTTGTGGGTTTCTACACGAAGCACTTTATCTGGCCACTCAGGTTTCCACAGGATCGAATCAAAAATCGATGTTATTTCCGAGAAGTCAAGTCAGCAGTACTAGGAACACATGAGTTGGTGATGTTGGTTCAGTCCACGTGTCGTGGGCAGTTTTGGCTAGCTGAGAGTGGCCGAGCGAGATGGGTTGATAGTTTTCGCTCGCACCCAGGTACAGCAGGTACTCACGAACGGTAGCAGAAGGCACGAACGTCTAAGCGGCTGCGGCGTGGTGACGGTATAACTTGTACTATTGGTTACTTATGCACTCCTATTTTTCTGCACTGATTTTAGCAATTAAAATTGTGATTTATTAATTAATTAAGGAATAAAAAATAAAAGTGAGCTTGAATACGTCTACTCGTAGTCGAGGTCCAAGGAGAAGGTTTACTTGTGCTGTAAGACCTTGCTTTTAACCAAAATTGACAATTCTAGGTCAACCGGAAGTACCCTATAGGTTTTGGGACAAAAACCTATATGGTAGTTCCCGTTGACCTAGAATCACGAAATTTGGCACAAAGTTAGGTCTTACAGCGCAAACAAAGGAAAAATTCCAAAAAATTTAAAAAGTTGAATTTTAAGATAAATTATGATACTTTCAAGTTTTCGCGAAAATCTAGATTTGTCCATATCTTTAAAACTTAGCCACCAATAAAAATGATACTAATTTTATTATGATGGCGGTATAATTCAAATTCAAAAACTTTATCTCGAACATAGACTCATATAGGATTAGTAACAATGTGCATTCAAACTAAATATTAGAAAACAACACGATACTGTGCCACATGTAACTGACAGCAGTGAACCATATACAGACAGTCCACTCTATCAACAATCATTTTCAGAACCCTGTTAGGGCTTTCCATTACTCGGGTCACCATTGATGTTGCGCATTTGCGCATTATCGCGTAAAAACAATCCACACGCGCCGCTGCAAACATCCCTGACGCACTACAACGCCAAGGCAACCCCATCAGTTTTCTGAACGCGTTATTATACTGGACACGACGGGCTCCATACGAAGCCCGCGAATACTTCTCCCACAGGCTGCATGTGTAAAGAGCGTCACCTTTACTTCTGCAGTACAACGTGCAAACCTGCGAGCTATCATATTCACACGCACGGAAAGAGCCCTCCGTTCCGTTCCGTTTTCAATGCTTTTTGCATTTTTGCATTTTCCTTCAAAGCTTATTATTGACACATACACCGTCAATATGCCAACTGACATGTTGACTGCTAAGCGCCTCAATCAGGGCATTCATATACAAATTGCTCCCCCCTGCTCTCTCTGTAGAAAGTCCTGGCCGAAACCCGAACAGATTGTCGTGCAGCACAAGATGTTCGTTAAGCTGTGTATCAAGCATACCACCAAGCAGACCATCAAGCACCTTAGCGACTATGTTTGCTGGAGAAATCTATAGTTTCCCCTATCCGAAAGATCACCTGTTTTACTTTTAACAATGGGTAGGTACCACAATCGTCCTCAATAGATCAGAGAGCAAGTATGAATGACCAATACATCAATTGTACAGCAGTGCCAAAAGCCTCGGTAAGTGAGGACCGGCGTGTTGCAAACGATGAGCTACTGAGCCCGTCATGTCCAGGGGACTTACCTCTAGACGTAGGCCTGATGACCCTGGCCACACCTTTGGCACTGACACGTGTGCCCACCTTGCGACAACAGGGCTAAGCATCCAGCATCTCACAAGAGCTCCCTAGCGGTGACTTTAAAACAAACTGATTTCTAAAAAGGTTCGCAATATCCTTCGCATCACTCACTCCATTCTCACTAACATGCAGGCCTGGCCGAATGCTCAATTTATTAGCGCTCTTACAGAAACCACGAAAACGCTTTGAATGCTTATCTGTATCTTTGCCTGTATAATGGGTAGGTACGGAACCCTCAGCGCACGAGTTTGACTCGCACTTGGCCGGTTTTTTTTATTTAATTTGATTTTTATGATATTTTTGTAACTTGATAAAGATGACGATATAAATAATAATAAATAAAAAATAAATAAAAATAAAATAAAGTTTATTGATGCTTCAGTTTACATAAAGGTTTAGTGTTTGGAGCCTCCTTTTAAGCAAATAATGCCTGTGATAGGAGACTCCGCTCTTCCATAATATAGCAATAATTAATAACACTATACGTACAAGTAGTTGGTTAAAATAACAAATAATTACTAAAGATGATGTTGAGAGTATTTCTCGAGTGTGGAAATCTGTGCGTAGTCAAACTGTGGGGGTGTTAGTGTGTGTGAGGGTGAGTGTGAGAGTGTAGTGAGGATGTGTGTGTAAGAGTGTGTGTGAAAGTGTATGTGATAGTGCATTTGCTAATGTATGTGCTCTAGAAGTGCCTCCGTGGCATCGTAAGTAAGTGTCTTAATCCAATTGGTTAAGATTTTCTTACATTCAAAACTATTTCTTTTGTATATGCATATTTTTTTGTTTATTTTATTATATAGTTTAGCAGATCGTTTATTAAATTGCCTGGTGGCAAATATCGTTTTGGTCTGTGGGATTTGTGCAACAATGTCAGCCCTTCTTTTCTGAGATAAAACTGGGTCATACGGCAGGGCTTTGTGCTTTTTTAAGGCTGTTTGTATAATATAAAGTTTTCTTATGGAAAGAAGGTCACTAATTTTGTATAAGATCTCAGTGGGATATCTTTTGTTTTTAAAATACATGATCTTTATCAGTGCTCGTTGGGCTCGCTCTACAACTATAAAGTTGGTTTTCACTGCTCCTCCCCAAATAGGAATACAGTATAGCAAAACTGACTGAACCAGCGCCAAGTAGATCTCATTTAGAACATTTCTGGGGCGGTCTCGATTACTGGTCATTTTTTTTGGTACAATATGCCGAAGTGTCTTAAAAATCCAACTCAATCTCCTAACCCTATTTGTGACTTGTTCAAGATGTGGATGCCAGGATAGCCGTTGGTCAACAATCACGCCAAGATATTTTGTCTGTGTTACTTTTTTAATGCATGAACAACTACAGTCACTGGTTTTTGCATCTCCACAAGTGTGTATTTTGAGATGGAGATCCTCACTTGGTTGACTACTATTTTTAATGCTGAAACATATGTAGTTAGTTTTGGTTGTATTTAAAGTAAGTAGGTTATTATTTAGCCAGTTGGCTACTTTTGCCATTCTCATCTCAGCTTTGAGTTTAACGTCTTGCCAGGAGTTCCCAGAGAAAACGATAGCAGTGTCATCTGCGTAGGAGAAAACTTTTGCGTTGTTAATATGCATGTTGCATAGATCATTTAGATATACGAGAAATAACGTGGGACCAAGTACGCTACCCTGGGGAACGCCGTAAGTGAGCTCAGCATCTCCACTGATCAGTTCTCCCACCTTGACTCTCTGCCTCCTAGATGTGAGATAGTCTTCGAGTAACTTCAGTGGCATATCTCTTATGCCAGCTTTTTCGAGTTTATTGACAAGGACAGGGACAGAGACGGTGTCGAAAGCCTTTTTTAGGTCCAGGAACACAAACAGGCATTTATAGCCAGCATCAAGTTGTTCAGTTACTAGAGAACTCAGTGTAGTGACAGCATCCTCGGTGGATAAACCTTGTCTAAACCCAAACTGGGAGTGGGAAAGTAAATTAAATTTTGTAAGGTAATTGATTAGTCTATTGTTAATTAATTTTTCTAGAATTTTTGAAATGGATGGCAAAACAGATATAGGCCTATAGTTGTTCATGTCCCCCCTGTCCCCCCCCTTATAAACAGGAGTTATAATTGATTGTTTTAGTAAGTTCGGGAAGGGACCGGTTTGGAAGCAGAGGTTTGCAAGATGAGATATTATGGGAACAACTTCCTGACGTACGTGTTTTAGAAGTTTAGTTGGAACATTGTCCCATCCGGGGGCACTATCAGATTTTAGGCCCACCAGTATTCGATCGATTTCGTTGGGGTCAGTATCCAGGAGGACAAAGGTGCTACACTGTGTGTTTAATTTGTTATGATCAATTATAGGTTAAGATGAAGAGATATATTGTTATATTTGTTTGGTTTTTCTGACATTCACTTACCTTCAATTTATTGTTTTTTTGTTTAAAAATTATAATTGAAATGTACTTTATAACGATTTAATTAACATAAACAATTTTGTAAACTTAATATTTGTACGCCTCTATAGGCAAAACATGTATGTGCTACAAATTAAGTCAACATCTGGCATGCATAAGGTATGTAAACACATGTTATGGCAAATAAATAATCTTTATCTTAGCACAAACAACTGTTGAAAATTCGAAAATGCGCTACCGAAATATCACATGGTGATAATGATGATAATGAAGTAATTTTGAAACTGATGAATTTACAAAGAAAACAGGATAGCAATGTTCCTTTGACTTAAATTTTCTTATTTTTAGCAAGCATTAAAATCTTGTTCTGACACTGGTTCTAAGAGATTCAGCAATCTCTTTTAAAGTTGTGAGTTACCATACAAAACTATACTCCACCGTTAAGATTCAAAGCAGTTTGTTAGTTTGTAGCATCTGTAGGCAATTTAATGTTTTTGCAATCAATGAAATGTCGATGTTAAAGCATTCGGTACGACACATACCTGCCTACACGAACTGAAGAGGAAAAAAACCGGCCAAGTGCGATTCGAACTCGTGCGCCGAGGGTTCCGTACCTACCCATTATACAGGCAAAGATACAGATAAGCATTCAAAGCGTGATATTCGCGGTTTCTGGAAGAGCGCTAATAAATTGAGCATTCGGCCAGGCCTGCCTGTTAGTGAGAATGGTGTGAGTGATGCGAAGGATATTGCGAACCTTTTTAGAAATCAGTTTGTTTTAAAGTCACCGCTAGGGAGCTCTTGTGAGATGCTGGATGCTTAGCTCTGTTGTCGCAAGGTGGGCACACGTGTCAGTGCCAAAGGTGTGGCCAGGGTCATCAAGCCTTCGTCTAGAGGTAAGTCCCCTGGACATGACGGGCTCAGTAGCTCATCATTTGCAACACGCCGGTCCTCACTTACCGAGGCTTTTGGCACTGCTGTACAATTGATGTATTGGTCATTCATACTTGCTCTCTGACCTATTGAGGACGATTGTGGTACCTACCCATTGTTAAAAGTAAAACAGGTGATCTTTCGGATAGGGGAAACTATAGATTTCTCCAGCAACCATAGTCGCTAAGGTGCTTGATGGTCTGCTTGGTGGTATGCTTGATACACAGCTAAACGAACATCTTGTGCTGCACGACAATCTGTTCGGGTTTCGGCCAGGACTTTCTACAGAGAGAGCAGGGGGGAGCAATTTGTATATGAATGCCCTGATTGAGACGCTTCACAGTCAACATGTCGGTTGGCATATTAACGGTGTATGTGTAAATAATAAGCTTTGAAGAACAATGCTGACATTGAAAACGGAACGGAACGGAGGGCTCTTTCCGTGCGTGTGAATATGATAGCTCGCAGGTTTGCACGTTGTACTGCAGAAGTAAAGGTGACGCTCTTTAGAGCATTCTGTACCACCTTCTACACATACAGCCTGTGGGAGAAGTATTCACGGGCGTCGTATGGAGCCCGTCGTGTCCTGTATAATAACGCGTTCAGAAAACTGATGGGGTTGCCTTGGCGTTGTAGTGCGTCAGGGATGTTTGCAGCGGCGCGTGTGGATTGTTTTTACGCGATAATGCGCAAATGCGCAACATCAATGGTGACCCGAGTAATGGAAAGCCCTAACAGGGTTCTGAAAATGATTATTGACAGAGTGGACTGTCCGTATATGGTTCACTGCTGTCAGTTACATGTGGCACAGTATCGTGTTGTTTACTAATACTTAGTTTGAATGCACATTGTTATTAATCCTATATGAGTCTATGTTCGAGATAAAGTTTTTGAATTTGAATTATACCGCCATCATAATAAAATTAGTATCATTTTTATTGGTGGCTAAGTTTTAAAGATATGGAAAAATCTAGAATTTCGCGAATACTTGAAAGTAAGTAAACTTGAAAGTACCATAATTTATCTTAAAACTCAACTTTTATTTTTTTTTGGAATTTTTCCTTTGTTTGCGCTGTAAGACCTAACTTTTTGCCAAATTTCGTGATTCTAGGTCAACGGGAACTACTACTTCCGGTTGACCTAGAATTGTCAATTTTGGTTAAAAGCAAGGTCTTACAGCACAAGTAAAGAGAAAATTCAGAAAAAAAAAATATTTATATAAAGTTTATGGATATGCGCGAGGTGTAATAATACGACTGTCTGGTAATGAACTTCTTTTATTACTGACAGTAATCTTTGCTACTGACTAAGATGGCGCAAGTGAACGGGCGAGGTTGCACACACACACACGTACACATCATAAATACTCAACTTCAAAATTCTTAGTTCAGAAATCTGAGGTAAATGTAGTTTTTCAAAAGTCAAGCAATTTCACAATATTAGGTATACGGAATGAAAATTCTATTTTCTAACTCAAGAATAATATTTGCCTCAAAATGAATAAGTATAATTTATGTTCAACAAAATGCATTATCTAAGAATGAACGCATAACTTAGAATAAATATAAAAACTATTATCAAGAATTCTAATATATCGTGAAATATTATATTACGTGATTGTATGCGATATTTGCATTAAAACATTATGGTATGAACCGTTTGAAGTTGAGAAAAATACGGATATGAATGAATTCTATATATATATAAGCAGAAAAATTTTCGAAGCGTCACGCCTTCTTATTTATTGAACAAGGCACACCAACGACTCAGTTTACAAATTAATATCAGAAAATAACATTCAGAAAAGATCCTGTGTAAGCAAGTTACTTGTAGGCATGCACATCATTGTCAAAGAAAGTCACATAAATAAAATATGAATTTAAACAAACATAAAGCAAAATCAAAGGACTTAAATAAAATTAAAATAAAATAAAATTACATAAATTAAACCAAAATAAAATAATGTCAAAATAAAATCAAAACAAAATAAAATAAAATTTTAATATAAATGTCGTGGATTAAATTGGTATTCGATAAAATTTACTTTAAAAACGGAAATTAAAATATTAACAGAAATTATATAAAACAACATTATTATTATTTATTTTTGTATACATATGTCTTACATTACCCTCAACAAGATTCCAACCGATAAATGTGCATCCATAACCGCAGATTACACAGCATTGTTCCCACATGTTAACCCCATACGCTACATACACCATAATACCTTTGTACCTTCATATCTGTGTTAACACATTACTTCAACATAAACCTGCGGCTGCGTTGTATCTGTGCTAATACATTCACGCCCTGATGCATCGACAAGTGTGTAACAGTCACATGATTGCAATGTTACTTCTTGTCTGACACCGTTAACGTGGCAACATACGTCTAAAATGTTTGGACCGGCAGCTTCACTAGGATAATCAGGTAATTTACTGACATGTCTTTACTGTCTAGTTGCTTTGATCAGTCAAATGCCGACATTACATACATTAGGATAAAACCCCTGTGACAGACGAACAAACAAGAAGTGATCTTATACAGGTTCCATTTTAGTTTTAACGTCGAACCCACAATACAAATCCCTTGCCTTTCATCTCTGTCCCCCAATTTCTTGATATCTTGCTATAAGTTAATTGGAAAAACGATGAACATTTTTACTTGCAAGCTTTACTTTGTGATCACAAAGTATTACAATTTTGACAGCTTGGCGGGCTGCACCGGTCGCTGTCAATTTATTGCTCTGTGTTTGTGACTAACATAAAATTGTATACGCTTCATTATCTACCGACGGACAAGCCCTCATTCCAACGCCCGTATCCTCCCAGTCCATATTACAGCGATGCCACAACAACATGCACCCGTTTACTGCATCCATACGGCTGCTTATTGCACTGTATGCACACATCTAACCCTGCAGCACTTATTGCACTATATGCACTCATTTAACCCTGCAGCACCGCGCGTGGCAATGTTACCACGTACGGGTTAATATGGGTTGCTCCCGGTTATGGCTGGGATTTACGGAATACTATGTTTATTAAAGCGTTGCTGAGATATAATTAAGTCAGTATATGTATGTGTACGTTTATGAAGAGATTGCAGACAGTCAGAGTTGTAACTATGTGTGTCTGTTAGTATAGGTTCACTTTTCATTAAAAAAGAACGTAATTAAAAAAAAAATGGTTATCTGTGAATTCTAAAACTCAACACTTTAAGAGGCACTCGTGACTTGAACGGACGCCGCGTGAGAAGAGTTTCAGAAAGAACTTAGGAGAGGATTTAGTCCAACAGTGGGACAGAAATGGCTAGTACCTGGAAATTTAATGAAGAATTTATCTGGCAGTATTACTAGCAACTGACGAGACAGTATCTCTTATTTGTGTATTAAATTAAAATCCACTATTGATCATGGTCTCTGATGACTACGGTTTTTTTCGCGATGTTTTTCTTCACCATTTTGGAAGAAGAGCGATAAAATAAATTAGTGTTAACAAAAAAAACCGCTCAAGTGCGTGTCGAACTTCGCACATTTAGGGTTCCGTACCAAACGGCAAAATTAAGTTGGTTATAATAGGAAAAATGAGGGAAGCAAAATCTGGTTTATCAATATATTGGTATTTGTTAGTAAAATATACGTAATAATAAACATTATAACCAAATTTGAAGTTCATAGGTCAATGGGAAGTTAGAAAATTCTTCGAAACAAAATTCTGTGAAAAAGCTGACTTTGGTGGCTTCTCATTCCTTTATTTTCCAAAATGTTTTAAAACAAATAACACAATGTGTATCTACTCAACGACCTTTAAACAATGGTATCCCACCCGATGGCGTAGGTAATTTGTTTTCGTGCTAGGCATCTGATCATTCGTTGAATCGTCATTTTTTGACAATTTGTATGGCTTTGGGTTAACAAGATACTTATACTGTGAAAATTTGAAGACTGTAGCCCCAACCGTTTGGCTGTAAAATCTGTGTGACAGACGACAGACAGACGGACACTTGAGTGACAGCAATAGGTGTCCGTTTGGACACTTCGTGTACGGAGCCCTAAAGAATACACAAACCAAAAGCAATTCGTCGTGACGAGACCCTCGCAGACTTGTATCGACCACCTATCAGTTCCATTTTCCATCCAATTGCCTCTATTGACAACTTCGATATTAGGACACCGGGCCACGTACTACTCGCTCTTTATGCCTCACAAACACTCACCACTCAATTTTCAACACCGTGTTGCAAATAATGAATCATATTCACCGGTTATGTGCAACACAGTGTCAAAAACTCGTAGTTGGAAAGCAAACGTTAGAAATCAAACGACAAAAGACAAAACGACCGATGCTGTGCACTGTGCATTATATTTACAAATTGAAGTTGAAGCCGTCATGCGTGGTAATTTTGTAATAAATGGGGTTTATTTAGTTTTCTTTTATGTTTTTTATTATTTATAGGCTTCTTTTAAATTACCAATCTGACAACGGTGATTTAATTTTGGACTACCGCATTTAGGGTTGTAGCTAATCTATAAAACAAGGGTATTCATGTGAATAGTTTTAAGTACTTATTAGTTTCTAAATTCAAATTTTATAATCTGCTAATCAGTAGACAGTTAGTAGTTCTAAAAGCCCTTGAATAATATTTCTTAAGGTCTACACATACATGATTTTTATTGCTCTGGTTTTCAGCCGTGAAGTGTGGAGAAAACACGCTAACGATAAACGTGAAATGATTGCGAGGATGCGCGCTATACTACACCGCGTACTATAACTATACTACTACTATAAACCGCGTCTCCGAGCGTGTTCGTGCTCGCGTAAGTCTGTACCCGCCATTATGTTGCGACTCGCAAATGCGTGCGATCTCTATCATATGAAAGTATGACTAGATTATAGGAGAATTTGATTGATCGCTTATTAGCGTGACGTCACTGTGAACAGAACAGATTGGGGGAATTTCATGTGTCATGCCCTTTTGCGTGAAATTATTTGCCTGGAATGGGCAGTAGGAAATTGCTTTTTCATCACGATTTTCTTGTATGTACTTTTTGGTTTTCTGCCATTAAATATTCAAGGGGACCTGCCTGTTCAGCAAATCGAGTTTTTTGAACTGGTATCATAAACAGAAGCTGCTATAAATGCAAATATCGCGTGATGAACATAGCAGCTGCGAGGGATCGCAGCTCTTTCTTTATAATTTATAGACTCACTGTTAGAATGTTCTGACACAGTCACTGAGAAACAGAAACACGGTGCAGTCACGGCAAATTTTACTACTAATGTATAAGTATATATGTTAATTATTTACTAACATGGAGCTCGTGGCTAAATAACAACAGTCGTACAGTTTGATCTTCGAGGTTCAGCAACGCTTACCGATGATGGTACTTGGATGGGTGACCATCCATTACATAGTACAACTTCTTTGAGCCTCGGAAACCACGCTAAGCCGTTGATCCCGGCTGCCATTTATAGATCTTTAACAATCGTTACGGTAGTCAGAAGCCAGTAAATCTGATATCAGTCTTCCCAAGGGGTATCGTGTTACCCTCTGGTGTCGCCTGTCAGCCAACACAACATACAAGTTATTAGTAGGTATCCCTAACTCCCCAAGCTCTCTTTGGTCTTATCAGATCGCAGATAGCAACATAACCTATGTGTATCTCTCATCATCATATCAGGCGAAAGACGTCCTCTGCTGGGCATAAGCGTCACGCCACGAAGCGTCGCCACATTGACCGGTCCCGTGCGTTCCACATCCAGCGGATCCCCACAACCTTCTCCATGTCATCGGTCTACCTGGTGGGAGGCCTTCCAACGCAATGTCTTCCGGTTCGCGGTCGCCACTCCAGAACTTTTCTGCCCCATCGGCCATCCGTTCTGCGAGCAATATGCCCTGCCCACTGCCACTTATGTTTCACATTTCTTCGGGCTATGTCGGTAACCCTGGTTCTCTTGCGGATCTTTACATTTGTGTTTCGATCACGCAAGGAAACTCTGAGCATAGCCCTCTCCATTGCCCTTTGGGTGACTTTAAGCTTTCTGATGAGGCCCATTGTGAGCGACCGTCTCTGTCCCGTAAGTAATCACTGGCAACACATACTGGTCATAGACTTTCGTCTTGAGATACTGTGGTAAGTTGGACGAGAAGATACCGCGCAACTTCCCGAATGCTACCCAGCCGAGTCGGATTCGACGATTGACCTCTTTCTCGAAGTTGGCCATACCCAACTGGATTGTTTGTCCCAGGTAAGACATTGGTCCACAACTTCGAGTGTAGAGTTTCACAGGAGTGGGTGCAACATGGGTATTCTACATCCCCTTGATTTTATCTATTTTGGGATGGGTATGGGATCTACCTCCTAGCGGTCCATCCCGGGCAACGGCACCACAGGTTTACCAGTGGTACGGCTGAACGATCCCACTTAAGCTGTGGTAGGCTCCGCAAGGGGCCGCCTGGCTCGCGACCACCATCCCACCGGAGTCCGGCGCCAAGCAGCTTGCTGTGTTCCGTCGGTGTGTGGGACTGCCAGTGCCTTTGGGGGAGAGTAGGATGTCAGTTGCGCTGTTCAGAACCGGTCTTGGTCTCTGGGCAAAACTTGCCGGGTAACTCATCTTGGAGGGTAGCGGGATCCGAAGCACGGTGCCAGCCGTTGGCCAACCGCAGTCAGTAGGGGGCCCAAGTAGCACGCCAGTCACGTGCCAAAGGCTGCCCCGCCAACTCGCGAAAAATCCCGGTATGCTCCACCGTGCCAGCTGGCGACTGGATGGGAGGACCCGGTGGCCATATCCGGGGGGGTTCGGGCGTCCCCGCAGTCTCCAAATGAGTTCCCCATAGGTTGGATTAGCTCCAGTGTTCCACTTGGTTCACTGAGCAGCGCCTCGACAGTTTAACTTCTTCCCGAGCAAACTCTTAAAAAATAAAATGAACAAAGCAAGCTCACTCCATCGTCGACTCTGTCTCTGTCACCTATGACTTAGATTAGAGTCAAGAGCAAACCCATCTCAAATAACAAAATAAATGTTCATATTAAGACCAAATCTGTCGGAAGCTCTGTGTGTATCTACGAGGCATTTATATCCTCAGTCGATGGCACTGAGAAATTAGTCAGGATTATTCTAGCTTTCATACTGATTGATTTTGATGTGCCATGCTTCACCGAGGTTATTGATGCCTGGAGATTTGCTTGTCCAAATTCTAATCCACCCGACAAACCATCATCCCAGAGACATTGGGACGATCAGTTTAAGAAAACCTAATTGCCACATCTGCAACTCCTTCCGAGCGTGCGCGCCTACTAGTAATCATTAATTTCGTTTTGTTGGTAATGTAACCTTGCTTGATAGATAATTATAATTGATTCTGCTGTCATTTTAATCCGTATTTTTTCTTTTGTTATAATTTTCTTAGTTAATAATTAAAGGTTAGTTCGTAATTTAAAGTTCTTGTTGTACTTATTTAATTATAATTTAACAATTGTATTCACTCTATAATGGTAATTTGATTAACTTTTTATATAACTTCTTGTCACGTAATTTTATTTATTTTTAATTTAAATTTGTAAGCGCACGTCGCATTAATTTTGTAATATGTTTTTAATAATATGTGGCAAATGTAACCAGCGACATTTGTTTTTCTTTGTTCCCAAATTGTATGTATTGCTGCAGTGTGCAGTCGTTTGTTTCCCCAAATAAATAATTAAAAAAAACCGATACCAGCCGCACAAAGAAAGAAAAAAAGAAAGAAAACTAGTTTATTTGGCACACACAGCCGAGCTCCATGAAATAAATCATAAAACCATGTAACAAGTGAAAGTGTTGTGTTAAATCATCATTAATCAATAAAGGGACGTCCTGGAGGACTTTAAAATGTGCAAGAACCAAAACATTACACCAAGTTTCAAAAGGCATGGTATTGGGTGCATGAACAGGCACACAGCGTTAAGCGTCGCCGTAAGTATTCCTCACCATCTTTCCTGGCCATTTTGCTGTGGACATATTACAAACCTATTGAACAGATTACTTTTACAATATATATGTAGTTATTAAGTATTTTATACAATGTACATAGCTAATTATATCCCTGAATAAATATAGCATTTTCTCTACGAGGTATATAATCAATGTAATTAATAAATCTTCATAAGACATTAGCTGTGCTAACTCGTCGAACAAGCGGCCTCATTATCATCGCCCCAGAGCCAATGCTCAGGGCCGGATTTAGAGGTGTGGAGGCCCTAGGGCAACAAGGGAGTGGAGGACCCTAATTATTTTTCAAATAGGTTAAATCATATTTTTCTTGCAAGTGTTTCAATAAGTTATTTATATAATCGTATGGGAGGGGAGACAGGCAAGCGGGCGGCGTGAACCCCGCGCACCGCAACACCCCGCATTGTGTTCCCAGAGCGATAGCTCTAACGAGACGAGATCACGGATCGACCATCGGTCGCAAACACAGTAAAACAATACGCTGCTGCAAGTAAAATTAAGATATAATAAATAATGTTAAAATCATATAAAATAAAAATTATTAGATAAGTTTTCAAATAGTAATACAGTGGAATCTCTATAACTCGAACCTCGTTAAGTCAAAATCCTCAGTAAGTCGAAAAAAATGCCATTTAATTCCGCTGAACCCTTAGATACGCGGTATCTCGAATTATTTAAACTTTGTAACTCGAACAAAATGTTATTGCATTATAAAAGGTAGTAAAATACAATGACATCTGACGTCTTACTTGGAATTCTCCGAAATAATTGCAATAAAATCCAAAATGAATGTTCGGGTTAGGGGCTTCTAATCTATTGTTTTTGTCTTGTACAAGTGCAATTAATGAATACAATTATTAAATGTTCTAAGTTTAATTCAATTTTTAGGTTGTGTTTGACTCTACAAATCGAAAAATATACTTAGAAATCGCGACTTAGTCGCTCGAAATTTCAGCAGTTAAATCATATGTATCTCGAAGTTCTTGTTAAGTCAAAAACTTTTTGTCTCGATTTTTTTTGCATTTCCCTTGACATTCGAGTTAGAGATTCCACTATAGATACCCTATAGTTGCGTAAGTTTTTTTTTTAATAAATACAATTTATGTGGGGGCCTCTCTCTTGTGGAGGCCCCGGGCAGTTGCCCCGATTGCCCTCCCTTAAATCCGGCCCTGCCAATGCTCGGTATATTATATGTACCTAGTCAGTGACTAATAAGTCCGTCATTGCGGAGAAACGAGAATAATATTTTTCATTAAAGAAAATACAAAGAGGTTAAGGGCAGGCACAGAAAAGATGACCTATGTACACCCACATTTCACCAGTTATGTTTAAGTGCCATGTAATAGGGTACGAGCCTATTGCCATCAACCGGGCACAAGTCCACACTCCGGACTGCTACTGAGAAATTTCAGATAGAAAATCGCAATAACACTTTGCTCGATCCGGGACTCGAACTTAGGACCTAATGCTCAGCAGTAGCGCGTGCGGCCACTTGACCAACGGCTTATAAGTAATAAAACTAAAATAAATATTGTAGGGTCTTTACACCTTTTAATGATGGTAGTTTGATTAATACGCAAGAGTACGTAATAATAGAATTTAATTGAATGATAATGAGTGCACGCGATTTGAGTGATAATCGTGTACTAAAGTATAGACCGCGCGTAGCGAGTAAAGTGCTGACACAATGATGTCCAATTTGTGCGTGCTTTGCACTGTACATGCTCCGGGGCCCGAGAAGATGTGAATGAGATGAAGGATAATGATTTACAAGATGATAATTAACAATTTTGCTTACAAACTTAAATAAACTAAGCTTAAGGTATTTCATTGAATTGAGTCCGAGCGGATGGCGAAGACCCTCTGCTCGTTGTGGCGATGGTAGGGCGACCCGCAGAGGTGGTAACGGGAGCTACATAGCTCACGCTAGCCTCTGCCTGCTCCGTTGTGGCCTCTGCTCGCTCAGCTGTCGGAGGTGCGGGCGCTGGATGCGGCTGGCGCGCTCGTACGCGTTGCCATGTGTACAAGATGATGCAAACCACGACGACTCCACCCAAGATGTAGATGGCGACGTAATGATGAATGTCATGGAATGTCACTTGATCTGCCAGTTCCTGATTGGATTTCATTTCTTTGAGTGCTTTTTCAATCGCCTTTATGTCTTCCCGTTGTTCGGTGATATCGTCTGTCTCATTCAGTGGAGCGATGAGAGGTATAGACAGATTAATTATGTGGTTTATTGGTGGAATTTCTATGTTCATGACATCGATCTTCGTTTTAATTGTGTTTGATAATGCTCTGTGTGCATAAATCGTAAACATTCTGTCTTTGATGACGCAGTTGTCTCCCAGTGTAATGACACCTGTTTTGCTGAGTTGCTCGATCGTAAAATCGTCATCGCATATGACTCGCACACTGCATTGTCCGCAACAAAAGTAAAGATATGAATTAATTAAGTTCAAGTCAATCCAGGTATCGCGACATTCTCTTGTTTCAGTTTGACATTGATTAGATGCTTGATGTTTCAGACATAAGTTGTTGTCTGACGTCATTTGATAGACTGGCCTTTTCAGTGGGCAAATGTACTCGTCGGTGTCGTAAGGAATACATCTTTGTAAGTCGCTTGTAGACACTGGTATGTAAGAGTCTTTATGTGTATTGATAGCCAGGTATTTTGCTACAGGCACTATATTGACCATGCTTGCGTTGACTTGTTGTGGAATCTGTATGAGGTTGTAAAGCTCATAATCTTCCCTGCTCACAAGAGGAATTCTTACTTCGAAAATCAGGAACTTTCTGGTAGCTCTTGCTTTCACTTTCAATAGGTGATAGATCTTCGCCAAGTCGGTCTGAATATTATTAATCGGTAAGGCTAAGTCCTTTGAGATTTGTCCGGTTATAACATTCAGTTCGTTTTTCAACTGTGCCGGCGTCAGCAAGTGAAAGTTGAACTTTTCATAGAAAATGTTAGCCACTGTGTCAACTAGTGTCTCCTGGATTTCTTTAAGATTGGTCATGATGTTATTGGCTATGAACGTTGATAATGTGAATTCCGCTTTGTTGTCAGTGTGTTGGATTTCTTCTTTCAGTTTGCTTGTGGCCGCGTTGCAATTGGTGATGTGTTGGTTGATTATTTTGTGCTGCTTGTCCAGGGTATTTTCAATCCTTTTGATGACATTTAGTTCAGCCTCCACTACTGAAGTTTGGTTTTTCCACAGATTACTGAGATGTTTTTGATTGCTTCTGATTAAGGCAATATCCTTCTGATATTGTTCGGCGAAAGTTTCATCCAAAACTCCAAACAAACTATGTGCGATGTAGCCGATGCCGTTGATAAGCCCGCGACGTCGGCGAACTTGACCTTGCTGACCAAGTAAAACATTGTTGTAGTGTTCAAGTTCGTTGTACCCGTGAAGCAGTTGTAATCGGACTACGTTGCATTGTGGTATTTGATCCCTTGAACATATGTTGTCCAGATGAGTGATAAACTTGTCCAGAAGGTTAATGCCTTGCCAATACGGAGCCATGTCGCAATAAACGACGAGTTTCCATTCTTCACGTTCCAATTTCATATTTGCGAGTTTATCAAAAAATATGTTTTTATTTTCTGCAACTTTGGAAATTTTGTATTCGCACGTTCCTGAGCAAATAAACATCAGAAGTACGAGTGTCGTAATTATGAAGTTGCACAATTTTGATGAGGTTGGCTTGGAATATTTATTGTTTGTTGCTTGACCTTCTTTGGTTTCCTTTTCTGTATCGTGGCTTTGATTATTGTCGTTGATCGGCAAGACGGATAATTTCGTAATTGGTCTCTTGAGTGAACCATTTTTCGTCCGTAGGGTCACTACTCTGACGTATCCGTCTTTCCCTGGATGAAGTTCAATAACTCTGCCCATGGGCCATTTTCCCGGGGGAAGATTAATGTCGTGAATGATGACGATGTCATTGATCTTCAAATTCTGATGAGGTTTGTGCCACTTACTGCGAGCTGATAGTTGGCACAGGTACTCAGCTCGCCATCTCTTCCACAGATCATCAAATATTTTTTGTGTGAGCTGCCATCTTGTTCGCAAGTCTCTCTCTGTCTCGATGATAGTTAGTGTCGGACCACTTGCCAAAAAGTGAGACGGTGTGAGACAGTCTAAATCCTCGGGATCTTCGCTGAGTGCGCACAATGGTCGGCTATTCAAACATGCTTCTATTTGAGCGAGTAACGTCGAATATTCTTCAAACGTCAACTTCTGATCTCCTATGACCCGCTTGAGATGGTACTTCAAACTCTTGACGGCGGCTTCCCAGAGGCCTCCGGCACTAGGCCAGGAAGGGGCATTAAAATGCCAGTTAATCTCCATACTGGTAATAGCCTCGAAAAAACTGTCATCCAAAGTGTTTTTGATATTCACGAACTCTTCGTTGAGTATTCTACTCGCTCCAACAAAGTTCGTGCCATTGTCACTATAGACATGGCCTGGGGTGCCTCTCCGAGCTGCCATCCTCCGCAAAGCTGCTAAGAACGATGATGAGGTCAGGTCCGATACTAGCTCGATGTGTACAGCCTTGGTGGCCATACAAACGAACACGGCGATGTACCCTTTTGTGGTTTTGATACCTCGGCCCTTGCTTGCTTTGACGTCGACAAACCCAGTAAAATCAACCCCTGTATGATAAAATGGTCGTGTTGGATTGCTGCGTGCAAAAGGAAGGTTGCCCATGAGTTGTTCGTGTTTGATTGGGTCGTGTTTTCGGCACTTGACGCAGTTTCGTAAGCGCTTCTTGACAGCTCGGTTTCCTCCCAGAATCCAATATTGTTGACGCAGCCATGCTTGAGTAACTCTCGCTCCCCCATGGAGTGTCATCTGATGTCCTTGTTCGATCAATAAGTCACTGAGGTGTGTGTTGTTGGGAACGATGAGAGGATGCTTCATGTTCTGACTCATTTTCGCGTTGTTCAATCTGCCACCGACTCTCAGTAGGCCGTCTTGATCCAAAAACGGGTTCAGCTTTAGCAATTTGCTCTTCGCGTCTATTTGCTTCTGATCTCGGAGACTAAATACCTCTTCCTTAAATACCGTCAGCTGTACTTGTTTGATAAACAGATGTTTAGCGATTTTTATTTCGCTGACAGTCAGATACTTCGGTTTGTGTTGATTGCGAGATATGGCGCGCAAAGTCCAAGCAAGAACACGCGCTGCTCGGTCGAAGTTGCTGAATCTGCTCAATAATTTTAAAATAATATCTTCATTTTGTTGAACTACATTACTTTTTATTGACTTCCTGATTTCTTCATATGTAATGTAAGTTGGTATGTCTTGATTGTGGTTTACTTTGAATGTTGATAGCCAGGTTGGTCCGTGCCACCAAAGAGGATGATGATGTAGTTGATTCGCTGATAATCCTCGGCTCGCGCAATCAGCTGGATTTTCGGCCGATTTCACATATCGCCAGCTTTTTGTTGGTATTATCTCCGTTATTTGTGCTACTCTGTTAGCCACGAATGGTTTCCAGCGATTCGGTTCACCATTGAGCCAACCTAGTACTGCTGTCGAATCGGACCAACCGTATATTCGTAGGTTATGGGTTGATAAACAGTTCTGGACAACTTTCATCAGTTTTGACAACAAGTGCGCAGCGCAAAGCTCCAATCTAGGCAGAGATACTGATTTGTTGACAGGCACGAGCTTTGATTTCCCTGCTACTATGACCACAGGGGATTGACACTCCGCCTTTTCCTGATTGATAATTCTGCCATAAATTACGCATGCATATGCCTTTTCTGATGAGTCACAAAACCCATGCAACTCTATGTTTGCATTTTTTGTAGTTTGAAGCCATCTTGGCACATTAATATGTTCGATTTGTGGTAACTCCTTTTTTATTTTAAGCCATTCTTCATTGATGTTTGTAGGTACTGCGTCATCCCATTGAAGATTCAACGACCAAACTTTTTGGAACAAAAGTTTCAGTTTGGTGGATACTGGAGACAGCCAGCCGAGCGGATCAAATATCTTTGAAATGTCAGATAATAATGATCTTTTGGTGGATGGTGTCAATGATGATGTGTCTATCTTAATCTGGAACTTGAATTGATCGTCCCGGGGGTGCCAGCGCAGTCCCAAAGTTTTGGTTGATTCTTGATGCCTGAATTCGAATGCTTGTTCCTTGTCTGATATTGATTCTTGTATGTTAATGTTATTTGATGACCATTTTCGCAAATTAAATCCACCAGACTTCAGTAAATTAATTAGGTCATCCTTGAGTTGTTTGGCTTCCTCTATACTGTGGTGTCCTGCCAGAAGATCATCCATGTAGAAGCATTGTTCAAGTACCGCTGATGCTGTAGGGTATCTTGAACGTTCGTCTTCTGCTAACCGTTTCAACGTCATCATGGCCAGGAATGGAGCTGCTTTGGTGCCATAGGTGACTGTAGTCAACTCATATTCTCTAAGCAATTGGGTAGGTGAGTCACGCCAGACGATTTTCTGATACTGAAGGTCCTTTTCATTACATAAGATCTGTCGGAACATTTTCTCGATGTCGGCTGTGATTGCATATTCATACTGTCTCCAACTCAGAATCAATGTAAACAAATCCTGTTGTAAATTAGGACCGCTGTACATTAAATCATTGAGACTGTAGCCCGTCGAAGTTTTCGCTGATGCGTTAAATACAACTCGCAGCGATGTTGTTGCCGAGACCGGGCGTAAAACGCATAGGTGAGGTAAAATGCAATCCGGCAGAATTTTCTGTGCGCACTTGCGCATGTGACCCAATTTGATATATTCGTTGATGAATGTTTTGTAATCTTCGGAAATATTTTTATTACTTGAAAACTTTCTTTCCAGTTGATAAAATTGTGCTACGGCTCTTTGTTTTGATTCTCCCAATTTTTCTTTGATATCTGGCTTCAGTGGCAGTCTAACCACGTATCTACCATCATCTCGTCTTACTGTTTCCGATTGATATTGTTGAAGGCATTGATGATCCTCAGAGGACATATTAGTATCGGGTTCGGTGACATCTTCAATGCTCCAAAACCTTTGTATGTCTTGTATATTGTTCATGATAACGTTGCATTGATAAGACTTGACATTGCCGCTCAAAATCCAGCCAAGTTGAGTCTGTTGTGCTATTGGCAGAGATGAGTTTTCCTTGATTATGCCAGACATGATGATTTCCGAGTAAACTTCTGCTCCCAACAATAAATCGATAGGACGACAAACGTTGAAATCTGGATCTGCTAGTTGAATGTTTTGAAGATATTCCCAAGATGGTTTTGCAAAACTGTGGTTTGGCAAGTTGTTAATTAATTTCTTCATAATAACAACTTTTGTTTGGAATATATAATTCGAGTGTAGTGATGACGCTACAAGACTGATAACTCCCTTACAGTTGGTTTGATTGGCACTGACTCCAACTATGACGCCTTTGCATGCTCGGCGCGGCAGTTTCAGTATTTGAGCTGCGTTCTCAGTGATGAGGGAGGCTTGAGAGCCTTGATCTATGAGAGCCCTCATTGTGTGATATTCCCCATTAGCTCCTTGTATACGGACAAGTGCTGTGGCTAGCAGAATTTCAACAACAGATTCCTTGGAAACATGTGTCACATTGCTTTGTGTGTAGTCTTCACATAACGTAGACGGTGACATATCCATGTTGCTGGACACTGCGTTTGTCTGTAGGGCATCGTGTAGTACGGTGTTATGAGTTCCATTACACACCCTGCATCTTGATTCAGAACGGCATGATTTATTTTTGTGATCAACCAGGCAATTTTTACACAAGTTGAACCTTTGCAATGTGTTTCTCTTTTCTGCTGACCCCGATTCTAAAAATGGCTTGCAGTAGAAAAGTCCGTGGCTGTCGTCTTTGCATAGTGGGCAATATTGTGTTTTTGTTGCACAACTTTTTACAGCTGAACTACGCAAAAACGATTTGTTAGAATCGTTTTTGTTGTTTAAATTATTCGATTTTGATTGATTATTTTTGCTGAATTGATGTCCTGAATCCTTGCTTCTACTCGGAGATGACGACGAGGTTGATTTGGATGAATAATGTTTTCGCCGTGTTGACTCGAGAGCAGTATATTTGTTCTCTAAAAATTTCAGAAAGTCTGCTAGAACTGGCAAGGCTCTTGGATTTTCTAATGATTGAGTGTATTCACTAAGCGTCTGAGTATCCAGCTTCAGTGTAAGTAAATGCACAACCATTGGTCCCATGGCGGCTACATCTATACCAAGATTTTTCAAGGCGTTCATGCATTCATTGATAGTGTCGAACATGTTCTTGATCTGTGTGTCGACTTGGTTTTGCATTGTAGGTAATGACAGGAGTATGTTCATGTGTGAGGTGAAAATTAGCCTGTCATTGTTATACCTGTGATTCAATATGTCCCAGCTGATGTGGTAATTTTCGGAACTGATGTTGAGATGTTGAATGATCCTTTCTGCTTCGCCTTTCAGCTTACTTTTTAATAACTGCATCTTCTGGGCGCTTGGGATGCTTTTGTTGTTATGGACAGCCTCTTGGAATAAGTCCTTGAATGATATCCATTTGTGATAGTTCCCTGAGAAGGTAGGAATATCTATTTTCGGTGTAAAATTTTCCCGATATGAAACGGAATACATTTTGCTATTGACCAACTTTTTGATGTCAACGTACCGTTTTTCGTAGTTGCTATATTCCTGTTCATACTCCTCATCTTCTGAGTACATGTCACTATCAATTTCCCAGTGCAGGGAATCGATGGTTGACCATTTTGCTTGAATGGTTCTGAGCACATCTTCGAATTCCCATTTTTCGGTGAGGCTCTCTATATCCACGCTCCTGATTGCTCGTGATAAAACCTTGAAGTTACTCTTCTGCTTGCGGAGCATTTCTTCTAATTTACTGGCATTACCTCGAGAGACAATCTTCTTGAACAATGATGTGGATGGGGTGCCAGTTGGCTTGCTATTTGGTTGATCTGGATCAACTGACAACATGTCCGTTTGCTGTTGCTCATCCGCAGCTTCTTGATTGCGAGTATCTGATATACGCATTGATGAAGCGCTAGGCAACTTATCCCCTTGACCCGTACTAGTAGACGGTTTGTAATTTTGAATGATTTCCTGAGCTTCATTGTAGAAAATTCTTGCTTTTTCGTACATGTTCTCCGAAAAGTAGGTATAACCACGATCTTCAAACTCACACAATTGAGCATGATTTTCTTGAAACTCCCTCCAGTATGAATCCAGGATTTGCAAACGTTTTTTGATGTTAGCCGGAGTTTTGCGGTCCGCAGAATCCTTCTTGAAATTCCGCAGTTGCTGCTCCATGGCTTGAATGATTCGATCTTGATTGGCCAAAATGTTTTCCATGCTGGCGCTCATGATTGTTGTTGTATGATAGATTTTCAGTCGTTGAGTTGTAGCAGACGGATGTTACTCTATCCACCGGTCGTAGTCACAGGAGCTGTACTTCCGTGCTCACAGTTTAATCACACTGTTATGAACGCGAAATAGTCCCGCATATACGGATGCTCGAAGGACCAAAAAGATGTAGGGTCTTTACACCTTTTAATGATGGTAGTTTGATTAATACGCAAGAGTACGTAATAATAGAATTTAATTGAATGATAATGAGTGCACGCGATTTGAGTGATAATCGTGTACTAAAGTATAGACCGCGCGTAGCGAGTAAAGTGCTGACACAATGATGTCCAATTTGTGCGTGCTTTGCACTGTACAAATATATTTCGAAGTATCGAAAACCATATAATCTCAGTTCTAATGGAATATTAAACTTCATCATCAGCGTTTTAATGTTCGTACTGCTGGGACATTTTATTTCGTTTTAGAGCAGTGGTGAGTAAATAAATTTACACAAAGTAAAGCAAACGACCCACGACCCACCAAACGCAAGTCAGGCCGTTACCACTGGGCCACCACTTCTCTTGTAAAATTGTACAGTGGTTACTCTTTCAAGTTGTTGCACACATTTTTAAAAGCCGAATTAGATATCTACCCTTATACTTTTATGTGATTTGATAATGTTTTGCGACGTCATATAAACATATACCGTCTATTATAGGCAGAACAGTTTTATAAGGAGCGGTCTATTGACTCGAGTCGCCTAAGCCCATTATGATTTGCGTCGGTTCATTGGCTTAATAAAAAGGTCCCATTAATTATAGACTCTTCGTTTTAAAATGTATTTTTAAAATTTCGTTAATATACCGAGCCACTTTTATCGGTTAATTAATAAATTACATTAAGCCTCTTTTAAAAAGATTATATTTAACAAGGGCCTCCCGATATCGGCCCAAGTTTTAAATAACTGTACCCATAATAACGATAGGTATGTAGATTGTATATATATTTACATGATGAACATAGTTATGGACACAAATGTAATACTATCACTAATACACACAAATGTATCACTTTGTTAACAAACATATTACAAATTCAAGATAGGAATAATTGGAAACATTCTGTTCCTGCTCCATTGGGCAACCTTTAGTGTAGACAAAATCAAACTGGTTAATTTATTTTATACTAGCGGACGCCTCGCGGTTTCACCCGCGTAGTTCGCGTTCCCGTGGGATTACATGGATAAAAATTAGCCTATGTCACCCGGGGATAGTGTAGCTTCCCAACGGTGAAAGAATTTTAGAAATCGGTCCAGTAGTTTTAAGTTTATTCGGTACATACAAAAATACTATTATAGTATAGATTCATAATTATAGTAATGCTTTATTTTATATTTTTCATCTCTTTTTGTTAAAAAAATTGACTCGCACACTGTTCCGTTGTTATTGAATTAGGTAATTTTACCCATGTTTGCAAGTATGTGAGAATCATATTCCTATTTATCAATAGTACATTATGGTACAATTGTGTAGTGTTGGTCTTAAGAGAGCCGAGGACGGTAATCATCAATACACACGTGTATCATACGACGTTTTTCAACACACTTGTGAAGAAAATAATACTAAAAAATCATTTTCAAGAGTGAATACGAGTTGTGAAAATTTTATCGCAATGGCGGGAAAAATTACTCAGTTTGCCCATGCGCGCGCATCTAACCACAGAGTACTTTTATTATCATCTAACAATGGCGATCGACCATAGACTAAAATAATGAGGTTTTTTTTTTGGCTTTTCGCGGATAGCGTTTTAGCCACGTACAAAATGGGGAATTCCAGGTTTTCTTTATTAAAGAGAAAAACAAAAGTTATATTTGAGTGAAAGTTGTATTTATTAAACACGTACAAATTGAAATTATCCATTTAAATACGAAGTTGCATGAAATGAGCAAGCAATAGGTACATTAATTTATTTGTACTATTGAGCACGATCTTTTTTGTATCGAAACTTTTTAAGAACAAAGCAACTCAACCTATAAATTAAAAAAAAAACTATATCTCACTTGTGCATAATAGCAATGAAAAAGTCACAGTTTGATTACAGGTGTCATTATGTGCCTGATTGCGGTGAAATTAGAGCCACTTTATGAGCAAGCTCTTATACATTCGAGAGAGACTACACAGTATGAAAAATATAGAGTCCTCGCCCATACGATGCCAAATGCGCAGAGCGACACAATAACGAAAAGCTGTACTAACATAAACTTTGAACCAGGTGACAAAATTTTAATATCTTTGGGAGAAAATGACAATAATATGGGACATGTACTGTTTCAATTGAAAAAAATATTAAAGACATTTTCTAAGTATAGTATAATAATATTAAATGTTGTGAAAAGTAACCATCTAGATGTCGAAAAATTGAATTATCGTATCAAAGATATTTGTAAACATTATAAAAATTGTAATTTTATTAATTCTGTTCATAACAACGTATCTGACATTTGCAAAACAATAAATTACATAATAGATTGTGAATATTATAACCAAAAATATTTAAATCCAGCCGAAGTCAGAAAACACCTCGCGAGTAGCAAATCAAGTTATTTACGAAAACGGGAAACAATACCCAAAAAAGGAACTATTCCCTTTTATTTCAGAATTAACAAAAATAACGGGACTGAAAAAAATGTCGGCTCTCATCTTCTTTCTGCAGATCACAAAAAAGGCACAATACCATATTATTTTCCCACATTAAAAAAAAACGATACATTTTTTCGTACCTAATAATATAACACCTATATCACACAACTTTAAAATACTTTACCAAAATATTGCGAGTGTTTTATCTAAACAGGAACTGTTGGAGTTAACATTACAGGAAATGCGTGACTTACATAATGAACCTCATGTAATTTGCCTCTCCGAAACTTTCATTAAAAAAGGTCAAGAGAACTATATTAAGTTATTAAATTTCGAAATGGCTACAAGTTTTTGCAGGGATAAAAATAGAGGTGGCACTTGCATTCTAGTCAGAAAGGGTTTACACTACAAAGAATTACAGTTTATTAAAGCATGTGCATCGGTAAATACGTTCGAAGCATGTGGTATAGAAATAGAAAATAAAAAATTAGTGATTGTTTGCTTATATCGAACACCTCAGTCGGACCCTAATCAATTTTTGATTAAGCTGGATAGAGTCTTACAGGATTTACACAAGAAATACAAATCTAGCACACGTATAGTCTTGACTGGTGACTTCAATATTAATACCTTAAAAAGAAGTAAAATCACTCAAGAATTTCAAGACCTGTCAAATAATCACAATATGAAAATTCATATTGAGGTGGCTACTCGGAAACTTTCTTGTATAGACCATATATTGAGCAACATACCTAATGCAATCCCAACAGTACTACCACTACACCTCTCTGACCACGACACAGCACAAATGCTAAGCTTTCCTTTAACACTTCAAACAGCAAAGACCGCATTATACCATATTTACAAAAGAGACTACAGTCTAGATAATATGCGTAAATTTAGGGAATGCTTACAAAATCTATCCTGGATAGATATTTTTAAGGAAAGCGATGCAAATACAGCATTCAGCGTTTTCCATGAATTAATATGTTTATTTTTTTATCTCTGTTTTCCAAAAGTTAGGGTTAAGATAAATTTAAACAATAAAAAACGGACGTGGATAAGTAAGGGGCTCAAACAAAGTTCTAAAACAAAGCGTTTCTTACGATACCAATATTACAAAAATAAAAATATAATGAACAAGAGTAGATATATCACATATTCAAAATTATTACAAAAGTGTATCTACAAGGCTAAACGAAATGCTAACATAAAGTTTTTGGATAATAATGACAATAAATGTAAAGCCGCATGGACAGTCGTAAAAAATGAAATACTTAACTCGGACCCCAAAGACCACATTGAATGTATTAAAATTGATAATTCGGTACTTACCAAACCAGTAGAAATAGCTTCTGCCTTCAATGATTATTTTACAAATTCTATTCCTACTCAAAATTGTACAAATAGTTATCGCAGTGATACCTTAATTGCTAACTCTATGTTCCTTACACCTATGAGCGAAAATGAGGTACGAAAACACATTTTGTCATTAAAAAATACCAATTCTGTAGGTTATGATGGACTCAGTACCCGAATTGTTAAGACATGTGTTAATGAAATAAGCGAAGTATTGACCCATCTCATTAACTTCTCCTTTTCACAAGGAGTCTTTCCTGACGCTTTAAAGATATCTGTTGTCAAACCGATATTTAAAAAGGGAGAAAAATATGACATGAATAATTATCGCCCCCCACTCATAGGGCGCAATATCCGCTCCGGTAATTTGCCGTTTTTCGACGTCCGCACCCCTATCCGTAGCGGATATTTCTTGTGGGTACTTATTTTTTCCAAAATTTGTATCGGAAAGGTGGATATTCTCGGTAGATTTGTAGTTTAGACTATGCTTTAATAGACAAATATGAAAAAAAAACGCCCCGCTGGTCTTTGGATCCGCCCGAGACCGAAATATTTATTTTTTAATTTAGTTCACCTGCGGTGACCTGCGGTCGCCATTACGCCCGCAAAATCGTCCGCGCAAAAAAATGTTGTGAAAAAAATTTTGAAAGTTTTTTTTTCGAGGCTTGTGATTTCTGCTGGATAAAACCATGGAACGGTAAGTGTTGAACTGTTTTAAATAGTTTTTTTTTTGTATTTCGCGTAAATTACAGCAGAAATAAGTATTTCAACGAACGCCGTCCGACATTTTTCTGCGGTTATTGTTTGTATTTTTCTTTTTCTAATATTATTTAGGGCTAATACTCATCAAACTGTCGTTATTTTCTATGCTACGCTAATTAACAACAGAAACAATGCATTTAATTGAAGTGGTAACGATCCAAATTCGAATCTAAGTGAAAACAAAAACATTCGACCCCAAAATATCCGGAACGGATATTTTGGCAGATTCACAATTTTGTGTGTTTACCACGGATTTTAAAAAATGGATATTCTATTTTATATAGTTGTTCGGTAGTTGTTCAACTGGAATTTTTCTAGGGACAATTTTTTTTGTGTATCGTGTTTTTCAGCTTTTTTACTTTTAATGATTTGTGGATTTCAAATTTTATATTTTTGTTTCAGGTCGAGTTCAGTTGGGAAAACATCGGTGCCGTATCCATTTTTGGTTTATTCCGTGACCAAGTTGTTGTTGTTGCAGTGAAATTGTACATCTTGCGGGTTAATTTTTGTGGTGTTTTTATTAAAAACAATGTGTTGTGTTGTGTTTTTCCATTAGTAAATATCATAATAATATATAAAAAATAAAAAAAAAACAAATAAATGCTATAGTACTTGTAAACTAAGCCAAATAAACAAAGGTCGTTTTCATGGCTCTTTTTCAAGTGTTTATCAAGTGTTTGCATTGGGACTCATATTTCGTAAACTAAACAATTGTAACAGCTAAAACTGTGTGTGTGATGAGATTAGGTACCAAACTATGTAATACAATAGCAATTAAAGCCACTTGGCCTACATAGTTCTCAGAACTCGAGTGTAAACATTACCATTTTTTGTGCCGCGCCGGCGCGCCGGCCGCCTGTTTTTTTGCGGCGTAATTTTGTAAAGCTTGTGGTATCTAAAAAATGTATAGGTAGGTGTGTTTTTTTTATTGATTATTGTGGAATAGGGTGTATCCTTGTAGAAAAAATTAAAACTTTATGAAATAATGGTTTCTTTTTTTATTACTATCTCCTTTTGTACACAAACCTGAGAAAATTTCCCTTACACTGACTTTACACAATATTTACAAATAAATTAAAAGGTGAAAATGGATTATTCCCTTTGAAATATGATAGCTTATTTTATAGCGATTCTAATAACATAAGTTTTATACATGGGTTCTATACTAAACTTCCGAGAAATCGGCGTTTTAGTGACGCCGCGCCGATTCGGCGAAATCTCCAGTTGGGAGTCTGACAGACGGGCGATGTTGGGAATTTTGCCGGACCTATGAGTGGATAACATTGATACCCATCATGTCAAAAATCTACGAAAAGTGCATGTATCAAAGAATAGTCGATTACTGCGCAAAGTACAATATTATAAAAAAAGAACAATTTGGGTTTCAGAAACACAAGTCCACATCTCTTGCCATCTTTTCACTTCTGAAAGCGGTATTGACTAATATCAACAACAAACAGCTAACAACAGGGCTATTCTTTGATTTGTCTAAGGCATTTGACCTCGTTTCACATGAAGGACTATTAAAAAAACTTGAGGCTATTGGTATTAGAGGACTGCCACTACAATGGATATCGTCGTATTTAACTAGCAGACAACAGAAAGTTACTGTTACTATACTAAATGAAAGTAGGAACATGACAGAATATTCGTCTGAATATAGAAATATAAAACGGGGCGTCCCCCAGGGTAGCATATTGGGCCCTATCTTATTCCTACTCTATATAAATGACATAGTTAATGTAACTGATCATCAATGCTTTCTTTTTGCCGATGACATTTCCATAATCGTTACCACCGATAAAAAATATAAATCAATTAAGGATCATGAAGCGGACATAAATAATACAATAGATAATCTAATTGACTGGCTAAATAATAATAATTTATCAATTAATCTAAATAAATCAGTATATATACAATTTAATCAATCTTATAATAATACATTTAATTTTAAAATGGATATTCCGAAAATTACACAAGTGACAAAAACTAAATTTCTAGGAGTAGTAATTGACGAACACTTAGACTGGAAAGCACAGGTAGATACTGTATGCAATAAAATAAATAAGTTTGTGTATGCTTTGAGACAAATAAAAAAAGTGACTAATATAAAAACGGCTGTGATGACATACCGCGCATATGTGGAGTCCTCACTTCGATATGGACTAATTATGTGGGGAAATAGTACTGATCGTAATAGAGCATTTGTTGCCCAAAAGAAATGTCTAAGAGCTGTATACGAGATTCCATCGGACGAATCATGTCAACCAATATTTAAGGAACTTGGTTTGCTACCGTTACCTTCATTATATATATATGAGGCATGTATGTTTGTTCGGAAGCACTTGGAATTATTTAGAACAGCAGAAGAACTATTTACAAGCTCTCGAAGTCGACGTGACCAATATAGGCTCGTGCTGGAAGAGCTACCTAGATCAGCAAAATATAATAAAAATTGTTTGGCTATGTGTATACGACTGTATAATAAATTACCAGGTGTTTTTAGAACATTAAATTGTAAGCTATTCAAAATGCAACTGTATGAATGGCTCAATAATAATAATTATTACAGTATTAATGACTTTTTAAAATGAATTTCTAATAATTGTTATAATATTAATGACTTTTTAAAATGATTTTTTCTTAATTGTTATAGTATTAATGACTTAAAATGATTTTTTCTTAATTGTTATAGTATTAATGACTTAAAATGAATTTTTAATGTAATTAATTTCAATTTTGACATAATATTTTAGTGAATAAGTTTGCACGCTTAGTTTTAAGCAAAACATGTTTGATCTATCTATTTTCAATAACACCTTTTATACCATGTTTTAAGCAAATAAAATATCTTTATCTTTATCTTTTGAAAATTAATTAATTTACCTGTTAGTGCTTGTAATACTTAAAGCCTAATGGAAATAAAGAATTTTGACTTTGACTTTGAACAGAACTGTCAGGTGTGAAAAAAAATGTAGGAACTAAGTGGTGGATCCGACAAAGCAGATTTTTTGTTGGCGTCCAACTGGGACACCGACAATGCTGTTCGACTACGCTCAGCAATAAATGTCATAAATATTTTTCTGAATCATCATCATTTTAGCCGAAAGACGGCCCACTGCTGAACAAAAGCTTTCCCCAAGTGTCGCCACATTGACCGACAGTACGATGTATAAAATCAAACTCTGCCAAGCAAAGAAGAAAATAAAGAAAATTACATTTTAACTTACGAAAAAAAAAAGGAGTTTCTCAATTCGACATTCATATTTTTTTATGTATTTTATTTGCCACGCATATTTTTTTAATGGAAAGGGAATATCCACATTATAAAAAAATAATATCCACCACTAAAGATAGAAATAAAGGATTAAAAATTAGTTTTTAATTATTAATTTTTAATAGTGAACCAATTCTGTTGAAATTAAGTAATATAAAAACCGTTATCTTTGTATTTTTTTTTTGTGTGAATATTCTCTTTCAGTCAGTAATTAGGCCTTGAACATAGGCCACAAAGGCCAAACAGACATCAAAAACGTTGGTCGCGGCCACGCCCGGCAGTAGACTCCGAATCGCTTGATTACCTCTGATGGCACCATCGTGGCATCGTTTACAGCCGCTTTATGGCGCCGGCTTATTTACTGGCCCATTCCACTTCTACAACGTTTTCGTTTCAGGTATATTTTTTGGCTAGAACTTTGGGGAATATTTTAAGTGATTAGAAATGTCATCGTGAGTTTAAAAGTATCGTCGTGGGAGACGTAAGTCGACACGCAAGCTGTAACTCACACTGTAGAACTCGTAAACCAACTGTCGTTTCTTTACTAAAATGTATCTTCTCTTTTGTTTTTTTTATCTATATATACACACATCAACACGGTCTAGGGATATTTCATACTCAATTAAATAACTCGAAAAGTACTGGCCGCATTGGAATCTTTTATACACCGATTTGTTTGTAATTTATCTCAGACTAATTCCAAATTCAAATTTATGAAAATTCTTTTGTTTCGGTGGCATAAAAATGTCTTGATGTGTAGGAGAGGGAATTTTCATTTGTTCTAAATTTAGAAAACAATACGAATTACGTTTAGTTACAGTTTTTTTTCATTTTTAAACGAAAGATAAAGTTAAAATTGAGGTATTGTAGCCATGCAATGCCAACATTTGACGAGGGCGGAGATGTTACGAGCTGTGGGAATGCTGGAAGCTGGGCCTGTTCAGCGTAATGTTGCTGAGGCCATAGGGACCCACCAAAATGTAATTTCAAGATTGTTGACACGCTATCGTGCCACAGGTCAAGTAGCGGAGAGGCACCGGGAGCCAAGTCGCATCACTACCCCCAGACAAGACCGATTTTTGCAAATTACTGCGTGAGCTCAACCAAATGCAACGGCGACTCAATTGGTCCAAAGGCTGCGAGTGGAACACCAAGTGCTTGTGAGTGACCAAACTGTAAGAAGGCGACTGCATGAAAGCAATCTACGCTCTCGTAGACCACTCCGGGTCCCACCTTTACGGAGAGGCAATCGTGGACGACGAAAGACGCCTGTTTGGCGAGTTCCTGGACGATGGAGCCGTCTTCAGAACCCTCAGGAAGTTCACCCATACCAAGGAGGAACAATTATGGTTTGGGCAGGAATTCGTCTTGGAGAACGGACGGATCTCGTTTGGGTGCGGGGCAATATGACGGCAGAACGAAACGTCCAACAGGTGCTGGGGCCCGTAATCTTGCCCCACAGAACACAAATGGGGCAAGATTTCCTGCTCATGCACGACAATGCCCGGGCACACAAGGCAAGAACGGTAGCAGCTTGGTTACATACACACAATGTTAGGGCCTTAGACTGGCCTGCTCAATCGCCAGATCTAAATCCCATTGAGCATGCGTGGGATATGCTGCAAAGAAGAGCTCTGAAGGAAGTTCCTGAAAATCTGGCTACAATATTCCGCAGCAAGACATTGACAACCTTGTTCTGAGCATGCCGAATCGTTGCCGATGTGTTATGAACATCATGGGCGCTTTCTCAGACTACTAACTTCAAGTTTATAAACACAAATTAAATGATTTTTCTATTTTTTTCAGTTTTTACTCATAAATTAAAAGTTAATTCATATACGGTTTCCGTCTATGCTTCATTTTTTTCCATAAAATCCTGAAATTTTAATCGAAGTACCTTAACCATTATTAAAAAATGGTAGAATATTAAATAACGTATCTTTAAAATACTGGGTGGCGCAAAAGTAAAGACCCTATTTGGTTCAGCTATAACATTTTTTCTAAATTAGAAAACTAGATTTAGATTTTTTTAAATGTATATTTGTGCCATTAAATTTCGTACCATTAGGATTTAAAGATGATGTCTTTTAAATGGTGACCTCCAGAGTTGATACACATTTGAGCCCTATTTATGACATTTTGCATAACTTGCCGTAACACTTCCTGCGATATGTTCGTTATTTCTTGCCGAATGTTTTCTTTTAGAGTTTTAGTATATACATGTCATATAAATAATTAACACATTGATAGTAATTCGCTTTTTTAAAAATATCCCTAGACCGTGTTGATGTGTTTATAAAAGCGAAAGGTCACTCATTCACGTATCACGAAATATCGAAAACCGCTTGATGTATAAAGATGAAATTTGGCAGAAAGGTAGTTTATAGTTAGTAGACGTCCGCTAAGAAAGGATTTTACGACAGGGCCGGATTTAGGGGGTCTAAGGGCTCTCGCAAGTTTATATGAAAGTCCTTAATTTTTGGAGTTACAAACCTAAAATTTGGCATGGAGATAGTTCATAGTTAGTAAACGTCCGTTAAGAAAGGTTTTTACGACAGGGCGGATTTAGGGGGTCTATGGGCTCTCGCAAGTTTGTATGAAAGTCCTTCAGTTTTTGAGCAGCAAACTTAAAATTGGGCAGGGAGGTAGTTTATAGTTAGTAGACGTCCGTTAAGAAAGGATTTTACGACAGGGCCGGATTTAGGGGATCTAAGGGCTCCCGCAAGTTTGTATTAAAGACCTTAATTATTTGTGCTACAAATTTTAAATTTGGCAGGAAAGTAGTTTATAGTTAGTAGACGTCCGCTAAGAACGGATATTGCGACAGAGCCGGATTAAGGAAGTCTAAGGCCTCTTGCAAGTTTATATGAAATCCTTGGCTTTTTATACCTGAAAATGGTAAAGAGATAGAATATAATTAAGACATGTCAGAAAGGAACAGATTTTACGACAGGGCCGGTTTAAGGGAATATAATCGCTTTTGCAACCCTATGTGTTCAACAAACATTTATTGATCATTTATAATACAACAAACAGAAAATACAATAAAATTAATTCAAACGGTGATATATCACATAACATATCACCATATTAAATATCAAATTCCAGACAATTTTTTTTTTTGCAATTGTTTTCCAGTGGTAACGGCCGCGACTTACATGTTGTAGGTTATAGGTTCGAACCCAGGCAGATGCTTTATTTGTGTAAAATATTTCATCAACACTGCTCCCAAAACGGTAAAGGCAAACATCGTGAGGAAACCGGCATAAAAATTTTGCTTAGGATAGGCATTTTCTGTTGACTGAAATACAAAAATAGTTTGTGTAAACATCATTAAACTTTATATCTTCATAACCACGCGGACAAAGTCGCGGGCAACAGCTAGTCAAAAACTAATTTCAGCGGTATTTTCGGGTGACTCGTTCAATCAATGTCAACATCCAATTTTGTATTTTTAAAGTCCTTCTGAAGTCGAACAATGTCAGTTTCCTTTTAGGGTTCCATACCCGATGGGTCCGAACGGAACCCTATTGCTGTAACCCACGTGTCCGTCAAAAGGACCGCCTTTCAGTCTGTCCGTCTGGCCGTCTGTTACACGGATTTTACGTCCAAACGATTGGAGCTCAAGTCTTCAAATTTTCACAGTATAAGCTTCTTAATGACCCAAAGCCATGCAAATGTCAAAAAATATTAATGTTTAAGGAAGGCTCCCATACAGATAAAGGTACCAATAAAAAAAAAGGTTAACCTTCCGCATCAAGTGTGGTATTGTTCTTAAGATAACAGTATCTTGATGGATCGTGGAGTCTTAAAATGAGGGAATATTACAGAATATTCCCTCATTTTAAGGGTTCCGTACCCAAAGGGTAAAAACGGGACCCTATTAATAAGACTCCACGATCCATCTGTCTGTCTGTCCGTCTGTCACCAGGCTGTATCTCATGAACCATGATAGCTAGACAGTTGAAATTTTCATAGATGATGTATTTCTTTTGCCGCTATAACAAAAAATACTAAAAATAGAATAAAATAAATATTTAAGTGGGGCTCCTATACAACAAACGTGCTTTTTTGCCGTTTTTTGCGATAATGGTACGGAACCCTTCGTGCGCGAGTCCAACTAGCACTTGACCAGTTTTTCCTTTTGCGGTTTAGTACGGAACCCTAAATGTACGAAGTTCGACACGCACTTGGCCGGTTTTTTTTTCGGGTTGGTAGTTACTTCTACTATTAAACTTTTTATTAGATCATTATTTTATGTTGAGTTATTTAGCGTATAATATAACCTCTCTTCTATGTGCTCCATCATTAATGTAAATATAAAAACACACATACAATCTCAGCTCACATTCAAGGCAATTTATAAAACAATCGAGTAATAAAAATAAATAATAAATAAAACCGAGTATAGAAAGAATATTATTTAAAAATACATATCTGCGAGCATGAAAGCGAGCGTTTGAACATTAAACTGTAAACCCTTTTTATTCCGCCATAAAGTTTATCATCATAAAAATATGGTGTTTTTACCAGCGAGCAATATACTTTCTATTGCTCTATAATAACTGCTTTGGGCATTCATTACTGGGTTTTATATTCTGATAACTATTGCCTTCGGGTTCACATGCGATTGCAAGCAATCTTCTCAGATTGTTTTCTTGAAAAAAAAATACGAGTAGGTGTTGGAAGAACTAACCTCTAATTTCATGAGATTTATTCGGTAGTATACTGCCGCGTTTAGGTTCACGCGTAAATATCTAAAGAGGCCTAAGGGCTACGTAATTACTCTAGACATTTATTTCTCGAGGATAGCAACGCATCTGTGATGCTTCTGCAGTGATGTCCATATGCGGTGCTGACCACTTAAAATCACGTCGGCTGTCGGCTAGTTTGCCATTTTTTTTTGTCAACCTATATTGTACCACTGTTCGGCAAAGATCTCTCCATAGCCTTCCACTCTTTCGTGTAGCCTTCGCCGACCAATCCGTCGCAATCGACTCTAGGTCGTCAGGTTAGTTTGGTCGCAGATAAATTTGAAAGAGAGTTACCGCGACTCTGGCACAAGCAACTGAAGGAACACGGGTGGGTTTAGTCAGTAAAAGTCTGGCACGCCCTCCCGCTTCACCCAGTGCGGGAAAGGTCATTGGATGATTTAAAAGGCCTAGATTAGTTTGCCATCGAATCACATAAAATAACGTTGAGATCATGTAAACCTACAATATGTTCATCCACAAAGAAAACAAAAATATTCTACGATGTAGTATTGTGAAAATAATTCACTTTCGTGTGTGTGAGATACAACATTTATGTTTCCAGAAGTTTTACAGCTTGAGATAGTGGCACTTAATGTAGTTTCAATAATAAAAAGGTAGAACTTCACAGGGTACCGTGCAGACCCTGCCCACTACCGTCCAATAGCCAATAACTCCATACTATGTAAGGTTATGGAAAGGGTACTGAACAATAAGTTGTTAACCTACCTTGAAGAGAATGATCTTCTCAGTGACCGTCAATATGGCATTCGCCGGGGACGGTCAACTGGCGATCTTCTTGTGTTTGTCACGCACTGCTGGGGCGAAGCCATCGAGAAACACGGCGAAGCATTTGCCGTATCGCTCGATATCTCAAAGGTCTTTGACAGGGTCTGGCACGCTAGTCTACTCAGCAAGCTTCCTGCTTATGGCATCCCAGCCGGTTTTTGTAGCTGGATATCAGATTTCCTCAGTGAACGGTCGATCCGAGTAGTCGTTGACGGCTGCTCCTCTGACTTTAAGGCTATTAATGCCGGAGTTCCTCAGGGGTCTGTTCTCTCTGCAACTCCATTCCTGCTGCACATCAATGACCTACTTCTGCCTGGTATTGTTGGATATGCAGATGACAGTACTGTTTCAGATAGATACTTGTCCAGCGCAGAAACCGGCGGGGATGAAGTTCATTCCTTGAGAGAGGCTATGGTGGAGCGTACAGATTTGACCTTAAGTTTTGTCTCCCGTTAGAGTGATGACAATCTGGTCTCTTTTAACGCCACCAAAACACAGGCATGTCTTTTTACCGCAAAAAGGACTCATTTCATCCAAACGCCTACTTTTCGGGGTACATCTGTTCCTGTAACTGATCGGCTCGAGCTGCTTGGCATGGAGTTGATATCCAGTCTCAACTGAAGGTACTGGACACAGCACTATCGAGGCCGTACAATATTATTCATATTGTCGCTGGCAAAAAGCCGTCACGACATGTCATCTTTAAAATAAAAGCCTGTCTGTAGTTTTTACATTATTAAATATGCTGATTAATGTTTACTTGTGTGTTTATCATTGAAATACACCATCAGCGTGGTTCGCACCCCTGTAAGTAAATATTATGCAAAATGGCATCGGCGAGTTATCGAAATATAGAACCGCTGACCAAGTCAAATTATGACACATGGTGTTTACAAGTGTCACCTTCCGAACTCAAACAAATAAAGATCTGCACGACATCAAAAGCCGTATGGGACAAACTTAAAGCTACGTATCAAAGCACCGGACCTGCGAGGAAAGCGACCTTGCTCAAGCAGTTGGTTCTGAAGCGAATGACCAATGATGAAGACATCCGTGATTACTTAAATAATTTTGTGGATATTGTGGACAAACTCGCCGACATGGAAATAAAAATACCGCGAGAATTGCTCAGCATAATGCTACTCTACAGTTTGCCAACGTCATTTGAAAACTTCCGTATAGCTATAGAATCCAGAGATACTTTGCCCAATCCTGACGACCTGAAAATTAAAATCCTTGAAGAATACCAGGCCAGGAATGGTAGTGAACAAGCCGAAAGCTCTGAAGCATACCACTTTAAAAAAGGTAAACAAAAACCATTTTGCGAGAGCTGTAAAAAGAAAGGGCACACTACCGAGGCATTTTGGGGCAAAAAGAAAACTATAAATGAGAATACCAAAGGTCAGAACAGAAATTTGAACATCTGTCTGAGTACTGCACATTCAAGCGTCAATGAAGATGTATGGTGTCTTGACAGTGGATGCTCGTCTCATATGTGCGGTAACAAGTCAATGTTTTCCACACTGACTCCTGAAAATGGCAGCTTGAAGTTGGCATCTAACAAATACATTAGTAAGATAGAAGGCAAAGGAAGAGTAACAGTCAACACAGACAAAGAAGGTTGCAACTTCAATGACACCCTATTGGTTCCTGATGTATCAGTTAATTTACTGTCTGTGGGCAAAATAACAGACAGAGGAAACGAAGTTGTATTTGAAAAAGACAAAGCTTACATAGTGGAGAAGAGCGGCGAAGTAACACTGACAGCACAAATCAGGGACTGTACTATCTTGAATTTAAGAAAAAGAATACTTCTAATTACTCATCAAAAGAATATAGCGACGTCATGGAATGGCACCGTAAACTGGGCCATATATACGAAAGGGATCTGAAGAAGATGGCTGCAGACAACCTTATGTATGGACTGAACCTGGTTAATGAAAAATTTGAAACCTGCGAAACCTGCATCAAGGGTAAGCTTTCAAGATTACCATTTCCAAGACATGACGATCTCTACACAACTGAACCGCTAGAAATCATCCATAGCGACGTATGTGGACCTATTGAGTGGGATACACTGGCAGGCTCAAGATACTGTGTCACGTTTATCGATGATTTTACCCGATACTGCTGCTATGTATATTTCATCGAAAAGAAAAGTGATGTGTTCACAATTTTCAAAACGTATAAAAATGAAGTCGAGACATTTCTCAACAAGAAAATCAGACATCTACAATCAGATAACGGGACCGAATATCGCAGTAAAGAATTCGACAACTTTCTAAAATCACATGGCATACAAAGAAGATTGACCACAGTTTACACCCTGCAGCAGAACGGGATAATTGAGAGAAAGAACAGATCGTTATTGGATAAAGCGAGATGCCTATTAATCGAAGCCAATGCTCCCAAAAAGCTCTGGGCAGAAGCAGTATCTACTGCTAACTACCTTATAAATCGTAACCCTTCAAAGGCTTTAAATGGCAACATACCGTTCACAAAATGGACAGGAAGAACACCGTCTGGCAATCACCTTCACGTCTTTGGCAGGAAAACTTTCGTCCTGAAAAAGAACAGACGAGGAAAACTGACACCTAAAACCAATGAGGGAGTATTTATGGGCTACTCGTTGACCTCAAAAGGTTACAGAGTGTACCTACCTGAAGATGATGACGTAGTGATAAGCCGACACATCAAGGTCACAGAAACAATGTACTTTGAAAACAAAGATTTAAACTATGAAAGCCTTGTGGATGAAGAGGAGCGTTGCACAAATAAACCTGAAATTGGACAGAAAAATAGACCAATAAATCAAAACAATATGCGGCCAATAGAAATCGAAATTACAGAGCAGAGAAATGAAAATCCTTCACATATTCCTAGCAATCCAGAAGAAATTGACGAAGTGGAGACCTTCGACGATGCTTCAGAGATCGCAGAGATACCAGAAAATGGGAGGCCACAAAGAACAAGGTACCCACCATCATGGACGAAGGACTTTGTATTAGGCGACACTGAAGAAGGTCACTTATTCACCGAGATCTGCAACATGTCAGATGAAATAGAAAATGAAGAATACTGGCATGATGCCATCAAAGCCGTAATAAGAGCACACATTAAAAATGGTACGTGGAAAATTAAAGATATGAAAGTCGTGGACTATAAGATGGTTTTAAAGAACAAAGTTGGACCCCACAACAACGTTACAAGAAAAGCTAGATTTGTTGCGAGGGGCTTCACACAACGACCAGGAATAGACTACAACGAGACATATGCTCCCGTAGCCAAACTAAGCTCCATCAGATCTATCATTGGCATATCTGTGGAAGAAGGGTTACAATTAAACCAGATGGATATCACAACCGCATACATGAATGGTGAACTGGAAGAAAATATTTTAATGAAATACCCTGACTATCTCGGAGACTATCTGACCAAAATCATGGTTGAAGAAAGTACAAACGATGATTTGACTATCTATAATAAGACAGTGGACATGCTAAAAGATATAAAGAGCATATCAAAGGAGAAGATTTGCTGCCTTATTAAAGCTCTCTATGGACTCAAGCAGGCAGGGAGGCAGTGGTATAAGAAACTCGACACAGAACTTAAAAAAATAGGTTTCACAGCATCAGAAGCTGACCCATGTGTATACCTACTGGAGAAAAGAGGAGCCAAAATTATAATAGTTATCTATGTCGACGATCTACTTATTGCCTACTCATGTCCAAGAAAACTTGAAGAAATCAAATACCTACTCGACTCCAAATTCGAATTGAAAGATTTATCAGACCAAAAAGACTTATCGGCATCGATGTAATATATAAGAAGGATGAGATTAAAATCAATCAATAGAAGTTTATTGAAGATACTCTCCAAAAATTTCGAATGGAAGATTGTAAAGGAGTATCTACTTCAATGGAGCCTGTTCTCAAACTAAACAGAAATGAAAAAGATAAATACCAAGGCTCCCAACTTGCAATGCTTATGTACCTGGCAGTCGCAACTCGACCCGACATAACATTTGCCATAAGTTACTTGTCACAGTTTAATGACTGCTATAACGAAGAGCACTTCAAGTGTGCAAAGAGAGTACTTCGTTATTTGAAGTCGACAAAGAGTATCGGCTTGACATTTAAGAAAACAGAAGATGATTTGTACGGCATGGCAGATGCGGATTGGGGCGCATGTAAGCTCGATCGAAAATAATTTTCAGGGTACTGCTTTAAATATGCAGGAACAGCTGTAAGCTGGATGGCTAAAAAGCAGAAAAGCATTGCCTTGTCGACTGCTGAAGCGGAATACATTGCGTTGACAGAAGCCGCGAAAGAAGCCATCCACTTAAAAAATCTGTTCAGTGAATTGGGAGCAGACTTCGGACGCATAGTCATACTAAACGACAACCAAGCAGCTCTCAAACTAAGCCAAATTTGCCATTAACTGGTGGCCTCAAATGATAAATGATAACTGATTTTATTTCTGTAAGTTGGTTTGTACAAACACTTTTACATATCGAACATATTTTTAAAACTAGATGAGGTCGGCGTTTCCTATCTGACTACTCTGAGAAGAAAGGCCGAAACAAACTCAGAGGTCACATTCTCTTTTAAAGTCCAGACAAAATCTTGGTTAGATCATGTGAAGACCATGTAGACTGATGTCTGAAATGGTCTTTTGAGGAAAGAACCAGCCAGATTGAGTGGACCTGTCCAGTCAGTGCACGCATTTGTCAATAACCGAGCAGCTCAACTCAGAATTTAAGGAGCTCAACGATTCGACGAACAATACCAAAGAAAGGACATTCGGATAGGCCGCATAAACTACTCAAACTGCCAGACCATGATTAAAAACTAAGATAAATATAAATTAAAAAAAAAAAAAGAAAGATCCACATAGTCTTCACATTCAAAATAATTAAAATAAAATAATATAATACTTTAAAAAGTAAATATTCTTGTCATTGCAAGAAAACCAAAAAAAATATAATAGCAAAATGCATGGTGCAAAATATAATAAAAAAACAAAATTAATTGGAGCAGCTCAATCCCAAGCCTTTTTGTCCTCAATGTTATATTTTGTTGTATAAAACGCTTTCTGGCACAACTTACGTTTAATGAAAGATTTGAATTTATTAAGACTTAGATCTTGTACGTGGCTTGGAAGCTTATTATAAAAGCGTACACATTGACATCTAAACGAGCCACCTATTTTCTTGAGCCTTGTTGTAGGTACTACAAATTTGTGTTTGTTCCTAGTATTTATGTAATGGATATTTATTTATTTATTTAAACTTCATGTACAAAAATGGTACATAGGCGGACTTAATGCCAGAAGGCATTCTCTACCAGTCAAACTTTCATAACATATATATATATCACTGTATTTTAAAAAAAAAAAAATATTTTTATGGGCATATAAAAGATTTTCATAAATATACTGAGAAGACACAGTCATTACATTAATCTCCTTAAACCTCCCCTGTCTCGGGCTTAATTTATAAATTGATCGAACAGCTCTTTTCTGCAAAATAAAGATAGTCTGGATGTCGGCGGCATTTCCCCACAACAGAATACCGTACGATATTACTCTATGAAAATAGCTAAAGTATACTTAACGGGCTGTCTCTATGTCAGTTAAATTACGAATTTTTCTAACAGCATATGCTGCGGAGCTTAGCTTCTTTGAAAATTTATCTAAATGTGGGCTCCACTGAAGCTTAGCATCCATGGTTAAGCCTAAGAATACTGTGCTATTTTCAGGATTCAATTCTTCGCCCTTTATCAACACATCGGTTTTCACCTGCCTAACGTGAGGTAGGGTAAACTTAATGCATTTGGTTTTATTTTCATTAAGAAGTAAATTATTAACATTGAACCAGTGAACTACTTTTGAGATCGCGCTATTTACATCGTCAGTAACCAGCTGCTGACGTTTAAGTTTAAACAAAAGTGAAGTATCATCCGCTAACAACACTATATCATGGTTATCCTTTATGAGGTAAGGCAAGTCATTAATATAAATAAGAAACAAGAAAGGACCAAGAATCGAGCCCTGTGGGACTCCCATTGTTACCAGAGATCCAGGAGATCTTTTTCCATTAACGTCAACGGTCTGAATCCTATTACTCAAATATGAAGTAAGAAGATCCAGAGCGCTGTTCCGGATCCCGTAGTGGCGGAGTTTCCTGATTAGCGTTTCATGAAAAACACAATCAAATGCTTTGGACAAATCACAAAAGATTCCCAAGGCATCGCATTTATCTTCCCATGCATTATAAATATGTCCTAAAAGCTCAACACCGGCATCAGTAGTTGAACGACCCCTTGTAAAACCGAACTGTTTGCTATGTAATAATTTATGTTTATTAAAAAATCTTTGCAATTGCTCTAAAATTAATTTCTCAAATATTTTGCTAAACGTAGGTAGTACTGAAATTGGTCTATAATTTGTAGGGTCTGATGTACTACCTGATTTAAACAAAGGTATTATTTTACTATTTTTCATAAGGTCAGGAAACTCCCCACAGTCGATACAATTATTAAAGATAATAGCTAAACTAGGTGCGACAATGTCAATAATAGTCTTAGCAACTTCTACAGAATGACCCACAGATCTGCAGTCTTTTTAACATTTAGAGTGTGAAAGGTTTTAATTATGTGTTGACAAGTAATATGTTCAAAAAGAAATTCCGAATCGCAAACATTAACATTTTTAGCAAAGACTCAGCAACAGAAGGTGATGAGTTTAAGGATTTAGTAGTTGAAATGGGAATATCTGAAAATAAATTTTCAAAGGCCACTGCGACTTGTGAGTCTGATTTTATGATATTGCCATTAATAGACAGGCCGTAGTCAATATTTCGGTTACCAGATCTTCCCGTTTCACTATTAATAATATTCCAAGTCGTTTTAATAACATTACTACTGTTTTTAATCTTCGAGCTCACATAGCTTTATTCCTAACAAGCTTCATTAGAATTCAAACTTATTTTCAAAAAAAATATTATTTGGAAAAACCTTAGTAAAGTAATATTTTATAAATATTATATCCATAAAATAGTACATTAATTTAATATTATATTTATGTACTTTTTTTTTGGGACATTCCCACAGCACTATTCCCAAATCACTGCAACTCCTGAAAGCCAAAATCAATAGTGGCAACCACCGGAAAGGCCCGAGGCCACAGAGTACATTTTATAATAGGCCCGAGGCAATGAAGCTCGATGTAGTCCCGGAGAATGAATTTAACTGTCTTAGATCCCGAAACGAAATTAATCAGAAATAGTGGAAAAGTAGGAAAAAATAAAATTTCCAGTTCCCTCCATATCAAGTAGGAGACAGAACAAACAAGGTCAATAGGCACAAAGGGTCATTTACAACTGGGATAAGCCCAGTTGCCTAGCACCACGGATAAAAATTAGCATTAATATTAATGGGTCCTAACACTGTGAGCTGTTATATTTGATTGCAATAATAAATAGGTATGGAAAAAACGCTTGAACGCACGAAAATTTGTTCTAGATACCACAAGATCCGTATAGTAAACATCTTCTGATGCAGTCTGTACATTATTCAACATAGTATTACGTTCATTCTGCCAAAAAATACACTCCCATAAGATATGATCGGCAGATTGTACATATTCGCTGTCAGATGTAGAACACTGACATAAAGGCGAGGCAACGAGCTTGAAGGAAAATAATTTACTTTTAAAGTTACCAAGCTCTGTGAGAAATTGGGCAACATCCACCTCCAGCCACGTCCTGGCCAGTCGTACGCGAACAGATAGAAAGAATTGGTGGCGGTTTCGGCCCTTGATGGAATTATCCCACATACATTGCCATTCGGATAAAAGTTCCTCCCAGACATCAATATGTGGTTTAAATAATCTAGAGATTTTCTCACGGTCGCTCCGCGTCCATGGTTTATCGAGCGGAATAGTACATTGCAGCATATCGTTGCACTTCAAGGTTGACCGGAAGTACGCCAGCAAGTACCGGTAAGGTCTCAAGTACTAACCGTCCTGTTTGCTTTGCATAAGAATATCAAAGCTAAATGCTGACTTTGAAGTAATTTACGTCGTCCCATTATTTAGGTACTAGCTGTCCCCCGTGACTTCGCTCCCGTCAACTGGATACCTACATACCCTACCCTAGACACCTACCCACCTATCATACCTACCACTTTGTTAAACTAATTATTTGAATAACCAGTCAGTTCCTTTCTGAATATACTTTAGATTGTTATTTTCCGCTATAAAAACCAAAGTCAGCTAATTCTACCTACACTTGTTACACAAATTGTCACATCTTAATTTTTTAGTCTATATGTATTTAGTGGACGCCATGTTGCCTCATTTCGGAAACATGGCGTCCACTAAATATTTCAATTCAAAAATGTTTATCTAGTTACTCATTGATGAAAAGTTATTCCTTTGCATTTCGCCGTATTAGTTGAATTATAAGTGCAATATCTTAAAACACGCGACAGCGTATTTAATGCGTTTGAACGTTTTTTCGTTTAAAAACAAACAATGACATAGGCGCTCAAGTTCTAGCAAGCAACTGATTGAAGTGCGGCCGGCTGACCCCACATAAACGGAACACAGCAGTGATATGTGGTGACTTCTCTAGTGCGTAGTACATTATTACCTCAATGGCCTGTCTGTACTTTTTACATTATTAAATATGCTGATTAATGTTTACTTGTGTGTTTATCATTGAAATACACCATCATCAACTTCGGCGCCTCCATTGAGTACAAAGCCCGAATTGCGGCAAAGAAACTGGGCGTCCTAAACAGAGTTAAGCGATACTTTATGCCTGGACAGCTATTAACTCTTTACAAGGCGCAAGTCCGATACTGCATGGAGTATTGCAGCCACTTCTAGGATGGCTTAGCTAAATACCAGCTTGCCGCGCTTGACTCGGTGGAACGCAGAGCTAAGAGACTACTTGGCGACGACAAACTGGTGGATGCCATGTTTCACAGCTTGGCTCATCGCCGTAAGGTTGCCTGCTTGTCGGTCTTCTACAGACTGTATTTTGTCGAGTGTGCTCATGAACTCCACGACCTCGTTCTACCTAAAAGGGGTCCCTAGAAGGGGGCCTTCTACCATCGGACATCTAGACGCACTGCAAGTTACCATCCTCACCTAGTTGCCATTCCACCAGTTCGCACCAAGCGCTTCCAAACATCCTTCATAATGCGCACAGCAAAAGAGTGGAACTCACTGCCTGCGTCTGTGTTTCCGAACGCATACAACCCGAATTTCTTCAAAGTTAGAGTGAACAGGCTTCTTCTGGGTAAGCTCAGTCCATCGTCGACTTTGTCTCTGTCACCTCTGACCTAGACTAGAGTCGAGAGTAAACCCATCACAAATAAAAAAATAAAATAAAACTACTCTATTTCAAGTCGTAATTACGAAGATAAGAAATCTATCACTTGCCACGGAAATGAAGCCTCAACATGTATGCCTCAACGACTATCTATCAGAGGGTTGTACGAAGTAGATTTTTATCTATACATCATCAAGAATAGATACAATTGGCCCCGTAACTAGTGTCCTGGTTCTTCAATTACAAGACTTATTCACTAATCCATTATTTACTAAACCAACTGTACATTATATACTGGAGCTTCTTAGAGGCACCACCGACGCGTGAAACTAGCCTGTCGGTGTCGATACGATACCAAGAAGAGCGGTGACACGATACTGACGGGTACTGATTGAGTCACTTACTGGTTTCGGTGTAACCTTTGGCTTCTATCTATTGCAAGTGAAGATTGAATACTAATTTTATTTTATTTCTCTCTTTAAAAAATAATACATTTTCTTTGTCCGTTACAAAAACCTGCAGTCTTTATACAAATGAATGACTAAATTTTAGCAGTTGTGTTGCCCAGTGGGGGAGATCGTAAATTAGGAATGTAGCTACTACCTACTGGTTTAAAAAGTATCCCATGTTCTAATGTCTAGATTGGAACCATCCGGTGTTAATTTCATCAAAATTTGTTATGCCGTTGAGGCGTGATTGTTCAACAAACATCCAAATTCACAATACACACTTTGTAACATTGGTAGGAAGTCGGATCTACATTAATTTCTTGTGTATCTCAAGAGATTCATCTGAAAATATCTATAACCGGAAACCCGGCAGATAACAAAAACATAATTTACCGATACAACCCCTTTAATAGCGCGATGAACGATTAACATCAAAGAGATAAACAATAGTTATCAACAACTGACATCAACATACTTTTAACTTCAGCTATCACTTTGAAGGCGAGATCTGGATGAGAGCGAGTAGCGGATCAGGTAGCGGAGTGGTTGGCGGGCGGTTCGTTGATACAAGTTACTGCTAGCAAGCCGTGGGCACAAAGTACATAAGCGGTGGCGCGCCGCAGACAGAGAGGCCACTACGAACAAAGCCTCATTTTGCACACACACATTGACATTGGGATTTTACAGGGAATATCGGGCAATATTGGACCGAGCTCGGTCACGGCTGTCATGAGTGCTTTGTGCGGGCGTTTGTCACGTCATTCATACATTAAGTACTGTAACGAGGTTGCATTGACGGGGTTACCTTTATTAATTATAACAGACCCAATATACTTTAAATTAATTCTTTAAATTCGTTCTTTCATTCATTTTTAAGTTATAAAGGTCATTAAATTTTTCAAGATTACAAGTTACAAATTCAAGGAAAATAATAAAGTATTTTAATTTTAAGGCCATAGACGAAATTGGAAAGGCTATGAAATTTGTCATAATAATATGGTTTAAGTCATCCAGCTCACAAATGTACATCTTTTTAGTTCGCTTCTTAAGCAATCAGGTTTATTGATTTTATTAACTTTTTTTTTCACATATATGTATATTTTTGTCGAGCTTGGTGCTTTTCACATTTTATGTTTTTGGTGGGTTTATTATTACACCATTGTTAAGTCCTGTTACCATCCAATCTTCGTCGTATGTGGAGTCGTGATCTTTAATGGATATTTGATGCTCTGTCTACCCTCTAAGGCATGTAAGCATGATATGATGTATGTCTAGACGAATCGATGTATTTATGTTTGTTACTTATGCAAACTACTCCTTTATGAAATTCGGTATCAATTAGTAGCAACCCTAGTGAATCTGAAAATTTTCGAAACGGCAGGAGTGGCTCCCCTTCTGTACACTTTCTATTTTATGCCGTGGGTTTGCCCGCGTAAAAAGTGTTCTATCATCCCAACGGAACACTCTACCGAGAAAAAAAAGACTGGCCCAGAACGAGTCGGATTCGCGCTCTGAGGGTTCCGTACAAACAGCTACATTAACCAAAATAATTAAATAACATTACTGAAGTTCATAAGCTATGACGGTACCGAACATTGCTCTAACGATAAGATAAACAGAATTGAGGTACAAAATTAATTTTGCCGCTGGAAAACTGTAGTCCCCATACCTTGACACATTTATTTATTTATATGTCGGGTTTGGTCAATAGTACGGACGTCAAAACAAATCGCAAGCACGCCATCTGGCGGCAAAGAAAGAACAACTACGCATTGGCGCGCTTTTTCTAACCGCTTGCGTGGTGAGGATAGCAGAATATGGCAGTTGAGTACTGACCGCCTTGGAGCTAAGACGTCGTAGAATCAGTGTCGATCCGTAATATTGGTAAGCAAGATTGTAACTGTGAATATTTGAATAAACCCAGTGTATCGAATAATTTGTGTGATTTCATTTTCACGATTGTACCCAACGACCTGTCCACACACGATGTCTTAACCTAAGGGAATACATCCTGACTTCCCGATGGTTTGCATCTATCGGCCCGCCTCGATGCGACATATATATAAAGTATATTATATATACTTTATTGTACACCATAAGTTAAATTTATAAATGAAACTTAAAACTAAAAACACATACAATGGGCGGCCTTATCGCTTTCCGCGATCTCTTCCAGGCAACCTGGTGTGGACAGTAATTGCTGGACACAAAGTGGGGCTGTTATTGGTGTGACAACACCAGGGTTAAAACAATTTATAAATTATAAAAGATATGCAGATGCATACATATGCTATTTAATATATACATAAATACATACATACTAAAATATAAAGGCAATAAACAAAATTATTACAATCAATTCATAACCACAGAGACAGGTAATGTTTCCTCACGAGTCTTTTGAACTCAGGCAATGATTGGGCGTGTTTGATTGGGTTTGGCAACGCATTCCACAGATGAGTAGCCTGGATAGTAAAGGATTTATCCAGAAAACTCGTGGAATGCATTGAAATTTGAAGTCTTAAGTTATCTGATGACCTAAGCAATTTTGTGTGGGAATCGCAGGGAAACTGAAAAAGTTTCTTAATATAAAGAGGGGTGGAAGGAGTGAAGATCACATTATATAAAAACGTAAGAATATGAATATTCCGGCGAAGGAGAATTGACAATCACTTGAGATTCACATGGCATTTGGAAACATGATAATATTTTGCGCAAACCGAATATGAACATTATAAAAACATTTTGAAACCGCTCAAGTTTATCTAGTTGTTCTTGACTAAACTCAAGATACTCGTAACAGGCATCAGCATAATCAAGGATGGGTAGAAGAAGAGATTGTGCAAGCACAATCCTGGTGGCAGTCGGAACAAAATTACGCAGCCTTCTCAAAGATGCAGCAGATGCAAATAGTTTGCGGATCTACAACCTCTTGTAGTTGGGTAGTCCAAGAATAGTTCCTATCAATGAATATCCCCAAGTTTTTTACTTTCTCGCAGAATGGAATAACTGAGTTAACGAAAACAACCTGGGGCATAGTCGTCCAGTCGATTCTTGAAAACTATCCTAGAACTGCCAACCACAATAAACTGCGTCTTTGTGGGGTTAACCATAAGTCCATATCTTTTGCTCCATTCGCATATGCGGGCCAGATCACTTTTTATTATTAGGATAGCCTCAGACAGATGTCCGAGAGGAGCTTGCGAATAAATTTGTAGATCGTCCGCATAAATATGGTAGGAAGATGTTAGTTCACTGAAGATTGAGTTTTTTTTATTTTATTTTTTTTTATTATCAATAGGCTCGCGCTTGACCACTATCTCACCTAGTTTATAAAAACTGCGAGAAGTAAAGGGGATAAAACGCCACCCTGTGGTACCCCAACAGAAGTACTACACCAGGAAGGCAAAGTCTCTCCAATGCATATACATTGCAGGCGACCGAACAGGTAACAAAGAAACCAGTCAATTACCGATATATTAGAAACTAGCTTTTGCCCACGGTTTCGCTCGCGTGGAATTTGGTCTGCCACATAAAGTTTCGTGACAAACATTTTTTTTTTATCTATAATTTCTACTCGTATCCGGAATTTCAGATGTCTATCTTCAAAACTGATGGAATCTGACGCGTCATTGCTTGGATCACATCACCCCTTCCCCCGCTCCCCCGCTTAGCCGCCGCGCGTATTTATGTCTCTCGAGCTCCATTCAAGTCAATCTTATCGTGATAACTTTTATTAAACAATGCGTTCAAATTACTTAGTGTAAACGACAAAGTATATCTACATTAAATATTTAAAGCGAAAGATATTCTAAAATGTGCATTGTAAAAAAGTGTCCAATTTAATTGTATTTAAGGTTCACTATTTTGGTCATAGTGGCTTCCAAATAAAAGGTAGCTGTCGCGGACTTTTATTTAGAACTATTTAAGACAAATAATCCTATGGTACATTATATTTGTGTATCTCCAACGGTTTAGGCAGCGCACGCGAAGATAGCTCTTAGAGGGCAAAATTTTTACCGACTTACTTGATATTCATCGTTATATATTATGACCAAATTACAAAAAACCATTAAAAATTGTAGCCTATGTGTTATTCTGATGTATAACCTATATTGCTGTAAAGTTTCATTCAAATGCGTTAAGCAAGTTTTTGCGTGAAAGAGTAACAAACATACATACATCCCAAATGCTTTTGTTTTTTGATGTTGGTACAAAGAATCATGTCCAGCATTGACCTGAAAATTTTCTAATGCGCCTAGTGATGTAAAATATCTTAAAAATTTAATTTTCTTGCTCATTTCGTATCGCTTAATTGAATTTTCAAATAAGGCCAGGAAAAAAAGCAATGTTAATATATATCTCATTAACGGAACGTGTATTACACACGTTTCGTTTCACAGAATACGATAAACTAGTTCGTTCGTCATGTGGTTAATAAATGATCTAAATAACCAATTGCTACTTTATTTTTATTTTACTTATTATTTTATAACTAGTTAAGATTTTTTAATGGTTTTATGTTAGGGAGTGGAAAGAAAAATAAGTGTAGAGTTGACAGGTCGTAAAAAAGAACTTTTAAAGCGGTAACGTTTAGTGAATGACAGGCTGTCATTTGTTTGATGTTATGATGTTGGTGTGGTACCTAAACATATGATGGGCCAGGCATGGAAACAACATTGTGGCTCCAGCAGCATTTTTGGATTAAGTGTTTGTACGAGATGACATAGAATGAAATATAATAATAAATCAAAGCCAGATTTTTATTTAATTACCCTGCCCTCACCAAAAACATGTAGGTAGGCAGCTCTTTTTGTTATCTATTTATGTGACTAACTCCATGTTAGAGTAATCCTTAAAGCGACCACTCTGTTGCTTTAGATTTTGCTGCATGTGAGTTTAGATTTGTGTGTGATGTGTAGTAAACAAGGATGGCATAACATCACGCGTAAAGTCTTTAAAACTCGGCATCGGCGGGATATTGCGAGAATATAACTGCTGTTTGAGACCGCACGCCAATATGATGATGATATTACGTTAAAGAGGTATTTATTTCTAATTGATTGTAACTCTCTCAACGAATATGAAACAATATGATTTAAATGATTAAGTATCGTATAGTTTTTAAGGTTATAACAGCTGTCAAGCCTTTATCTGCATTTTATTATAGCATTATAGCATAGCATTTTCCCTGGCCTTTAAATGAAAAGATGATAAGTGATTGTATTATTATAAACAATAATTGATTTTTCTTCCAACTATGCTTTAATTTCATCACAATCACACTAAAAACTCAGTACAAAGCGAGTCTTTAATGCTCTAGAGCAATAAAAATGTATGAAATTTCATTATTGCACAGTTTACTTTTTAATCGCACCAAAAGGTGCCAATCTCAATAGATTAGCTCTATTCAGCCAGCCGATATCAGTATTTTTACGTACGTATTATTCGTTTCTATCCTACTTGTTCCAAATTTAAAAAATCATTGCTGCTAACTCTGATTTAAAAATGAAAGAAATTTAAAAAAGTGATTTGGCGGGAAACGATATAGTGTGATACTATCTGATTTTGAGTGCTTCGGCTTCGAATTAAAATGGAATCATCTAGCGACACATTAACTCCGGAAAACATTCTAAATGCAGCCGACAGTGTTATATAGAAAATCTTTTACCCTTAAAATCTCGAGTACAATACGTAAAATCTTATGAGAAATTTATTGATTGGAAAAATAGAAATGGAGCAAAGTCGTTCTCAGAGAGTGTATTTTTGGCTTATTTTAGTGAACTATCGAAAAAAATGAATCCATCTTTGTTGTGGTCCATATACTCATTGCTAAAATCCACTGTTAGCACAAGACACAATGTGCATATCAAAGAATATTCAAAACTCACAGCGTTTTTGAAACGATCATCGGATGGGTTCAAAAGCAAAAAATCTAAAGTATTTACAGCTCAAAACGTAGAGATGTTTTTAAATAAATCCCCTGGTGACTGGTATAAAGGTATGTTTATCTAAAAAAACAAATATTTTTATTTTACTATATTAATATTATTTTTTATTTGAATGTACGAATATACAAACAAAATGATCTATCTTTCCAGGTTGCTCTAATTTTTGGCGATAGTGGTGCTTGTAGAACCTCTGAATTATTGAATATTACGGTTGACTATATAGAAACTCACGACAACATGTTGCTTATAAAACTTGTTAACACCAAAACGAAAACAGATCGAATGTTCGTAATTCGCGATGAGTTCGTGAAAGTCGTGGATAAATATCGACTACTTCGTCCAACAGAAACAAGCATGCCGCGGTTCTTCTTGAATTACAGAAATGGTAAATGTACGAAACAAGTTATAGGCAGAAACAAATTTGGAAATTTTCCTAAAGAGATTGCTACATTTCTAAAGCTTCCGAACCCAGAACTCTACACAGGCCATTGCTTCCGTCGAACCTCAGCAACGCTTCTCGCAGATTCCGGCGCAAATTTAACTACACTCAAGCGCCACGGCGGCTGGAAATCCGACCAAGTAGCAGAGGGCTATATTGAAGAGTCGGTTGAAAACAAAAGTAAAATTACTTCATGTTTTACGGAAGCAATTAATTTAAATCAATCGACATCGCCGCGCCCATCTACTTCCCGTGATAACGACTTCATTGTAACAAATCAGCCAGGCCCATCTACCTCGTCTGATAATATTATTCAGACCCAAGTTAAACAAACAAATATAAATTTGCCCAACAAAACTCTTAACCTTACGTTTAATAATTACTCAAGTATAACTTTTAATTTCAATAATTAAACTTCTATTTTAACTGTTTGATATGAGTTTCTTTTATCTACTATTCCTATAGGTAATAGTTGAAAGAAAAGCAGATTATGCACCTCGCCTTAAGTAATTTATATTGCCCTCGTGCCTGTTAGATTAGAGCCCTCGCTGACGCTCGGGCTCTAAATCAGGCACTCGGTGCAATAATAAATTACTTTGTGCTCGATGCAATAATCTACTATTATACAACACTAGTTGTAGGCAGATGCGACCTGTAAAACGAATCAAGTGACAAGTCAAGCAATGTATGAAAAGTGGGCATTGTTCTTTACGGTTTTGGAATTGTTTCCTTTACTTGTGCTATAAGACATTGCTTCTTGCCAAATTGCATGATTTTAGGTCAACGGGAAGTACCCTGGCCCTGCCTGGCTAAGCATTGGTGGCCCAGTGGTAGCGGCCGCACCTTACAAGTTGTAGGTCGTGATTTCGAATCCAGGCAGGCGCTCCACTTTGTGTAAATTATTTCATCACCACTGTTCTCAAAATCGGTGAAGGAAAACATCGCGTGGAAACCGGCATGTCCTAGAACCAAAAATTGGAAGACATGTGACATCCACCAACCCACACTGCGCCCGCGTGGTGGATTACAGCCAATTCCCTCTCACAGAGAGGAGGCCTGTGTCCCAGCAGTGGGAACATTACAAGGCTGATGATGTGATGTGGGAAGTACCCTGTAGGTTTTGATTCCCTTGCGAGTGTAAAATATGCCTTATTAACGGCTGTATCTCTTGATTGCGTTGATCTAGAAGTTTGATTTTTTCACAGCTGCAAGGGGTTGCAAACTTGAATATACGATATTAATTTCAACTCGATACCTCCACGCGTTCCCGGGACAGAAAAACAGACGGCCAACAAAGTGATCCTCTAAGGGTTCCGTGTTTTCCTTTTGAGGTACGGCACACTAAAAAGTACCCTTTTCCATCCCTTTTGGATGATTTTCTTTGATGATGGGATAAAACTATCCGATGTCCTTCCCAGGGTCTCATACTACCCATAACTATACCAATTTTCATTGAAATCGGTTCAACCGTTTAGTCGTGAAAAGGTAACGCACCAACAAACGAACAAACATAGTTCCGCATTTTCAGAATGAAGTGTCACCATCGCTTTGCTACCCATAACCATCGAGACCTCGACCCAATAGAGTGTTGACGATAAAACCGTTCCGTTTAATAAATATTTACCAACAACCTTAATTACTTGTTCCTAGTAACAATTAACATTAACCGCCTAACATGTCGGTGTTTACGAGTATTTCAACGAAATTCACATAAATGACGGAAAGGTGTTGATGGGAAGATTGTAATTTCCTTATTAATCTTAAGTAAAGTCTTTATCTGTGATGACAGAATTAAGAGGAAATGCGGTCACAGACATCCAACTGAAGAAAATAAGAAGGAAAGAAAAAAAACTAGTATATTTGGTTTTGGTTTGTTTTTTTGGATATCCTAAGTAAAAAATCATAATTTGAGGTTTGGCTCTCGCCTATTTATGCCACCAATATTGGACCTAAAAAAGAAAAATATATGCTGTGCCCCTATGCTTTCCTTTTTGATGATACATTATTTTAGAAGCACTAAATCCTCAAAATATATTATGCTCAAAATTGCACTGTCAACAGAGGCCTAGTGTACAGTTTTGAAAACTATAAATGCTAAAAGAAAAACATAGGAGCACAACATATATCTTTTTTATTCAATTTACGGAATATCTTTTAAAATGTGCAATACTGGAGGAGGAAATAGGCAAAAGCCAAACCTCGAATTATGACTTTTTACTAAGAAAATTCAGTCGGAGCTCTCTGCCCGCATTTACTCTTAGGGAAAGACTCGTGGATAAATAATAATAGCTGTAGGGGTCGACCTTAAAATCCACGAGTTCTGAGGTCCATGAATAGGTGAACCGAAGCCACCTCGTGTTCCGGAAATCCCACGGGCCATTGGTCCCTGCCGTCATTCAGAAATCTATGACGGTCGTACCGTCACCCAATAACTAGGTTGTTGGTGGAAATCAGACAGGTAATTGCAGGTACAGGTATTCAGCTGCATGCGATTTGACTGGAAGCTGATTCCTTCATTAAAGTTGGGGAAAGGCTGAGCAGATAAATTACCTACAATACTGTCCGGGGGTTTATTTAAATTAAAACACAAACTTCTTTTAATAAACACTTGCCATACATTTACAAAAGTTATTGCACAAGTGTCCCCCGCCCAGGTGCCAGTCGGTACGTGCCTGTACTACTGACTACCCTGTTAACACTACGGCTTGCTTATATGCTTCCACTGCACTGTGTTAATTAGATCTGCACTAATTACGATAATATACACGCGTCAGGTACTCAGGAATGCGAGTTGTTTGTTAAGCTCAGATGATTGTTTCCACAAGTTATTCTGATCCAGTTAGCAGGGAGACAGCGCTACACCAGCCGCATTGTCAGTTATTGTTAACACATATCTCAGGCAGTGGCTTGACGGCCCCGTAGAAATGAGCGATGTGACATTGCGACAACGATGCAATTCTTATTGAAATTGTTCTACGGGTAAAGTTGAGCCATAACAGACATGCAGGGTGATTTTAAGTTCGTGGGCAGTATTTTAAGGGGTGACAGTACTCAATTATGAACCACTATCACAATAGAATTAAGAAACTAAACTGGTTTGATTTTGTAACACAATTTGTACCAAAATTTAATTTTGTTAAGGACGATTGTTTCCAAATTTGATGCGTCCATCAGCACTCATCGCATGGAACCCCATTAGGGCCCGTCGGTAGTCTACCGACGGGCCCTAATGGGGTTTATTCCCACATTGTGTGTGTTTCCCGAGGTGAGCAGAAAGAGTGCTTCCGCGCGGGCGGCGCCCGATCGCGCGGAAGGGAAGATAACGCTGTGACTGTGACACATACTGTGGTATCACAGCCAGTTGAGGAACCACTCTTTATAAAATAACGGTGTTAGAATGGTTAATTTTAGGGCAGTTTGTGTGACAATAGAGTTCCGTTCATCAAGTTGAAAGGATGAACACCCTAGAAGGACATACACGGATCTTATTGGTGATGTTCTTCAGAAAGGCCAGGTACGCAGTACTCATAACCGTATAACTAGATGTATGAACGTTAATGAAGTATTTAAGGATGGTACCATATGGCATTCTGTGTTTCTGTCTAACGCCATGAGAAACAGGCGTGCATTTATGTATGATGAGTGTATGAATTGTTCCGGACACAGTTATATCTGAGGCTCTAGACAAGTGGCATTCGATGTCAGCGAAGGCGTTAGTCAAAATATCAAAATGCAAGGGATTGATCACGTGATTTATCGATATCGCTTGTCAATCCCATACAATTTTGCCTTTTTGACAATCGCTATCGCCACGCTTTCGATGATAGAATGTCACTTGTCTAGGGCCTCAGGTCAAGATCTAGACAAAAATAAAGCAGTATGCGATTTTGCAGCATTATGCTACAATGGAACCAAACTGATCTGCTCCGAGTCTGCTCATCACCTGCCCTGCAAATGACTATGGCCGCTTAGCCTGTATATAAGTAAATCGGATGCGGCTGCTTTTGATTTCTTTGTAAGAAGTAACTTAGATCACTTTATTTTAGAAAAATAATTAGGGTGCCGCGCGAAAACAACTAAAACGCGGATGAAGTCGCGGGCAGCAGCTAGTTATAAAAGTAAATCTATTAACAATTATATATTACAGGCCTTCTTTTTTTCATCTCTGCTCTTGCTCTGTATGGTGTACATAATAAAATACAGTATTTATACTTAACTTACGCAACAGTAAAATAAATAATTAAAACTAGGTTCTGCGTCTGTTCTTCAAGGCCAAGGCAAACTTAACCATATTTATTACTCGTCAAATTGTGTTTGATAAAGGTACTGATAAATTTATGTTGTGGGCGCTAATTTGTGTTCACACTAACTGATCCCGGACACATCTCATTATAGCTATTTATGCAACTGTTACGTTATGGACGGTCTTTTAATACGAGTGCCATTTTTCGGTACAAGCGAAGCGCGTACCGAAATAGGTGGGCACGAGTTATTAAAAGACCAATAACGTACAGTTGCATACAAGATTTTATCTACGAAGGAAGGAATAAAACACAGATATAGACAAATAAGTATTTCAGGAAGTGTATTTAAGTATTTCATTTCTCATATACATGTCTTGATTTTTATGGTAGTAAATTATTTGTAGCCGCAACTGCTCTATTTGTTATATCTGGTGGTGTATTTTCAATATCACTTGATGTTGAAGACATTTTTAATAAAATTTGTAACAAAATTCACTCAGAATTTTTTTCCCGCGTCCCCTTTTTATTTTATTTTTTTATTTAGTCTTTATTAGGAACTAGCTGACCCTCGGGGCTTCGCTCCCGTCAACTGGCTACCTACCCTGGCTACCCTGCCTACCTTGCCTATCCTGCCTACCATGCCTACCCTGCCTACCCTGCCTGCCCTGCCCCTACCCTGCCTTCCCTGCCTACCCTGGCTACCCTGCCAACCCTGCCAACCCTGCCTGCCCTGCCTACCCTGCCTACCCTGCCTAACCTGCCTAACCTGCCTACCCTGCCTACCCTGCCTACCCTTCCTACCCCTGGCTACCTTGCCTACCCTGCCCCTACCCTGGTTACCCTGCCTACCCTGACCTTCCTGCCTATCCTGCCTACCCTGCCTACCCTGCCTACTCTGCCTACTCTGCCTACTCTGCTTACCATGCCTACCCTGCCTACCCAGCCTACCCTGCCTACCCTGCCTTTCCTGCCTACCCTGCCTATCCTGCCTACCCTGCCTACCCTGCCTACCCTGCGTACCCTGCCTACCCTGCGTACCCTGCCTACCCTGCCTACCCTGCCTACCCTGCCTACCCTGCCTACCCTGCCTTTCCTGCCTACACTGCCTATCTTGCCTACCCTGCCTACCCTGCCTACTCTGCTTACCCTGCCTATCCAGCCTACCCTGCCCACCCTACCTATCCTGCCTACCCTGCCTTTCCTGCCTACCCTGACTATCCTGCCTACCCTGCCTACCCTGCCTACCCTGCCTACCCTGCCTACCCTGCCTACCCTGTCTACCCTGCCTACCCTGCCTACCCTGCCTACCCTGCCTACCCTGCCTTTCCTGCCTACCCTGCCTTTCCTGCCTACCCTGCCTATCTTGCCTACCCTACCTACCCTGCCTACTCTGCTTACCCTGCCTACCCTGCCTACCCGGCCTACCCTGCCTACCCAGCCTTTCCTGCCTACCCTGCCTATTCTGCCTACCCTGCCTACCCTGTCTTTCCTGCCTAACCTGCCTACCTTGCCTACCCTGCCTACTCTGCTTACCCTGCCTACCCTGCCTACCCTGCCTAACCTGCCTTTCCTGCCTACCCTGCCTATCCTGCCTACCCTGCCTATCCTGCCTACCCTGCCTTCCCTGCCTACCCTGCCTACCCTGCCTACCCTTCCTACCCTGCCTACTCTGCATACCATGTCTACCCTGTCTACCCTGCCTACCCTGCCTACCCTGCCTACCCTGCCTACCCTGCCTTTCCTGCCTACCCTGCCTACCCTGCCTTTCCTGCCTACCCTGCCTTTCCAACCTACCCTGCCTATCTTGCCTACCCTGCCTACCCTGCCTACTCTGCTTACCCTGCCTACCCTGCCTACCCGGCCTACCCTGCCTACCCAGCCTATTCTGCCTACCCTGCCTACCCTGCCTACCCTGTCTTTCCTGCCTACCCTGCCTATCTTGCCTACCCTGCCTACCCTGCCTACTCTGCTTACCCTGCCTATCCTGCCTAACCAACCTTTCCTGCCTACCCTGCCTACCCTGCCTACTCTGCTTACCATGTCTACCCTGCCTACCCTGCCTACCCAGCCTATCCTGCCTACTCTGCTTACCCTGCCTGCTCTGCTTACCCTGCCTACTCTACCTACTCTGCCTAACCTGCCTATCCTACCTACCCTACCTACTAATTTGTATCTATCATCAATAGTTTTCTCAGCGCACGCCAAATAATGTATTTTACAGACAACATTTTGCTACCTTGGGTTACATTATTGCAATTTTCATAAGGATCTCTATTTTTTTTGAAAATATTTTATAGCCTATGACACTCAGGAATTATGTAGCTTTCTACCAGTGCAAGAATTTTCAAAATCGGTTCAGTAGATCCAGAGATTACCCCTTACAACGTCACAAACTCACAAACATTACCTCTTTATAATATTTGTATAGAAGTATAGATAAGGCAAAGATCTTGTAGCCGCAACAGCCAAATAGTATACGATACTTTTGTTCTAAATTTGTTCCATTTTTAAAAACATAATTTACATTGTCTCGATTTCGAAGATATATTATAGGTACCTGGCTGTATGTTCAGAATGTCTTTGCTTGTGTTTTAGAATTTATGACGATTCGCATAATGCAATCCTATGTCGTTATGGGTATCATAATGAAACCGCTGTCAATTTTATAATTCGAATTTAACGAAACCGAAGTAGATAAAAATAATTATGATATGTGTCCTCATCAATAATACACATGCTGCAAAAAGGTGATAGTTTTTTTTAAATTAAAAAGCCGAATTTGTTGAGAGGCATATGTCCGGCACGAAGTCTTACACACTTATGAATCCAAGATGAATATGAGGGTGGTGGATGGATCGTTTTATACAAAATACCTATTTCCCTGGATCGAAGATCAAAGTAGTCTTCCAATTCTGTAAACAAATATTTTTAAGGACTGGAATAAAATCCGTGTAATGTGGAATTGCTACGAAATCGGTGCCATTCGAACATGCTTGTTTTAGATATGTAGAAGATAATCTGCCTTATCATTGCCGTCTATACCTATAAGAGACGGGATCCACTGATTAAAAATTTGTTCATTCTCAAAATTGAATCTAACAAAATTTTTATAAAGTCTGCCAAAGTGCAATATTAGACTAAGATAATAAGCAAATATAAGCGATCTTCCTGATGACTCGACGCGATTCGATTTATGTTACACCAATAAGCGATATTTACTAAGCGAAATTCCAAATACGTCCACATGGACGCAAGACGATGCAATTCGACCGATTTGCACTTGCAAATACGTGCGCGATATCGTATATTTTCTTCGTAATTTGAATTGCCTCGCGCCATCAGGAGGTGCCTTAACTATGTAAGTTGAGCAAATCGTAACATTTCAAAATATTGTTCTTCTTCTATAGATACTTGTAAGTAAGAGTTAATACTGTTTACCCACTACACAGAACGACATACAAAATCAAGCATTGCGCACCTAAGCTAGAAACAAATTTAAAATAATCCTAAACTGTTCACAAAGGCTTGAGATAAGCCCAACTTAACAATTATAAGGTTTATAATGCTATCTTACCGAGAAAAACTCTTAATTTACGAACGAAGAGTTGCGAGGGTTTGCAGAGGATTGATCCATAATTAACGGAGTAAACGGTGAACATACATAACAAAAAACATACAAACAGTCGAACATAGAACCTCCTCCTTTTTGGGAAGTCGGTTAAAAAGGAGGAGGATCTCAATACGACTGTATTTTTTTTTGTATCTTTTCAAATTTCAAAGAGAACGGCTCCGGAAAAAAAATAAACAGACTTCAAAAGGAAAACACTAAAAAGTATGTTTTGCTTTTGAAGTCGGTTTATTTTTTTATTTTTTCCTTGTTGTTCCTAGGGTGAACTGTGTTCCTATTTATGATTACTGAGTTCTATAATGATTTATACTTACAGTCAAAAACCGGACAAGCTACTTGCGACAAATTCAACCATAGTAGTGGTCATATCCCAGCCGTTGCAGTGCCATGCAACAATATTAAGCGGATCGGTAGCCCGCACTGCGCATACAGGGCAAGGAGCAAAAAACCTTACTGGTTGCTTATCAGTGACAATACTAATAGAAAATATCGGAGTTTTCATCATCCGGACATTTTATATCACATGCTCACTGCAGATTCATAATATCTATCAATTCCATTTTTATCAAACAATTTAATCAATGGTGTTATTAATTAAATTGTTTTAAAAGCGCTTTTTCTTGTTCTTCTGACTGCTTTTTCTTTCATATTACTCCTCACACAATCCATCCATCTTTTCTTCGGCCTTCCTCTTCCTTTCCATCCATCTACATTTAAGTTCCCTACACGCGGCGTGATATAGGAACACTTCTTCAGTTTACTTCCTTTATTTTGGCTCGTTAAACACGTTACAAAATTTTACTTCGTAGCGTCCTTATTTAGTTTCTATATCTCTGCCACTCATTCTCTATCTCCCTCCCACATGCACTTATTCATTCACTCATCGCTGCGTTCATATTCATTCAAATAATTTCTTCTGTGTATCTCGGCACATTAGGGTCCCGGTCCTTTGAAAGGCATGCGAGGAGCCGAAGCCAACTCATAGAAGCCCCGTTAGGCATGTATCAGGCAAAGTGACACCAACCGACGATTATCCCTGTATGCACTACAAAACTGCACCCAAGGACAATTCCCGGTTGGTGCAGGACTATTGCAAATTATGGAGAAAAATATATTGGACTATAGATTTTGTAAGTTTAGTGGATCGATTGCTCAAAACTATAGGAGGACTACCGGCCCCTGCCCGACCACTGTTGAACTACACGGCTATAAAATGGCAGGGAGTGACTTGCACACTCAATTCATGGACCCCCATGAAGGGTCACTAGCACTTTAGTGACGTAGCGCCAAGGGGGCAACATATCCGGAGGTGCTTGAGGAGTGGAGAGGTATACCACGGCTATCAGGACAATCCTGGAAGTACGGTCAAGATTCATACCAGCACCGTACTGGATTAACTTCCTTCCTCCGAGCTCGTTTGCTCTTGCGAATCTCCAGTCAAGCCAGCCAATTAAGGCAAGAGAGAGGTGAGAGCTCTGGACCCCGTCAGTTTTCACTCCAACCGGCCAATAAAGGCAAGCCAGAGATGAGGAACAAGACTTCTACCTGGAGATCAGGTCCGTGGGGTCGCCACTGCCCACCAGCTCGCCACAAAGCTGCCCTGTGGATTGTATCTCTCTTAGTTTGGCCCCTCACCCTAGGCACTTTACGGCAAAGCAAAATATACCGGCATAAACCTAGGGATCATTGAAGCGCGCAAGCCCCACCACGTCGTCAACGTAAAGATACTGCGATGGGGATATAATTTCTTATTATTAAATGCTTACAGAATTAACATCCTACATTTATATACATAACTCTTTTAGGAACAAGCGTTTCATCCAGTTTTATCCCTCTTCATCACAATAACCATTCCAGGACAAACGAAATAAAAGTGCTTACCATCTTCTAATAATGATCACTGTTAGCTGTCAGAAAAAAGGCTAGCCAGATAAAGTTCGCTGTCAGCAATTTCGAACTAATAATTTTATTATCAAAAGTTACCTGTCTGTAATTCTGTGAAGGACTATTTGAAAGGCGTAATAACTTAATTTAACAGCGCCACTGTAATTTCTAAGAACATTCTTATGACTCTTGTTGCTACGAACTGTAATCCAATTTAAAACAGAAGAAAAACAACAAACGACAGTACTGCATTATCACCCATAATTTTCTCGCTATTTTCTGCGGGAAAATCTAATTAATAAATGATTACACGAGTCACAGCACGCCCTCGAGGCAAACTAATTGGAATTAAAAATATTTCCTTCGCGCTATGCTCCAATGACATCGCAGTGCGGTTTGTAGCACCGTGCCTTATGGTAACTTATGGCACATATTTCATGATAAATGGTAAAATGTATGTAAGAGAAATGCCACTTTGTGATAGTGCAGTATTATTATAGCACCTGTGTTTTAATATCTAGCGTGTATTGACATTGTTTAAAAAGTGCTTTCAATAATTATTTATCACTACCTTTTACCCTTTTTAGCAAGATACACGTACAGGTCAGGATCGTCACACGGTCCCCCCCGGTGTGTTCCTGTATTGTCGAGGTGGGGGGGCTCAGTAACCGTGGCTTGGTCACCCACGGTGAAGCGTAGAGGAACCCGAGAGGGGGGCCGCTCGTGCTGACGAGCACCATTGACTTGACCAGTCATAGGGGGACCAAGGTTGCTGGTTTTGGCACTGGGGTGGTCACGAAGTGCAATGTGTTCTGGTGCGCCGGTGATGAGGGTTACTCCCCAGAGGAGGGTCCGGTGACGGACAGCCGCGGCGGGTTCGCGATGAGTGCTAACACGTGCCCGTGTTCCCGCCATAAGCGGCACATGAGGACACCGTGGAGTTTTAGTGGCTCGGAGTCCCACATAACTGCGCTATCTCCCCGTGGTAGCGCAGTATGCATGAGCATAATGCCCCATGACAAAAAAAAAGGGATTGTCACACTGTAAGTACCCAAATGTGGATACCGGCCGCGGCAGGCCTAAAAAGCAGGCGATTTACTCAGTTAGAAAAAAAAGGGGACACCTTTAGTCAGTAGTGGGATAGTATAGCGATTGCCCATCGGTATGCAAATGTCACGTGATCAATCCCTTACATTTTGGCATTTTGACGATCGTCATCGCTTATGGAATGACACTGCCTAAGGTCTCAGGTCTGCCTTTGTGCCAAAATCATCTAAATCCGCACACACATCGAGACTTGATTGATTTATGAATATCCAAACACAGGGCTCTCACGTTTACAATATTTAATTGGGTTTTTAATAAAATATGCCTCATTAAGCTCATGCTTATTTGTAAAATTAAAATGAAAAATATAATAAAGTGATTACTGAGTTTCACAAGCAGGCCGTGCACTCATTTGTTATCAGGGTGCGGTCAGAGCATTCAATTTACTGCACTATCATAATGACGTATTTTAAAGTAAAACTAGCTGATTTTAAATTAATTACCAGATTTTTCATCGTGCATTTTCATTGTGTTTGTTTATCAATCGAGCTTTCACAAGTGAATGCTTTTGAATGAAATCTATACCAATATTAGTTTTTTTTTTGTTTGTATTGAATAGGCTCCGAAACTACTGGATCGATTTTAAAAAATCTTTCACCATTAGAAAGCTACATTATTCCTGAGTGACATGCTATTTTTTAGCCCGAAAACGGGTATGTGGGGTGGTCCACGGGAGCAAAGCCGCGGGGAACAGCTAGTAGGTATTGTATACAGATAGACTATGACTTGGATTAACAAATTGAATTCTATTATATACGGTACATGAATAGGAGTTTTCGTTGGATGCGAGCGAGTCTGCGGGCAGCAACTAGTTGTTTCTCGATAAAGGTGGTATCCGGTGGTTATACGAGACGGCTGACGGTTCATGCGAATCTCTCTGCGGTGATATGTTTCGCTTCCGCCATTCAGTTTCGAAGTACTCGGTTTCATCGTCGGGTCACCACTGTTGATGGAAATGAGACGCAAATGCAGGTTGAGTATGAAATTAATATATTTCGAAAAATTGGTTCCAAAAATTTATAAAAATATTGGGGACATATAAAAAGTCAGTTTGAATACAATAATATTATATACCCTACCAGCTATATTTATATATGAAGATGATATTCCGCTGCAGTGCCAAATAATTCATCGTACAGCTATTAGCTACCTTATTCCATCCATCTCTGCCTCGTTGGTGCAATGGTCGCAAGGGCTACTATATACTATGCATGAGGTCCGGGTTCGATTCTCGGGTCGGTCAAAGTGTTATTGGGCTTTTACTCCTGGATTTCTCAGTAGCAGGCTGGAGTCTGGCTTTGTGGCCGGTTGATGGCAATAGGCTCGCCCACTATTACATGGCACTTAAATATACCTAACTGGTTAAAAATGTGGGTGTATTATACGTGACCCTCTGCCTAACCCTTCGGGCAATACAGGCGTGATGTTATGTATTCCATCCTTGCCAAACAGGTTAATACAAAGGCATGACACCAATTTTCCTAAAAGAAAGCCGGTGAATATATATTGAAGTATTTTCGAGAGCATTACAATGTAATGTAACGTTCTTACAAACTATTACTCAGTTTCCTAAAGCTTTTCCATGTAATGTAACGTCCTTGCGAATGTTCAACGCTGTGTTCGACGTGATGCTCACGGCGAGTGGGCATTTACCTGTAACATTTCTTTCTACCTTGCGTACACTCTTTGTTGACATCCCCCATCATCCACGCACGTACTTTTGCTCGATACAATTTTACACTAAAACGCTCGTTGGTTTTTAAAATCAGTTTGTAACAAAACATCCAGCGTCATGTTCGAAGTGTGGTTCGAGTAAATATTAAACAGGTATTACCCGATGTTTTGTTACAAGTAAATGTTGTAGTCTATATTCATCTTTACATTACACCATTTTTAGTTCACTTCCTACCAAAAGATTTTTCAAAACGAATTCCTTTATATCTACGGTCCACAGGCCAATCAAACAATTTTCCGAACTGAATATTTTCAATTTTTCATGTTTCAAAACCGAGCGAATAACGCAGAACAACAGAGTAACAAAACTGCAGCGGTATACAAACTGACAGTTTTGCATTCACTTGACAATCTTTACCAATCTGTGTGCATGTGGAATAAACCTGTGAGCAGATATTACGACTGTTTCTTTGTGTAGTACAAATGTAGCTTTATTTTATTAGATAGGACTGTATGTATCAGCAATATTGTTCTAACCGAATATTGGACAATGTTAGATAACTGGTGCAAGATTTGTAGACGATTTGATTGAAAATTTATTGTTTTCTGCAAAACCTTGTCTCGGCTATATTGGGGTCGTCTCACAGTCTAACCAGATATTATACGGCTGAATCTATAGACCTACATTTATATCTTTGGTTAAATTCCAGCATTCTACATGGAGACTGACAATCTAACCACCAAAACCCAGTAACAACACGATACCTTTTGGTAAAAATTTCAGGTTTCTGGCTACTATCTGACCTCACTAACTCAGTTATTAGTTATACTTTCGGTTTTGGGTCAGTGGGTCGTCTTAGGGGTTGGCCATTATATGACCTGCACCACCCAGTTACTGGGTAAAAAACCATCCCTGAGTATCGGGCTTCTAGCTTACTATTTGACGCATTTTGTGGCTGTATTTTCCCTGCCCACAACATGCTGCGAAGAAATGACTATTTCGTGCATGTTGTGGGCAGGGAAAACTACTCGAAGATAAAACAAGAAATACAAAGTATTTTATGAAAACAATGTGTTCGCGGTACATATAGGTTATGAAACACAGCGTCATATGTTACTGCAGTTAGCACTGCGATGCTTCTAACACATTACCACTGCCATTAAACTACCCACATGAACAATACTCATGTGACGAATTTTTATCGCTAAATGTGAAGATAAATTTCTTATTGCTGAAGTTAGAAAAATGTTTTCAAAAGATTATTAATAAAAGTATTAAAAGACCGTAGCTTCATTAATGGAGCCTAGAGAAAGTGGGTTGAAAAGCCTTGGACTAAATTCTTTACAGAAAAAATAAGTAGTAAAAGAACATTTCTTGTAGGTCTTAAAAAATTACTAAGCGAGGCGGAGTGGTAATACATAATTTGGCCATGCATATCACTGCATAATTACTTTTTCATAATTAGAGTTATCTAAAAATAACAAGTTGGCAGTTGTGCCCTTAGGCGCAGGCCACATAGAAATGGCGTCGGGCGCGGACATGGCATGGGCGGCTTCCTATTCCATTAAAATTTCATACAAAATGCATGGCAATAAAGCGCAATTTAGGACACACGGTATGTCGTTGCTCGGACGTGGTTATGATGCGCCATTTCGGCGCCCTCATTTGATCAAATTGCGTTTTATTGCCATGCATTTTGTATGAAATTTTAATGGAATAGGAAGCCGCCCGTGCCATGTCCGCGCCCGACGCCATTTCTATGTGGCCTGCGCCTTAATCATCTGAGATGCGATCACACCAGTGTCTGTGTGTTGAACTGAGTGGCACTGTAATGCACAGTGTACTACATAAATGTTTATTCTGCTTGACTCACTGAAACAAAAAATAACAAATTGTGCGCGAACATTTTAGAAATGTTCATGCGCGCACACATGCAAGCAGTGGACTCGCGTCGACGCACGCGTACACACTTGTTATTCGCGAGCACAGTCTTGCTTCCGCTACCGAAGTGAAAACATTTATTTGTACGCGCACATTTTTTATCCAAGTTAAATATGGATTGGACAAATGATAAAAATAAAATATTCAAGGAATTGAAACTTTTCCTCTACTTTGGGATTCCAGTCACAATTGTTATAAAAATAGAAACAAAAACATGACGCCACTCAAGAGTTGGCTCAAAGTTTCAAGACTGAGGTAATGACAAAATGTAAGATTATTTTGGCTCAATACCGAAGCGAAAAGAAGAAAATCGCGGCTTTTTTTTCGGATTCTCATTTACCTGCCCATATTAACAACTGAAGGCAGAAAACTCTGCTCAGTGAACATGCACGATCCGGTGGAGACAGAGATTAAACGCGATACCAGCTTAGTACTTGCAATGCTGGTGTTTTGTATAAAATGTGTGTTAACAAATGTCCTGCACACTATTTTGGTGGAATTGTACCTCAGCCAAGTCAAATAATTTATAAATCAATACAAATCATTCCACGTTTCATAAGTTTGCTCGTAGAAAATTTAATTGTAGACATTTCTCTCCACCTCACCTTAGAATCACTGGCAATAAATAAATTCTCGTCACTGAACAAACTCTTGTTATAATTGATTAGAGATGGAACAAGCCCGACGATGTCACAGACCTCTCGCTAACTCGATTATCTCTTGTTTAACAAATAACAGACGTAGACTTTACAATTTGCCGAGTAGAGAGGTTGCAAACAACACAACTTATCAACTATTTGACATCACAAGTGCTACATATTTCTGTTGACTGTTATTTGATGCGAAAATAAATTTGTGTTGATCCTGCAAAGAGCGATTTCTCTTTATTTCAGTGATTTACTTTAGCTAGATTTTTAATTTACTTGAATTCGTTCAGTTTGCCGCAAAGCTATTTGTGATTTCGTACCTTATATGAAAGTATTGGTACGAGGGTCCTTCGAAACCCTTAAATAAACCTACTGCAAATGTGATCGATATAATCCACTCGACAAATAATCAACTCAAATCAAAATCAAAAAAAATTTTCTTCAACAAATAACACTTATGAAATAAAAACTCAAAAAAATGAAAAATAATAATAACGATATGCAACATAGTTATGATTAAAAATATTACCAAGAGAAACCTAAAACGGCAAAGATCCATTACTCATTCAACAGCACTGATGGCATCAACCAAATACCGTGTTAACGACTTAGTACATAAACAAAATGTGGTGTGACACAAAGGCCCCGTGTCTCGTATTATGTCGTGTTGTGTAAGTCTGTCACCCGGCGGATAGAGATCGCTTAAAACAAACTTATCTAGGCCTATATACGTAGATAGTGTAGATTTTACAAAATTTATCATCTTTAGAAAGTCCGGGACTGGGTGGTTAGTAGAGCGGTGGGTGGAAACCATAGCTGCTCTATTAACTAATTTTAGTGTATTCATTTTCTATAAAAAAAAGTTTCGCCATAGCTACCTACCGGTGTCGACACAAGCATCATTGTTGTTATAGTTTTGATAGGATAAAGCTAAAGGCTAACGCAGGTTATGGTGAGCCGCATTGCAAAGCAACTCAATGCAAAAATACTCCTACATACATAACTTTTGTTCTGTATTTTGTCATCAGCTATTGTACACACAGTGCTCTCGATTAGAGTTAATGTACTGAAATGCACTGATAATATAGTGCCCGATTACCACCGATACCTTTATTGTCACAAATGAGTAATATATAACCTCCACCTTGTGTCGATTGAAATGGATTATGAGATACACAACAATAAACAAAATCGCTCCGCTCTTGCACTACGGTTCAACGCTAATGTAAAGCCCTACAGTTAGGGTCTAAAAGGCCGGTCCACATAATGGAAGTCTGATGAATACAGCATTGTACTGCGCATGAATATTAATTAATTCATTTATTCTTTAAGAGTGGTCCGAAAGGCTAAGCGGGCTATTAAATATTACTAAAGGCATCAACTTATTGTACTGACATTAAATTTCAATGATCGGCTAAAAGGCACTTTTTGTTTTAGCATAAAATACCAAACAAAATATTCATTGACTAACATTATTCAGGGTTTATTAAAAAGTGAAATGATGAACTGATAGCTGCCTCTTTGGTTTAGGTCGCTGCTGAGGGTCCCGGGTTTGGGTTAGTAACAGCCCGCAGTCTGGATTTGTGTCCAGTTGATGACAATAGGCTCACCACATAAAACATGGGACTAACGGATAACACACAATTTGTGTAAATTATTTTCAGAAATAAGTAGTTTCAGTGCCATTACGTACCTACGTAATTAAATAACTTAAATTCATAACTTAACCCCATATTTAGGTACACTAAATCACACAAAAGAATATACATTTAAAATTCAGAATAAACAATACATGTCTCAAAACTCAGCGCAACCTTATAAAATATATTGCGTGGCGTTAGAAAAGAATTGAAAACATTGATCCAACAAACACAAAGTAGAGAAGTATATGACTTTATCTGTATTAGGTTGCAAAAAAATATATTATGAGTGTTGAATGTTGGTATAATTTTAAGTATTTTAACCTTTGAAATTAATAAAGCCATTTTCCAAACATTCATAATATTACGTGTAGCCGCACGGTTCCAAATTGAACTTATAAACACCTATTTAGTCATGTAATTGCTTCGGGGGTGATTTTTCCATAAAATCTAAAGCGATTTCTGTTGACTTTTCTTCAGTTTCGCCCCCGCAGGGGGGTGACTTTGTATCTCGATGGGGTGTAACAGCGTGCGCGGGAAATTTCCCGAAGATGAAAGTGATTTTGGATTACTTTGCGTTAAAACATAATATTTTGATGCTTTGCTTCCAAAGTGGTGTTTTAAATTGTTTTTATTGGTTCAATTTTGACCCAGTTTTCCAGTTTAACAACTTTCAAATTAATGTTTTCTTTCAAGATAGCTGACTTTCATACAGGGATAACAGGGATCAATGTTTATATTATAATTTGCCGAAAATTTTGAAGCCGTTTAGTAAATTCAAAAGTTTGGAACTTTTGAGTGAGTAGCTATCTCTCTCTCAGGCTTTATTTATTTAAAGTCTATTTACACGCCCACATGATATTTAAACTATTTTCACCTTATACCGAAGACGGAACAGTCCACATCAAATATTTACCGACCACCATTAAGCACCGACCCTCACACCCGGGCAATGTCTCTAGCATCGATAGACGTCATGGCATAGCCCCACGTGACAGCCCGCGTGACATCTAGCCGGTCCAAGACCTGCATTGTGAGCAATAAAAGGGTCTAATGGGTCACATCCGACACTGTGTCGTAGTCTTTTGTAGTGAAGCTATTCTGGGACATCCTTGATGGGCTTTGAGGCCGTGATTTAGCTTTGGTATTTGAATAGCCTGAGCTTTTTATGTAAATATATTATATATATATATATATATATTTACGGACTTAATTATGTAAATCGGTTGAAGTATGTAAAAGGTATTTTCATCCTCCCATCCCTCTCAAAAGAAGTTTTTTTTCCGCTAGAGGATCAAGTAAATTGAATTTAGAACATCGTGTGCACTAAGATTGGGAATTTAAAGCATCATTAAACTTATTTAATTCTACCTCCATGGTGCCTAATTTATCAAACAACCTTTTTTAATTTGTTAGAAACTCAGACTGCGCGCGCCATTTTCTTTTCACGTGATATTGTTAAAACCGTTAAAAACAAGAAACTTGAAAACAAGTGAAAAGCTAAAATTAATGATTCTAGCAACGAGGACGTTTATTTGACGCCAACAGAATTGGCTGAAACTGTTAATAATGCGCAAATGAGCTTTCTCCCTCAACAATCACGCGAAAAGTATTTGAAACAGTACGATATGTTTAACACGTGGCGACTAGCTAAAGGAGCCAAAACTTTCTCAGAAAACGTTTTGCTAGCATATTTTATTTAATTATCCGAGAGCAAGAAATCAAGCACTCTACGGAGTACGTATTCAATGCTAAAAGCAACAATAAAGATGAAAAAGGACATATATATCGACACCTATCCTAAATTAGTGGCATTTTTAAAAAGAGCCTCATCAGGTCATCAACCAAAAACTCGAAGTTTTTCACAGCATCTGAAATTGAAAAGTTTCTTAGCGAAGCACCTGCACATTCAGTAACTACTTAAGTATATTAATCAACTACTTAATAATCTAATACGTACTTAGTAGATGCTGATAGGCATATTACAATTTATGCATGTGATAGAATTTGAAGAATGTGTGACGTCATTAAATCGTTAATTTTCATTTTTTAATGGTTTGCTACAAAATACATACCTGTCATATTTATTAAGCACCTACCGACAAATGTCTAAGTCCTACCTTAATTATTATTGTGTTGTCAACTACCTTCAAATGTAAAAGAATACCCACATAAGTAAATATTGTTGTATGGACAGGAAATAACTCTAAACTTATATTTAAGCCACTTTGATAATATACCTATAAATGATTACGTAATTTGTAATGATCATTGTGATGTATCCTGGATTTTATAATGCTATATTGGTATTATAAGTCCTTTAAAACAATTAGCACAATACTGTCTGTTAGTATCTAATAAGAATTACTATATAGGCGATATTAAATTCCTTAATTGTCTTGATACGTTTTAAAACATATTCACTTCATAGTAATTGATTATTGTTCACCTAATTTTGAGATTATTTGAAGCAATATAGAAAATGGCGGGACACCGCGTCATTTTCTCATATTGGACGTATTGAGACACAGATAGACCCGATATTATAAAATATTGTGTAATTGATAAGCGGACTTACTTTTTTGTGAACTACAAGCCAGTATAGGCTAGATATTGTTATTTAGAAGTATACTACTTTATAATACTTGGTGTAAGATCGACTACACAAGACTAACGTAAGTTATTTGATATTATAACTTTATTATTTCTAATGGTTGTGTTGAAGCTGTATCTATATCGTATTATGGCCTTTATTCCTAATATGTTATATTGATTTAAGGGCTACCTATGTCCTTTGCCTTATCCTTGTTATTTTGAATCTATAATATTGTAAATACTTTGTGTTTGTAAAAGATATCGATTAATACTATGAAAGGGCTTCCGTGGGGTTTGTTGCCCTTCTTCCCCATGATAACTAGTCTAGCGACCGGGCAGTAAGCTCAATGAGCCTTCTAAATATGAATTAATTGACAAGCCTTACTTAAATAAATACCTAGTCTTGTCTTTCTGTGCTTTTATTAATAAAACCCTTTCCTTACACACCACATACATTAGAACTCTGATACACAGTAAATAAGCAATAACCATATTGACATTCAAAGTTTGCTATCTTGGTAGATACCAATACTTTTTTATAGAATTCCATTCATGATTCTAACATCAGAAGTAGGGATTCTGCTCTAGCTCACACAGATTTCTAATGAATTTCATTTTTTCATTTTCATAAACAACGTGTCAACGAGTCGCCGCCTCCACTCGCACCAAGACGATGACTTCGCAATGCCGCCCCAGACGAGCACTGCGAGCTGCATAGCTTGCGGATCTAGAAGCTGTATGACCATTGGAACTGCGGTTCTTCTAACTACTTTACGAGCAGTGGGTCAGCGAGTCTGCAAACTATTGTCTGAGCGTCAGAGTCTGATTAGGTATGGACATCAAGCCAACTGCTACAGCACGAAGTAGCTAAAGGTGGTGATACTTTGGTTTTTGTGTATTTTACTGTTAAATTTTTCAATTTATTTACCAGAAAATTGGTAGTTATGACTTATTTATTTTAAATAAAATCCTAACCTACCATAAGATCAAAAATCTCACCATGATTTAAGATGTCAAAATGAGTTATGTAACAGTACATTCATTTATGCTATTTCATTTATGATGTACTATGAGATTTTAAAGAATTTTGTCTAGAATTTTATAAATTTTTTGATTACCAGAGGGTATTTTTACTAAAGTGTACCCAACTCTTCTTTTATACTTAAGAGGTACAGAGGATTTGCATATAATCATTATTTTTAATGTATGTTGAATTGTAGTTTTATACAATATTCTTACGTATACAAGAAAATATTATCTGCTCTGTTTTTCTCTTAGCTCTCTTTTGGGCAAAATTAAAATGCAATAGTAGTTACAGCAAAAGCTGTAGCAAAATTATTTTCATAGTTTGTATTAATTAATAAAATTCTTCAAAAATATTAAAATATACAATCCAGTTCATATTTTCATGAAGACATTTTGGTCGATCTGAAAATAAATTTAAGTAATTAGTTTTAGGGTTATTTGTGATCCAGATTTTGATATAAATAAATCATGATCTAATGGCATACAGAGGTAGAATTATAATAATGTATTGAAAACTAAGCAAAACTGCTACAACAAACTAGCACAGCTGGCTAATTAGTCGTCGCCAACCTTAGTGTGGGTACCCACATAATTTATTTTGCTAGGAACAAAGGTTAATTGACAAGAAAACCAGTGTGTGAATTTCTGGGGATGTGTTTGTTTGTGACCATACATCTAACATAGTTTTGTTCAATCGGGACAGCTACGTTATAAGTAACTTCTTGTCTTTGAGTCTTAAAAAGAAATTAAGTAATTGCCGTGTAGAATAAAACTACTGAAATTAAAAGTATATCTATATATAAAAATAAATCCCTATTTCCCTTGGTCACGGCATCACGCGTGAACGGCTAGATCGATTTCGCTTATTCTCTTTTTATTGTTTGTTATTGTAAGGAGAAGGTTATTATGACAAAAAAATTGGAAAAAAATGGTACCTTACCTACATAGGTAGGGTAGGTATGTAGGTAGGGTAGGGTAGGTAATGTGGGGTAGGTAGGGTAGAGTCGGTAGTGTTGGTAGGGTAGGGTAGTGTAGGTAGGGTAGGGCAGGTAGGGTAGGTAGGCTAGATGAATGTTTGGTGTTTTTTTTTTGCAAAACAAAGTTTGCCGGGTTAGCTAGTTTAGAATAATAAAGACCGCTTTGGTATTATTTACCGAGTGGGTTATTTGTAAAATGAGATGGCACGAGAGAGTCAGAGAAGAGGTATAATAATGTCAGGCCGTGCCATCATCAGGATGGTATAAAAGAAAAAATATGTTTGCCTTTATTTGTACCCATTGAGATTATTTTGGTTTATTTCTGGTAAATATAAAATTACGGTGAACCCAATATTTTGTAGAACTGATTTTAAGGAGAAAATTGCAATAATAATGAATAGAAGTTAAAATTAAAAGTTGATAATTTGTTAACTTCAAAATGCGTAAAAAATATATTAACAGAAAATATGTACGTTCAATGCAATTTGCAAAGATATTGTCAGATTGACCGAGCGATGTATTGTGTTGCTTGGTGAAATAATATTGAATTGTTGAATTTCCATTTACTTTGACATTGGTACCACTAAGATACTTTATTAAAATATAAAAAAAAGAACTTACCGCAATTCGGTAAATGGAATCGGCATGTTTATGCTACTATGATAGTTGTAACTTATCCGCTACTAGGCCTTATATTTGAAGTCATGAAGTCTCACTGGTAGCAAGTGAAAGCGATTGGCATGTCTAAAATATTTGGCTCAACTATCCGCTACTAGGCCTTATATTTGACGTCATGAAGTCTCACCGGTAGCGGGTGAAAGCGATTGGCGTGTCTATTTAAATGGCTCAAATATCCGCTACTAGGCCTTTAATTTGGCGCCATGAAAACTCATCGGTAGCGGGTGAAAGCGATTGACGTGTCTATTTATTTGGCTCAATTATTCGCTACTAAACACCATTTAAGTCTCACTGGTAGCGAGTGAAAGCGTCTGGCGCTGTTCCATTTATTTGGCTCAAACATTCGTTAATAAATCGTTAAATTGGTATCTGATAAATCTCACCTGCAGATGGTGAATGGGATTGACATGTCAAAGTATCTGGTAAATCTTAGTACGACTGAACAGATTTTATAAACATTTAATTATCAATAAATGTGACAAAAGTAAAAATAATATGATTAGTAAGATTAGGGTATATTAATTTTATAACCCTTCTTCTATCTTAATTCACTATAGCCACAAAATAAATTTGGAAGTGGCATTAATTTTTGTTTTCACTACTTTCCTGTATTAAATAAGTTATATAAAATTGTACATATGTACTTCGTGGACAAAGTATTTGTCAGTATGGCCGTGATAGAATTTGATGAATGTGTGACGTCGTTATATCGTTAATTTTCATTTTTTATTGGTTTGCTACATAATACATACCTGTCATATTTATTAAGCACCTACCGACAAATGTCTAAGTCCTACCTTAATTATTATTGTGGTGTCAACTACCTTCAAATGTAAAAGAATACCCACATAAGTAAATATTGTTGAATGGACAGGAAATAACTCTAAACTTATATTTAAGCCACTTTGATAATATACCTATAAATGATTAAGTAATTTGTAATGATCATTGTGATGTATCCTGGATTTTATAATGCTATATTGGTATTATAAGTCCTTTAAAACAATTAGTACAATACTGTCTGTTAGTATCAATGTTCGCATTCAAATTTTGTGCAACTAAACCTTGTTAAAAGAAAGTTAGTTCCATCTCCGTCGATAGATGGCGTTGTTCATTTAGACAGGATTTCTGAATCGCGGTGTTAAAAGTTGCCCATGATTATATATAGGATTAAGGTTAAGTTTGTTTTATTTGAGTTTGAGATTGAGTACAGATGTAACGCGATTACATATACTGTCAAGTATCCGGTGTTTTATTTATCAGAGTTCCGCGAAGTAAAATATACATGGTCCTTATCGAGTCGGATAAGTGAGACCAGGAGTGTTTTGTGATTCTTGGCGTAGAAACCAGGGTGGATCGCCCTGAAGCGCCGCACACCCAAGCTGGTGTGCACAGTGAACAGTGAAGTGACCAGTGCTGCTGCAGAGGAGTTGGCGTGGACCAGCACCAGGAGAGGGTGCCGGACGGAGACCACACCAGTGGAGTGAGGGTTGGAGCAGGGCGACCTGGACATCATCAGCACCAGCTGAGTGAGGCGCAGGGCGGGATGTCTGGATGACGCAGACACCCATCGGAGTGAAAACGGATTTCAGTGTTGTGTGTGAAGTGTGGTTTGTAGAAGAAAAATCGTGAGTACATTTTATTGTTGTTACATATTTGCAAGTCGGGTTTTCTAAAGATAGAAAATTTCGTCTGAATAGGTTTTAATTGGACTTTAGTAGATTTATTGGACTTTATTCATAAGTTATAAAAGTGTACCTGCTTGAACTTGTGATATTTTATGTACCAGTCTGTGCAATATTGCACAAATTGTATTTGTCTTTGGTATAGTAATTTAAATAATTGAATTTATCTTTGCTGGTGTATTTGTAGTATTTATTTGAAATAGTAAATTTAAGATTTTTTTGTGAAGTGGTTTACATTTTGTCTTTGGTAGTTTTATTAGTAAAGTTTCTTACGGGCCTTAATAAAATAAATGAATATGGAGGCTAATTATAAATTACAAAATAACACAAAACTTCTTATTGAAAAGGCTCAGATTAACTTTAAAAAGGCACCTAAAGACAGAGTATCTAAAACATATGTTGAGACTAGATTAGAAGCACTTGAAGTTTTGTGGAAAGAATTCTCGTCAACTCATAGAAGTATAATTCAGCATGTCACAGACGCTCAGCGAGAATCTGATGTGTATTTTATTAATGATGTTTACGATGCTACTGAAGAAACTTACATTTTTCACAAAACGCAGTTGAGGGAAGCTTTAAACATGTTTAGCGATCATAATTCAGATCGAAGCCCAAGGACAAATGTCGACCACATAATATCAAATAGTGTCAGATTAGCAAAGATAAACATTCCAGAGTTTTCGGGCAACTATGCAGAGTGGACAACATTCAAAGATTTATTCACATCTTTGATACACAATAATGATAGTTTAGAAGACGTGCAAAAATTGCATTATTTAAAGGGCTTATTATCGGGAGAAGCAGATCAACTTGTCAGACATATTGCGGTTACTTCAGATAATTACAAAGAATGTTGGTCATTGCTGCATAGTAGATATAACAATAAGCGATTTCTGTCGAATTGTTTGCGCTTATTGAGTCAGACTAATGTAACAGAATGCTCCAATAGCCTTAAGGGTTTACTAGATACCACAATGGAATGTCTAAATGGTCTGAAAAATCTTGGAGTTGACGTCAGCACGTGGGATATCATAATTGTTTATATAATAAGTTCCAAACTTGACCCTGAATCACGAAAGCAATGGGAGACACAAATTAGTTCCAAAGATGAATTAACCGTGCTCTCAGAGTTCAGAGATTTTTTGGAAGCCAGATTTCGTGCACTCGAATTTTTAGACAATAAGTCAAGTAGATATAACAAACCAAAAGTTCACCATATAGTTAGTAACGAGACCAAGGCCGTTACAACAACTTGTCCATTCTGTAAAGAAGCTCACAACATTTCGAATTGTAAGAAGTTTGCTCAAGAGAGTTACGAATCTCGTCATAGTTTTGCACAAACCAGACGCTTGTGTTATAATTGTTTAAACGCGAATCACTCCATTAAGTTTTGTCGACAAACTGCGTCGTGTCGTATATGTAAGCGAAGGCATCATTCACTACTACATCCAAATTCGGTCTCAAACTCCACAGTAGTTAATGAACGCTCTAATACAGCAGCTGAAGTTAAATCAGCGGTGTCTAATGTTCAGGCATCGTTATCGGCAAGCGAACCATCAGCTCCAAATATAGTTTCACATGTTTCTAAAGTGTCAGTACCTACTCAAGTTTTGTTGGCTACTGCTCTTGTCGAAGCACAGACAAGAAGTGGCTCTACACAACTGCTGAGAGTGCTATTGGATCAGGGATCTCAGGCATCATTCATAGCAGAATCAGCAGTGCAGCTGCTTGGACTAAAGAAGAAGCCGACCAAGTCGGTTATATCTGGAATAGGCGGTGAGAGAAGTGCTTTCGCTTCAAAGTTTACAGTCACGATGACTATCCACTCACGCTTAGATCCAAATTTTAGTGTCCAAGTGCATGCTTTTGTATTAGGTACCATTACGTCGCTTTTACCCCCAGAAAAATTAGAGCAGTCGTATTGGCCCGAGCTAAAGGGGATAACTTTAGCTGATCCAGAGTTCCATACGCCAAGCAAGATAGACATCTTACTTGGTGCGGAAATATATGGTCAAGTTCTTAGGGATGGTTTAATTCAAGGTCCTCCAAACTTACCGGTAGCTCAGAATACTGCCCTGGGTTGGATCCTTTCTGGACAGGTCGCGTCCAGCAGTGACTCTATTCATTGTCATCACGTCATTCAAAGCAGCTCAGATCAGGCTGATGACAACGCACTTTTGCGACGGTTCTGGGAAATAGAGTCTACTATCCCGGATAAAAAGATCCTTTCTGACGAAGATAAACGATGTGAGGATATTTATGCACAGACTACCAACCGTGATAAGGAAGGACGCTATGTGGTTAATCTTCCTTTTCGCGATCAAGATCCGCAGTGTCAATATGGGAGTTCGAGAGACCTCGCAATAAAAAGATTTCATCTTCTTGAAAATAAATTTAAGAAGAATCCGACAATTAAAGCTCGATACTCAGAAGTATTCCAAGAATACATCGATCTTGGTCATATGGAGCCTGTACACGGTGATGAGCGCAATTTGAGTACGGCTGTTTATCTGCCACATCACGCCGTGGTACGTGAAGATAAAACTACAACCAAGGTTCGAATAGTGTTCGACGCTTCTATGAAAGGGTTAAATGGAGTGTCTCTGAACGACGATCTCATGGTTGGTCCCATGTTGCAACCTCCGTTACGTCATTATGAGATGGAGAATGCATCCCATAAGTCTCTGTGCAGACATCATAAAAATGTACAGACAGGTGAAGGTTGCTCCTGAACATGCAGAGTTTCAGCGAGTAGTGTGGCGCGATGATCCAGAATCTGAAATAAAGGAATACAAATTAGTAAGAGTAACGTTTGGTACAGCAGCAGCTCCTTACTTTGCAGTGAAAACCTTACAGCAGGTGGCAGTTGATACAGGCGGAGGTTATCCTGAAATATCTGACATCATAAAAAATGAGTTTTACGTAGACGATTTAATGACAGGATGTCAGACAGTTGAAGAAGGTTTACACATACATAGAAAATTAACAGAGTTACTTAACAAAGGTCAATTTCAACTACAGAAATGGGTTAGTAGCTGCGATGAATTAAACAAGAAAATTCAAGAACATACGGTAACAAAGATAGGACAGACCGAAGAAAAGGAACAGGGAAAGGATATCAAGTTGGACTCAGTTATAAAATTTTTAGGAATTTCGTGGGATCGTGAGAGTGATGAATTTAAATATTCAGTGCAACTTGGTCCACAGCAGACTCCAGTTACCAAGAGAAAGGTAATATCCGACATCGCACGCCTGTTCGATCCGCTTGGCTGGGTGGCACCTTGCATTGTTACCTCCAAGATCTTCATTCAAAAGCTTTGGCTTGCTGGCCTGGAATGGGATGAAGAATTGCCTCCGGAACTTCTATCAGAATGGGAAACTTACCGTTTAAGCCTTGTAGAGACGAACAAGTTCAGCATCCCCAGATGGGTTTACATAAAAACCGACGATCTATTGGTAGAGTTACATGGATTTTGTGACGCGTCGATTGCTGCTTATGCCGCTGTAGTGTATATTAGAGTCATCGATGCCCACAATACCATTCACGTCAGTTTAATCACTTCTCGAACTAAGGTTGCACCAGTCAAGCAGCAGTCAATTCCACGTTTAGAGCTGATGGGGGCAGTGTTGCTTTCCGAACTCATTTCTGAAGTCGCTGAAGTTTTGAGAATCGCACCCCCTCAAATACACGCCTGGACTGACTCGTCAGTGGTTTTGGCTTGGCTCAGTAAACATCGCAGTCACTGGACTACTTTCGTTGGAAACAGAGTATCTACTATTCTCTCTCACGTCGACAACTCACATTGGGCTCATGTCCAATCTGCGCATAACCCTGCAGATTTGGCGTCCAGAGGTGTTAAACCACATGAACTGGTATGCAGCTCACTGTGGAGTCAAGGACCCCCATGGCTTCATGATGAAACTATAGAATACACAAGACCAAAGTCAATTGTCACCAACACGGAGCGAAGATCAATCAAGGTTCACGTAGTAACTGAACCTCAACAAGAAGATCTTTTCTGGACAAGGTATTCATCATTACAAAGGTTAGTTCAGGTTATAGCGTACTGCAGAAGAGTTTTGAGTTGGAAGAAACAATCACATAGTGAAAAGAGATTCGAGAGGTATCTTACTAAGGAAGAAATAGAAGAAGCAACAAAAACGTGTATAAAACTTGTTCAGAATCAAGAGTTTTTTGAAGAAATTAAGGATGTAAGAAAAACAGGAAGCGTGAAAGCAAAAAGCAAGCTTAAAAGTCTTTGTCCAGTTATTGATGATGAAGGCATTCTTCGAGTCAGTGGACGCATTCAAAATGCTAATTTAGACGAAGCTGTCAAACATCCCATCATCCTACCATCTAACAGTCACTTCACCAATCTAGTGATTGATGAAGCTCATAAGAGAACGTTACATGGGGGACCAACACTAATGTTGAGCCAGCTGCGTACTAAGTATTGGATCCTTTCGGCCAAAACAAAGATCACTCATCTCATCTCACGTACGTAAATGTGTTAAGTGCAGGCGGTACTCGGCATCTATTCAAACCCCACTTATGGGGCAGTTATCTTCTAGTCGAGTCACTCCAGCAAGACCATTCCTAAATAGTGGCGTGGATTTTGCTGGTCCCATCAGCATTCGAACGTCAAAGGGTCGAGGCCACCAATCATACAAAGGGTATATTTGTGTCTTTGTATGCATGGTGACCAAGGCTATTCATTTGGAAGCCATCAGTGACTTGACGTCGCACGGTTTCATCGCTGGCTTCAAAAGATTTGTGGCTCGGCGAGGTTTTGTCAGTAATATTTGGAGCGACAACGGAACTAATTTTGTTGGCGCTTCCAAGGAGCTTCGGCATTTAGTCGCTGAGGAAAAATCTTCCGTGGCTGTAGAGATAAAAGAGTGGTTAGGCAACAACAACACTTCTTGGCATTTCATTCCGCCTCATTACCCTAATTTCGGTGGCTTGTGGGAGGCCGGGGTGAAATCAACCAAATTCCACCTAAACCGCGTAATAGGTAATTCCACACTTACGTTTGAAGAAATATCAACACTTTTGTCCCAGGTAGAAGCATGCCTTAATTCCAGGCCGTTATCAATGGTGCCTGACAATTCCATAGATCCTACTCCTTTAACACCAGGTCATTTCCTGATAGGTGAGCCTCTGATAGCAGTGCCTGAACGTAATTATGAGAATTCAAACATCAGCAACCTGAGACGTTGGCAAGTTACACAACGCATGTTGCAAGACTTTTGGAGGCGATGGTCAAATGAGTACTTAGTTAATTTGTTACAGCATTATAAATGGACTAAACATATTCCAGAACCAAATATTGGACATATCGTTTTAGTCAAGGAGGATAACTTACCTCCTGCCCGTTGGCTTTTGGGAAAGGTCATAGATAAGCATCCTGGTTTGGATAAGGTTACACGAGTGGTGACTCTCAAGTGCAATGGATCCACTATTAAACGACCTACGTCAAGATTGTGCATTTTGCCAATTTCAAAGTAAGGTAACCCTTGTATAGCACAATTTAAGTTTTGATTAAGCTATTTTTTATTGTAAGTTATATAAGTTTATACAGTCCACAATTATTGTAAGTGTATTTTTTTGTTTTGTTTTGTGCTAAGGAATAGGTACTTTTCATAAAATATTGTTTTTTTTTTTGTCAATTGTCGTTGCACTCGTAAATTATTGTGATTTTAGTTTGAGCCCCATGACATCAAGGTGGGCGGTTTTGTGTAATGAAGGACATATCATAATGTCCTTGGTGGGCGGTATGTTCGCATTCAAATTTTGTGCAACTAAACCTTGTTAAAAGAAAGTTAGTTCCATCTCCGTCGAGAGATGGCGTTGTTCATTTAGACAGGATTTCTGAATCGCGGTGTTAAAAGTTGCCCATGATTATATATAGGATTAAGGTTAAGTTTGTTTTATTTGAGTTTGAGATTGAGTACAGATGTAATGCGATTACATATACTGTCAAGTATCCGGTGTTTTATTTATCCGAGTTCCGCGAAGTAAAGTATACAATCAATATTCTTACGAATTATGATTAAGAATTACTATATAGGCGATATTAAATTCCTTAATTGTCTTGATACGTTTTAAAACATATTCACTTCATAGTAATTGATTATTGTTCACCTAATTTTGAGATTATTTGAAGCAATATAGAAAATGGCGGGACACCGCGCCATTTTCTCATATTGGACGTATTGAGACACAGATAGACCCGATATTATAAAATATTGTGTAATTGATAAGCGGACTTACTTTTTTGTGAACTATAAGCCAGTACAGGCTAGATATTGTTATTTAGAAGTATACTGCTTTATAATACTTGGTGTAAGATCGACTACACAAGACTAACGTAAGTTATTTGATATTATAACTTTATTATTTCTAATGGTTGTGTTGAAGCTGTATCTATATCGTATTATGGCCTTTATTCCTAATATGTTATATTGATTTAAGGGCTACCTATGTCCTTAAGCGAACGCGTAAGCGACGCTGTCTGCCGCGCACTTACGATCTTTTGGTCGCGAACTCTGGGCCACACACTCGGTGTGGGCATTTATTAGTGTGCACTTTCAATAAGTGAAATATTTTTTTGGTCGTGGACCTTTGTTCGTGTACACTTTTATAGAAGACATTGTGTAAATTTTATCTACTATTCGGACTTAAAGTTTGGACTTTGTTTATTCTCACAAAATGGAAGAATTAAAACAAATGTTGATCGGAATGCAACAAGATATGAAACAACAAAAACAAGACATGCTAGAGATGAAGGAAGACATAAAAAACACAATAATCAACAACATCAACGACAAAGTGAATAGTCTGGAACTGAAAAATGAACTTTTAGAGAAAAAGGTGGAGGAACAAAACACAAAAATAAACAACTTGGAAAGGCATATAAGACGCAAAAACCTAGTCATGTTCGGAGTAGAAGAGTGCGAAAAATCCTATTGCGAACTGGAAGAGATTATAATCAAAATAGTTAACACTTATTTCAAATTGCCGTGTGACGGAAATAACATTGAAGCCGTCAGAAGAATGGGGAAGAAAGGTGATAAAATCAGACCGGTTGTGATATCATTCACCACGTTGGGTTATAAAATAAATATGCAAAAAAACAAGTCTTGCCTACAAAATACTCCTTATTACATAAAGGAAGATTACCCGATGGATGTCCTAAATAAGCGCAGAGAACTACAAGCTGAACTGCAAAGTGAAAAAGAAGCAGGCAACACCGCTTTCATAAAATACGACAAACTTATAGTGTTAAGCAACAACAAGCGCAGCCCTCGCAATCAGTCACAAAAGAGAAACCTGTCTGAATCTCCGGAGACATTGCATCCTAGCGGACAAAAAGCTCAAACTGAGAATAAACAGCCACAGAAGAAAAACAAAGTTACGAACATAAAAGACTATATATTACAGAAACCGAAACTCACCTTCAATCAGACAGATTCCTCCCAAAGCCAAGCGACAACACAGCACAACCTATCATAGCAAACAAAATCGGACCCCCTTCTCCCTCCTCATCTCCCAGTACGTTCGGTCAACGTGGGGGAGATTTACCAAAACCATTCAAAGGAAATCAAGAAAAAGAAAGTTAATTTTAATATTTGTAGTTTGAAAACACAATATAACATGAAGAAAATATCAAACACAAAATCTCCCAGTACGGCTGGTCCCCGCGGGAGTGATCGACTGAAACCCTCCTTGCATTATAATGAAAATAGCACCACATCACATCTTAATATATGCACACTTAACGTCAGATCCATAGCAAGCGATACGAGACAGGATGAACTGCTACATGCCTTGAAGGAAATCCATTGGGATATTTTGGGTATATCGGAGACAAGACTAAAAGACTGTGAAATCCTGGAAAAAGACAATCTCATATTCATGTACTCAGGCAACAAGAGCGGCTACAGTGGCGTTGGCTTTTTGTTGAAAGACTACATGAAAATACACGTAATGGATTTAAAAACAATCTCAGACAGAGTAGCTCGACTCGACATAAATATAAACAATACCCAAATTAACATTATCCAAGTCTACAGCCCAACAGAAAAATCAAAAGAAGAAGACACAACTATTCTACGAAAATTTAAATATGGCTTTGTACAATACAGGCCCAAATACAATAATAATGGGAGACTTTAATGCCAAAATTGGCACCGCAAAAATTGAGGACAGAGACATAATGGGCCCTTTTTGCTACATTGGCAAAAGAAGCAAAAGAGGAAAATTATTAACAGAGTTTTGCATAGAACACCGGCTTCATATTATGAATACTTATTTTAAGAAGAAACAAAAACAAAAATGGACTTGGTGTTCTCCTGACGGCAAAACATACAATGAAATTGATTACTTCCTAACAAATAATAAAAACAGAGTTAGAGATATTAATATTATAAACACATCGCACCCTACTGACCACAGAATGATACGAGCAAAGTACTCAATAGGGATGCAAGTGAAACCAAGAACAAAATTTAAAGGTCGAGTGTGCGCCCTGACACCACTGGAAAAAGAAACATTTGAAAACAAATTTATTGAGGCTTCTGCATCTATTATTAATACTGAAGATGTACAAAAATCATACTCTTCAATTATTAAAACTATTAAAAATATAACTTCGTCATCAACCCATAACTCTAAACAACCATCACCCAAAGTAAATATTCCACGAGATGTTGCTGAACTCATAGAACGACGAACTCTCCTAAAAGAAAAGAAAAATAAAACTAGAACCGAAAAATTAGAACTCACCAAACTATACAAAACTATTAAAAGAAAAATAAAGAAAAAGAAACACACAGAAAGACTAAAAATAATTGAAGAGGAGCTAACCTTGAATAATTCTGTGAAGAGAGGACAACAACGGTTGAATGATGTAAGAAAATGGATTCCCTCTTTAAAATTGAAGGACGGCAAATGTACTTCCAATAGAAAAGAGCTGGTAGAGGCTGCAACGGAGTTTTACGAAGATTTGTACCAACGCAGAGACGAATTTAACAATAATTTAACTATAGTTAGACCGGAAGATGTAAATACAGATGTACCAATATTTATGGAAAGTGAAATTAGCAACGCTATTTCGTCTCTAAAGTCCTTAAAGAGCCCGGGCGAAGATGGGGTTACCAACGACATATTGAAGACTCTGATCGAACCACTGTCTCCTATTATAACGAAATTATTCAATAACATAATGGAGTATGAAAGCATACCTACGGAATGGGAGACTTCAATCATTACATTACTGTACAAGAAATGAAATCCGGAGGACATGGGTAACTATAGGCCTATAAGCTTATTACAGACTACGTACAAATTATTTACGCAAGTGTTGCTTAGACGAATTATGCCTACTCTAGAATTAAACCAACCTAAAGAACAAGCCGGTTTCCGCCCAGGATACTCTACAGTTGACCATATATTCACTGTGACACAAGTCATCGAAAGGTACGAAGAATTCGGCAAGACGCTTTACATAGCTTTCGTTGACTATTCGAAGGCTTTCGACTCTATTGGACACTTGGCTCTGTGGAGGGCCCTGGATCAGCAAGGAGTCCCACACAAGTATTTAAACATACTTAGGGAAATCTACAAGAGGGGTAAAGCTAAAGTGAAATTAGAAAGGCAAGGAAGACCTTTTGAGGTACAACGTGGAGTCAGGCAGGGTGACCCAATATCACCGAATCTATTTACCGCTCTCCTGGAAACCATTTTCCGAAAATTAGAATGGGACTCTATGGGGATCAACATTAATGGAGAAATATTGAACCACTTACGCTTCGCAGATGATATTGTACTGATCTGCGACCACCACAAACATTTGGAATACATGCTGCAAACCTTAGATACAGAGAGTAGAAAATGTGGATTAACAATGAATTTCGAGAAAACTCGTATAATGACCAACGCAGAAAACATACCAGATAAATATCATCTAAGGAAATAGAGTACGTGGAAGAGTATGTTTACTTAGGACAGAACATCACATTTAAAGATCAAACTGCGGGCGAAGTAGAGCGTAGAATCAAACTCGCTTGGAAAAGATATTGGTCATTAAAACAAATCTTTAAATCTAAACTCCCAATGACTATAAAGAAAAAAGCATTCGAAACTGTTGTGTCTCCTACGCTACTTTACGGATGCCAGAGCTGGGCACTAACAAAGGAAACATTGAACAAACTCCGAGTTTTTCAGCGGGCCGTCGAAAGAAGCATGCTGGGAATAAAACTGAGAGACAGAATTAGAAGCAATGAAATCAGAGTTAATACTAAGCTAATAGACGTGGCAGACTTAGCCTGTCGGCTGAAATGGCGATGGGCAGGTCACGCGGCACGCGCAGGCGATGGACGCTGGAGCGAGCGTGTGCTGCACTGGTGGCCGCGCGGCGAGGTGCGCCGCCGCGGCCGCCCGCGCCGCCGCTGGAGCGACGACGTGGTGCGAGTCGCGGGCCACACTTGGACCAGGCTAGCCAGAGATAGGAGAGTGTGGAAATGCATGGAGGAGGCCTATGCCCAATCTTGGGTATCCAAAAATTAAAAGAATATCTGTTCTAGTCCATATTTATATTACTATTTATCATTTTTTTATTTTTTTATTCTTACTGTTATAATCGAATTTGTTTCTATGAATTTAATTTTAGCAAATATATTTGTTTTTTTTAATTGCAATTTTGCTTATATATTTTAATTAAATTATTGATAAATTTTATTTTATTAATTGGAATTTTATGGAACTTTTTATTAATTGATTACATTTTTGTCAGTCATAAATTGATACTATATTAAAATTGTTTGAAATAATTGTTTGAATTAAATGTGACATTTTGGTGAAATTTATATTATAATGTGGCTTTAATAGTAAATTATTTATTCATAAAATTATAATCAAATTCATTTAACTATATGTTTTAAATCTACCAGATATTTTGTATTTATTAATTTATTTTGTATGGATCAAAATTGTAGTCTATATTGAAATTATCTAACTGATTGTTCAATTGATTTGAATTGTTGGACATTTTGATGAACACGAGTAATTGAAACGCATAATGAGGATATTATTGTGAATTGTATTATTGTAAATGGATTGCCGATGAAATTTATTTAATTTATTGGAACTTTTTATCAATCATTTATTATTAATTAATTACAATTTTAATTGTCATGAGTGATATCATCCAGAAGGTATAGGACTAGGGCCGTTTTTTCATTGGTCTGATGGCTTTTGACTGGGGAGTGGGAATGGCCGTTTGACATATTTTCTATACAAAATCTGTCGGGCCGCCGTTTTTGTGCCTCGGTTGGGGGTAGACGGAGTATTGAGGGTTCGGGCCTTGGTTGTTTTGATAAGATTGAATGTGATTGTTGACATTTTAATGGAATCGATTGGATTGATTGTAATGTAGATATAATGGAATCATAGGGTCTATAAATATAATATTTGTTATGATTATAGTGAGATAATTTATGTCATTTCTTACTGCATGAAATGGATTAGATGTTAGTGATTGTAATAGTTGTAATATTTTGTGTTTTTGGAAATAAATGGCTTATTATTATTATTATTATATGTCCTTTGCCTTATCCTTGTTATTTTGAATCTATAATATTGTAAATACTTTGTGTTTGTAAAAGATATCGATTAATACTATGAAAGAGCTTCCGTGGGGTTTGTTGCCCTTCTTCCCCATGAGAACTAGTCTAGCGACCGGGCAGTAAGCTCAATGAGCCTTCTAAATATGAATTAATTGACAAGCCTTACTTAAATAAATACCTAGTCTTGTCTTTCTGTGCTTTTATTAATAAAACCCTTTCCTTACACACCACATACATTAGAACTCTGATACACAGTAAATAAGCAATAACCATCTTGACATTCAAAGCTTGCTATCTTGGTAGATACCAATACTTTTATATATAATTCCATTCATGATTCTAACACATGCATATCAATTTTATTAATTTATCTACTACAATAGTCTTTACGTTACAGGTTGTTCTTATTATTGGTATAAACGGAGCATGTCGAACTAATGAATGTCAAAAATATTGACAAACATTCAGATGACTTACTATTAATTAATTTACCTAATACAAAGACAAAAAGCGACAGCAACTTCTTCATTCACAAGGAATACGTAACAATTGTTGAGAAATATCAAGCCTTACGCCCTCCTAGAGTTGTAAAAAACGTTTTTTTTCTTAAATGAAAAGAAACGATTAAAAAAAACATGAAATAAAAAAAAGTTTTTTTTTCTGGAGTAGGTTTTTCAAGAGTACGAAAATAAAAATATGGTAAGGCGGTTATCGAATATGAGTTGATAATATTTTTTTTTTTCAATAAGAAAATACTATTTGTTTTTTGTAATTTTTTTTTTTTTTTTTTTTTTTTTTTATTGTTCAAAATATATATCGCAGAGTTTCAATTATATTATAAGTTAAGAACCATAGAAGCCGTTTATGGCTTATTTATGGCTAATGAGTTCGGAATAATTAATTCTGAGACAAATAATGATAAAGCTGTGAGTTTCTAAAAGGAAAACAATATCTTTAAGTACTTGATAATACAGGAGATAGATATATCAAACTAAAGTACATACTCATGATTTGTAATTTGCATATAATGCTTTTTTAGTAAATTTATTGCTTTTTTAGGGTTGCAGAGTTATTTATTTTGTATGTGCGCAGGTAGTTCGTTTATTATTTTTGGAAGTATGTAGGTGTATGTTCTCATACCATATGTATTGTTGTATTTAGGCAAGGTAAAAGTTTTCATGTTAGCTAACGTTCTCAGTTTAGGATGACGTGTCGTCTTAGTTATATTATTTATGTTGTTATATTCGTCTTTTAATATTGAAAGTTTGGTCATGTTTTGTATTGGCAATATGTTGCAGTAATGAAATAGTTCAGAATAATCATTTTGATATTTTGTTCTTATTTTGAGGGGGACAATATTTTTGAGAATGCGTCGTTGTAGTTTGTAAATTGTATCTAGGTTAGTTTTATAAGTTTTCCCGTAGCTACTGAGTCCATAACTTATTATGGAGTCAGCTAGAGCTAGGTACAGTAGTCTTAATGTTTTGTATGGCATTTTATGTTTAAGTATAATTCTTCGTCCCAAGATAGATCTTAATCTATCACATATATAGTTAATGTGGGGAACCCAGTTCAATTTGTTGTCGATTATGAGTCCAATGTACATGTGTTCTGTGACGAACTGTATTGATGCACAGCTACAGTTTTTAGTACATACAGCGTGTAGGCAGTCATGGATATGTGCCTTGATGGAGGGTGTGTAGGTGGCTTTATTATGTGATGAATGTATGTGCATGGCTTTGGTTTTATCGGCATTTATGACGAGACCGACATCATGTGACCATTTACATAATAATTCAAAGTTTGTTTGGAGAATACGCTCGGCCTCTTTAATATCTTTATCAGCCACCACGATGCAGGTGTCATCGGCAAACTGGTATACGGAACCTTCTCCTATGGTATTGCACATATCGTTGACGTACAGTAGGTATTCAGTGGGCCCGAATATTGACCCCTGTGCCGTGCCTTTAGTTGTTAATTTCATGTCGCTATACGAGTTTCCCAGCTTGACAGTCGTATATCTGTTGCTATGGTAGCTCATAAACCACTGAAGAAGAGGACCCCTTATACCACTGCATTCTAATTTCTGAGAAAGTGTATTATGATTAAGAGTGTCGAAAGCTTTACTAAAATCAATCAAAATTATTAAAATATGTTGTTTTTCATTAAGGAATGTATTAATTTCGTTTGTAAATTGACACAACAGTTGAGCGGCGCTTCGGTCTTTCTGAAAGCCAAATTGTTTTTTGTTTATTATATGGTTCTCACTTAAAAAGTGATTTATATTATCACTAATACAGCGCTCAACTATTTTATCGATGCTTGACAAAATTGGGATAGGCCTATAATTATTGTAGTCTTTTAAGGATCCCTTTTTGTGAATGGGACGAATAGTACCTATTTTTAGTTTATCAGGGTAAGTGCAGGTTTTGAGACTAGTATTAATAAGGTGTGCAATGACTGGAGAAATTTTTTGTGATGTGTATTTTAGGTCGGAAACTCGTATTTCGTCATAGCCAGGACTTTTATTTATATTTAAGTTATTTATAATTTTATGAATTTTATCATTTGATATGTTGCTAATTCGCATGGACATGCCGCAGTCACTAGAGTAAGTCAGCGGGTCTAATATGGTGGTGTCGCAGGGTTTTGTTATATTTTCGACATTTTGTTGGAATTCATTTGCAAATGTATCCGCTAAGTCTTTTGCCTTCCGATTAAATGCCTTGAAAATGACTTCCTCTATTGACTTTGTAATGTTCCCACATAATGAATTTATAATACTCCATATTTTTTTCGAATTCCGGAAGTTTTTACTAATTTCAGTTTTATAGTACTTATTTTTAACATAGTTTATATATTTATTTGTTTTATTTCGATATTTATTGTATAAAATTCTATTTGTCAAGTTAGTAGGTTCACTTTTCCAAATTTTATAAAGTTTATTTCTTTTCTTGCACATAAACTTTACTTTATTGTTAACCCATTCACATTTTTTAAGTTTAAAGATATTATTTTTACTAATGCTTATTCTACATTCCCTATAAATCTGCTTAAATTTATCCAAAACAAAATCAAGTATGTGTTCAGGGCATTGATAGTCGAGTGCAGGTGACCAGTCGACGCTCGCAAGCCTCTCCCTCACACGCTTATTATCCAGACGATAGATAGTACACGGTGTATCGGTTGACTCACGAGCCGGTACCACACAAGCGCAGCCTATTATATAGTGGTCAGCTGGCGCTGTGTTGATAACAGCAGTGTGAGCGTCGCTTCCGCACACTCGCCGCAGGAACACATGATCAATGCATGACTGAGTAATGATAACCTGTTTATTTTTGTTTTTTGTTTTTTCAACCCTAGTAAATTGGTTAATCCCACTGTGTAAGCCTATTTCACTCATTTTATTTAGATAACCAGAGCAGATTTTGTTATTTTTTGTATTTAAGTTTATGTTTACGTCACCTATCATTAATAAATCAGAAGACAAACTACTAAGATTCAACACCTGGTACAATTCACTAACAAATAATTGTCTATTTATAGTTATGGTTGGTTTTAAGCGTACCCACAATTGATTCAAAAAAGTTTGTAATTAACACTTTTTTTTCAAAATAGTGGTTGCTGTGGACATACAAAATAATACCCCCGCCCCTTTTGTTTGATCTTAGCGATGAATATATTGAATAGTTTGGTATACTAAATAATTGTAAGCAGTTACTTTTTATATTTACTTCTGTAAGGACAATTAAATCAACACAACGCGTACTACTACTTATTATAAGTTCTAGTTGAGCAAAGTTTAACACCATAGATCGAATATTGACATGTAACACAGTAAAATAAAGTTGTTGTGATGCAAGCGAGTCTATGTACTCATTCCAAGTTATGAAGTTACCTTCGTTAATGTAACTAACATCCATAAAGAAATGAACAAAAGTTTATCGTTTATATTGACATCTAATATAATCAAAGAAAACAAAGATAAATGCTGAGAAACAAGACGTGCTTGGTTCAGGTGTTTACCTGTTTCCATTTTTCGATATCCTTTTCCGATCGAACTGTTTGGATTTTAGATTTTTCATCCTTTATTATGAGCACTGCGCCCCGCTTGCACCACACGAACTTATACAAATCATCTTTTCTAAGTTCACTTTTAGCCTTCCACAGCAAAAATGCTGTGGCTGGAGACAGAGCCTCGCGTATGTAGATCCTGGCACCGTTTGCACCTTCATGCTGGCCCAGGTCCCGCGGCGTGATAGTACTGGACTTGGCAGCGTCCAGCCAGCTATCCCGGTGACCCGCCTTCAAGGATACCACGATGCTCGATGATGTGCGCTGTTGTGCTGCTGGTGCTCGTCGCTCCTTTCGATACGCGTTCAAGATGTCATCTGGATTTTGCTGGATTTTAGTGGCTACTTTTTGGTTTATTTCTGTGACATTTTCCTGTTCTTCCTTGTCTATACCACAAATTTCAACAATGTCCACCATTTGACTCTGTTCCAAAAAATTCATTTTTTGTTCGAGCGATTCGTATTTCAGTTGTAGGTTAGAATACTTGTTTTGAAGGTCCTTATGTTGGTTTTCCATACGCTTAATTTTGTCTTCATTATTAGTGAAGCTTTTTTGTATTTTATCGTACTGTTCAGAATAAAAGTTCAGTGTTTGTTGGACTTCTTCTTTGATTGCTTGCCGGATGTCACTACGCAATTCTCGTAAGAATTCATCGCTAAAATTTTCCTTCATGATTATAACCTGTTCTGAGTCGGTGTTGTCGTCATCATCGATTTCTGGTAGGATGGCAGGTAGGCGCTTCGATTTGTACTGACTGGAGCAGGTCTTGCATTTCCAATCGACAGCGTCAGTGGAGTAAAGAATACTTAGTTGCTCCTTTGATATCTGTACACAAGACGAATGGAACCACTTGGAACACTTCCCACATTGTATGCCAGGGTTTTTTTTCGAGACAAGTTTATTGCACGTAGCACATTTTGCCATTTTTGCAATAGAAATAGTACGCTTCGGGTATTTGGTAAAAACGCACAGCGGGCAGACACTTTAACACACCCGATCGCTGCGCTTGCGTTGGCCGAACTGAACAACCGAAACCGAAATGGCAACACCCACCTAAGTTTACCATTTAAGGACGGGGATTTTGAAAAGATGGTTCTGATTGTAACACATTAAGTATTTTCTAAGTTCATAATAATAGGTACGCATTGATTTAAACATAATATGAATCCAATTAAAAAAAAACAAAAAAAAAAATTGTGATTTATTCCTATGTTTCACTTTCTGAAAAGTACGAAATGTAGAAAAAGAAACTACGGTGCCAAGTTTTTTTTCAAGATTGTGAATTAAATCAATCTACGCCCGCCTAACACTCCAATCAATCGATTTTTCTACAATATCGCAACGGAAAGTATGTTAGACAGCCTATGGGTGCTAATAAAATTGGCAGTATGCCACGAGAAACAGCAATATTTCTTGAACTTCCAGAACTCCTGTTGTACACGAGTCATTGTTTCCGACGAACTTCAGCCACACTTTTGGCCGATTCAGTAGCTGATCTCCTGCGCCGTGGAGGCTGGAAGAGGACGCTCCAATGCGGTTTGTAAAGGTATTCATAGAGGATTCCATCCAAAATAAATGGTCCTTACCTATGAAATTGACGTTTTGTCGGCCAGTACGACTATACTATACTCTACTTTGATCTCGAATGTCTCCTCTTTGGTTTGGAATTCCAATTTAAAATTTATACAGCTATTTAGTCATGCGTTTGTGTTTGGAAAACCGTAATTCATTTGATTTTTCCTCTTTTGGTTTTTTCTTTTCGCCAGTCAGTTTACAAAAAGGAAAACTTGAAAATCGCGTTATTTACGAGTACGAGTTCCATCGTGGCAGCAGTGCTGCAGAAACGGCTCGATGGATTAATGATGTGTATGGCGACGGTGGTGCAAAACAGTGCGTTTTTTGATTCCAACGTTTTCGTTCTGGAAATTTCGACCTGCAGAACAAGCCCCGTGGACGGCCGGAGACCAAAGTTAATAATGAAGAATTGAAGGCCATAATAGATCGGAAGCGGATCCATTGCAAACCACGTCCGACTTAGTTGCAGGCTGCGGTGTTAGTGATAAAACTGTTTTAATCCTCTTGAAGCAAATTGGGAAGGTGAAAAAGCTTGAAAGGTACCTCATGAATTGATTGCAGCAAACCGACAAACGCGCGTCGAATGCTGCGTTACATTCCTCAACCGGCACAATTATGAAGGGATTTTAAATCGAATCATTGCCTATGATGAAAAGTGGATAATGTACAATAATCAGAAACGCTCATCGCAATGGCTGAACCCTGGCGAACCAGCCAAATCCTGCACCAAGCGAAAATTGACAAAAAAAAAATACTTGTTAGCGTTTGGTGGACTAGTGCCGGTGTCGTTCACTACAGCTTTCTTAAATCTGGCCAGATGGTTACGGCGGATGTCTATTGTCAGAAAATGCAAATGATGATGGAAAAGCTAGCTGCTAAATAGCCAAGGCTGGTCAATCGCTCTAGGCCACTGATGCTTCAGGACAACGCTAGACCACACACTGCACAACAGACGGCTACCAAATTACAGGAGCAACAATTGGAATGACTAAGATAACCACCGTAAAACCCGGACCTTGCTCCAACAGATTACCATTTTTTTCGAAATATGGATAACTTCTTGCAAGGGAAAAAATTCAGCTCCGATGGGGCAGTCCAAAGCGCCTTCAAAGATTTTATTGATTCCTGTCCGAATGGTTTTTTAGTAAAGGGGTCAATGAACTACCTATGAGATAACAAAAGTTCATAGATAGCAATGGTACATACTTTAATTAAATAAACATATTATATTTAAAAAAATGACCCCGAATTTCATATGTAATGACCTAATAAGTCTAAAATATCTAAAGGATTGTAGGAGCCATTACACTGAAAGACCCTCAGTTAGATCCTTGGACTGGCTCTTCTACATCAAAAATTAGCCGTTACGAAACACCTAACCATCGCCCTCTCTCGCTAACATTTACACCAAGGGAATCCGATGAATCGGTACAACTATTAAGTATGACAGATTGTTTACCGATAAAAAACTTTTTAACAAAAAATCAAACCGACTTCTAGAACATAAAAATACAAAGCAAAAAATTACTTTCTTTTCCGAAGTCGCTGTCTATTGTACCCATTTTTTTCAGTTTCTCGACACCGACTTCGGAAAAGAAAGTAATTTTTTGCTTTGTATTTTTATGTTCTAGAAGTCGGTTTGATTTTTTGTTAAAAAGTTTTTTATTTTTCTCTTTTTAGTTTTGGTAGGTATCTCCAATTAACATGATAATCATTTGCGGCCAAAGTACATCTCATGACGATTTCAATAAACCCAAGCACGACTAGGATACATTGTTTTATTTCAGAGTTCCAGCGCCTACCTTCCGGCTTCATCATCAGAACAGTTCAATGGTACCATTTTCATCAGTACCATTTATTTATAAGTATTTGCTTCATCATAGTCGGTTAATTATTCGAGATATTTTATACCTGTGACATACTTAGCATTTAGGAGTTCCAGTGGCCATCTGTAGTCTTCTTCATCAGTTTCACTTCACCAAATTATACTTTTTGAGTGCAAGTAATTGCATTGTTGATGAAAATACCAAAATTACTATATGTATGCCTAAAATATTTGAGGAGTTCCCTCGATTGCTCTAGGATCCCATCATCAGATCCTGACCTGATGACTATGGGACCAACTAGGAAGTATAACCTTCAAAACAAAAGAAGATTTTTTGAAATCAGTCCAGGCGTCTTTGAGTAATCGGGGAACATACATAAAAAAAAAAGATTCCGACGAATTGAGAACCTCCTCCTTTTTTTGAAGTCGGTTAAAAAACAGTACACAAGTCACTAACTCCAACATTACAGTACCTAACAAAAATATTACACTCAACTTAATTAACTGTAGCAACGCTACTTTAAATTTTACTTAATTATACATCAGGCTTATTTGTTATAATTTAAAGATTATTCTGTAATACTTACGTATCATAATGTTGACTGAAATAAAAGTATATTGTGATTGTAATTTTTTGTTTTTTTTTTTTAGTCATTTCTTCGGGATGAAAAGTTACGTGTTGCACTCGAGTGCAAAGATTTTTCACCTCGTGCTCTTTTGTACCCTCGCTAACGCTCAGGATTCAAACTTTTTGAATCCTTCGCTTGCTCGGTCATTAAAATTGAGCACGCTGTTAAAAGCAACTTTGCACTCTTGTATAACAAATAACTATTGGTTGTGAAAAATATTTTATGCAATAAAGTAGCTTCCATTGTGATTCTGCTATTGAGTCGAACATATACAACATTCTTTATGAGCCCAAAAAACTGTTTTGTTCATTTATTTCTTTTATTTATTATTTCTTATTATCTCATCTCTAGGTAGACACGATATCAGGAGAGCTTATTTTTTCTGAAACATACACAGTTATAATAACAAAAAGGTTTCATAACAATGATCTCACTATTTTTGTCGCGACAATTCAGAACATAACAGTAGGCCGTTTGGGATAATACTTTCGATTTATAACAGTTACCCCAAAAACATAAATGTTCTCACATATAAAACTTGTCGGGTCTGACGGATATTATTTACAAAACATGTACTACACACTGTTGGACACACGTATTAGATAAACCCTCGTTTCGTACAGGGACAGATTTCGTACATATTTTAAGCCTTGTACAGCACCGAGGCTTTGGTGATACACCTTCCTAAAGAAATTACAATGTTTTATCCAATTTTCTTAGAAAATAGATTTTCTCCTGTGACTTTGACAGATTGCATACGGTGACGGTAAACTCCTTCCTTTCATGACTCTCCATAGATGTCCAATACGGTAAGTAATGTTAACTTTTTATTCAGAAAGCTATGTATTGTGTTTGGCCTCCTCGAATCGGGTCTAATGCGAAAACTTTCCGCTGGAAGTATGTTCTACAAACATTGACCCAGAGAACTAGCACGTTTGCAGAACATTGAAGTTACGGAGATACGGCAAGAGGACGAGAGGATCGTGCAATAGAATAATAGAATCCATAAACAGTCCATTCAGCAGTAGTAAGTCTGTGCTGGGGCTGAATGGTCTAATATTTTCGGAAATTATTTTAATGACGTCAATATTGTGTCTAGTTCTAATGACGAAAGACACAATATCAAACTGTAAAACAAAATTTAAAAATATAGCCATTGTATTTGTAGTGTGCAGCTCGCCCAACCTTATATTTGTAACTGCACACATCAATTATGGGCATTATTACACGAATCGTTAAATCGAACACTTCTTTTTTATTTCGATTACATCAACATTAGGAACAACTTTTACTAGAGGACTAAACCACGAAAACTAATTTTATCCAGATATGCAAACGTATCAAAATTCTGCCCACGTAATTGAAAATAAAAACACAGTAAGTTCACCATGTAATTAAAAACAAAGTAACTTTTGAACTGAAGTTAGTGTTTTTCAATTACGAGAGCAGCATAAACCGCCTTGATTCTAAGCTCCTGGTCGGCACTCCATCATAAGTCGTGGAGGGTATTCGTCAGTGCGTTGTGCGCAGAATACAAACCCCGCCAGATTTATTCGCCGCTCCGGAGATACTTTTATTAAATTCGGATGATCTCCGGCCACCACCGCCTCCGTCGTATTATCCTAATGGCTATCGATATTTCCTGCTCCAGAACTCAAATCTGCGGTCTTTGCGGATTTTAGTTAGATTGCCCCCAACATTCGGAACCAGATTATGATGTGGTAATGTTCAAAGATTAGATTGTATAAAATTGAGTGGATTTTAAGGAACATTTTGGTTGAAATAGATAATCTGTACGACTGCCACCAACTGCATGCAAGTTTAATTACAATGCGAGAAACGATCGAGCGATTGATCACATTATACCTCGGTAGCCCGCAATGTAATGCACCTTGTATGTGAACTGGTTGCGAGTGGGAACGCGGCTTATAGCATGATGGTGTCATCAACGCTCGGGGTAAAGTGGTCTATTTCCTTTTCGACAGAAACCATTTTGTATGGCGTGACAAGTGTCATGTTAATGTCTGCTTGGAACCTTCCCATTTATGGAGCCTTGGTAATTCACAACTTGACGATAATGTTAACGAGAGTTAGGTTTTTGGCAAGGTGGGCCAGTGGCTAAGCTATTGGCTGCTTAGCTGCATATCACGGGTTCGATTCCCACATGGAACAAATATTTGTATCTATGCCTACAAATAGTTGTCCCTGGTCTGGCTGTTTGTGTATATGAGTTTAAATGTTTGTAAATACACCCACGATCCATGAGAAATTCCTAGTGTAGAGAAAGGTTAAAAAAAAAGATAATGTTAATGTCAAATTAAAATAAATAATTAATTGGCTAAACACTAATAATCTAATTATTAATTTACAAAAGACAAAGATTATGCATTTCTTTCAACGTTTGCACCCAGAACCTTTGAAAATTGAATACAATGGACAAAATATTGACAAGACAAATGTTGCTTAATTCTTAGGTATAATAATTGACAGCCAATTATCTTGGAAACAGTAGGCAGAAGAAGTCTGCAAAAGTTAAATAGAGGAGCTTTTCTATAATTTGGCGAAAAAAGTTAATATTGACACGATCATTGTAGCTTGCCATGGTCTGGTTGCCTCTATCTTAAGATACGGAGTAGTATTTTGGGGGAATTGCAGTGAACGAGAAAGAGTATTCAGAGCCCAAAAATATTGCTTGAGATCAATGACCGGCATTAATTCAACAGACAGCTGTATTCCTATGTTTAAATCCCTAAAATTATTAACCTTTCCGTCACTTTATATTCTGGAGGTAGCATTATTTGATAAAAAGAACCTTAATCTTTTTGAAACAATGATAAATCATTCTTTAAGACCGGCATTACTGAGATCCCAATACAAAGGTCTATTACATACAGGTACTTTCAAAACAGCCTTATTAAGAATGAATATTAAGCACATGGGACCAGTTATCTACAAAAAAATACCTAGTGATGATCTCAATCTTTCAAAAAGAAATTAACGAAACTACAAGTTGAAAAATGCTTTTACACTGTCAGTGAGTTTTTAAATTATAACACCCTATGAATTTCCTCAATAATATTTCAATACTAAGACAATTTTCCAGTGAATTTGACTTTTAAGAATCTCGTATGTCATTAGAAACTGATTGGCTGACAATGTTTGATTATTATAGATTTGCAATGCTTGTGATTATTTTAGTGCTTAATGTTGCATGCCATACGGTAGAACTTACTGGATCCAATTTTGTTTTCTTTTTTACACCATCCAAACCATGTTTTGTCACCTACATTCTTTGCAAATAAATGATTTCTGATTCTGAATGTCTACTTGGATACCCTATATTCGTGAAGAACAAGTTGTAGAATTTTCGCACCTGCCTTGTTTTCTGAAATGAAAAATAATAAAATGTTCAATCTCATACTCCTAACAAAAGCCTGAATATATTCTACTAAATTAGCTATCACACAGCTCTGCATAAACCAGGAAGGAATTAAGTCCTCAACGTTGTTGCATAATAAAAAAATATTAAATTCTCGTCCCACTCATATTTACTCAAGTTTTCCTCAAATATTCATTTATACTGTCCAAAGGCACGTAAACCACAAAAATCTAGAAACCTTAGCAACGTATAATGTTAGGTATAAACTTTTAAACTTGAAAATCTTCTAAACCTGTAAATAAACGAGTACTGTAAGGGTTCAAAATTGCAGTCATACCTATTGAGGTATGACTGCATTTTTTTTTATTGCAGTACCGTACAGGTGACTATAAACATTGGTTTATAGTCACCTGTACGATTCTGTGCATATAAGTGTGTGCGTGATGTTTCAACTCAACCAATCAGACATCATACAGTCTAACTACGAGGTGAAGGGGCGTGGTCAACGCCAAACAAATATAAAAATATATACTACTCGTTTTACTTATATGTAACTAGAAAAGTCCGTGTCGAGCCGGTTCAAAACTAACTCTAAAATTCGTCTTAGTAGTTATCGTAACTCGTGGCAGACTTGGGAGAGAGGGCCACTCTGAAGCGGGATCGAAGTAGACGCGAGTCCAAATCTCGGCTACACTAAGTTTCTTTTCGTATTTTTGGTAACCTATACGCACGGTAACAAATAATGACTAGTAAGTTACCCGAAAGGAATGCATCTTAGAATAGGTATAAAATAAAACTATTTTTTTATGGATCCTTTGTGAATATTGTTTATACCCAACCATTAAAAAAGAAAACAAGTTGAAAATAAAGTAATTTATTGATTTAATAGATATTATTACAACTAATTTAAATAGTAGGCTTATAAAAAAAGATCGATAAGTTTTAATTTTTGGATAATAATATGATAACTATTATTATTGAGGCTATAGCTTAATTATTTCGTTTTCTCTAGGAAAAGAGGATTGAAGCTTAACCTCAACAATATAATGCTAAACAATACAATGATACAATGATTTTTACATAGAATACCTGTTGAAGATATATCACCTTCATGTACTAACACTAGCTACTGGCTAGATAGAGTACTGTCTAGTTTGAACTAGCTTTAGAATAGAGTCTCGGTACTGTCTTTTGTACGGTTGTCCTGTTTTTACATATCTTGATGTTATACCTTCCTATTACAATATGCTCAACGATATTCCATGTGTTTTCGCTCTGTAAACCTTCCCTAACAAAGGTTATGGGCCCAGGGCAGTAAGCGTGTTGTGTATGTTGTGAAAATAATTCGAAATTGTAAAATTATAAAGTACATGTCAGAAGAAAAATGAATGTACGAATAGAATTATTGACGAAGGACGACTACCACAGTTGGAAGGTACAAGTAGAAGCATTGTTAATAAAAAATGACTTCTGGGAGTATGTGAGTGGCGAAAAGCCAAAACCTATTACGGATGCTGCTATATTGACATGGGAGAAGACTGACAGAAAAGCGAAGTCTGAGTTGATATTAGCATTAGATCCAAGTGTAGTTCGTCATGTAAAAAAGGGTGGAGACTGCACGAGAGGTATGGTTAAAATTAGAGAGCTTGTTTGCATCAAGAGGACCTGTAAAGAAAGCGAATTTAATGAAAAGGCTCATGTTACAAAGGATGGGTGAAAACCAAAAGGTATGTGAGCATCTTGATTCCTTTTTCGAAGCTGTCGACAAATTGGAAGAAATGGATATAAAAATCCATGATGACTTGTTAACGATCATGCTGCTGTATAGTCTGCCGGGAAGTTATGAGAACTTTAGATGTGCTATAGAGTCTAGAGATGAGCTCCCAAAGCCAGAGCAACTAAGATTTAAAATCATCGAAGAGGATAGTTCAAGAGAAAACGCTCAAGTTGACAAAATAGAAGGCGCCATGTATTTGGACAAAAATTCAAAGAAAATTACTGGAAAACATTTAAGTTCAAATGTTTTAAGTGTCACAATTTTGGCCATAAGGCATCGGAATGCACAAAAAAAGTGAGAAGGCTCAAGAAACCCGATGTGTGGAGTCATGCACTAGTCACGAAAGTTGTGAAGCCTTAACCATATATCATGTTTCAGATGACTGTCGCATCGCTGTTGATGCGAAGCGCCGTCAGGAATTGATTTTTGATTGTGGTTGCACTTCTCACATGTGCAATGACGCGGAAAGGTTTGCTGAGGTACGTCCTGCGAGTCAAAAATTAGCCACAGATTCGTTAACAACCGTGCAAGGTAAAGGTACAGTTAAGTTATCAGCATGCAATGATGATCGAACGCGTAAAATTCAATTTGAAAATACCCTATTGGTTCCCGATTTACGTAGTAATTTAATTTCTATCGCCCAGCTTACTGAACGAGGTTGTGAAGTCACATTCAAGCGTGACGTAGCCTATATAGTTAAAAAAGGTGAGGTAAAACTGACCGCTGATCGGCGAGGCGATTTATATTACTTGAGGGAGCAGGACGCTTCAGCGTCTGTGGTATGTAATGAAAGTGTTGATTTGTATAGATGGCATGAGCGTATGGGACATCTGAATGCTAGGGATCTTATAAAATTACTAAAGAAATCAGATATTTATCCGATAAAGATCGATAGTAACTTGCATGATTGTGATGTGTGTGCTAAAGGAAAAATGGTGTCGTTGCCTTTTGTGAAATCCAATTCACGCTGCAATGAGAAGTTGCAAATAATATACTCTGATGTGGTCGGTCCAATGAGAGTTCAATCGAATGGTGGAAATAAATACTTTATCACTTTTATGACGATTGTACTCGTTGGTGTGAAGTTTTTATGCTGAAAAATAAAAGTGACGTTTTGTCAAAATTCAAGATTTTTAAACGTCATGTTGAAAATTTGACAGGAAGAAATATTAAATATTTACATACGGATAACGGAACAGAATACAAAAATAATTTTTTCGATGAATTTTTAGAAAATGAAGGAATTAAGAGACGTTTTACGACGCCATACTCACCTCAAAGTAACGGCATCGCTGAACGGATGAACCGTACGTTAATTGAGATGGCAAGGTACATGATCTTATCGTCAGGTATATCACCAAGTTTTTGGGCAGAAGCTGTAGCTACTGCATGCTATTTGCGTAATAGGTGCCCAACAAGCAGTCTCAATGGTGAAATTCCATACAAAAAATGGTTTGAGAGACCTGTGAATGTCAAATATTTAAAAACGTTTGGCACCAAAGTACATGTCTTAGAAAAGGAACCAGGTAAGGATAAGTTTGCTGCACGTATTTCACTCGGCATTTTTGTGGGTTATCCAGCTGATGCTAAAGGCTATAAAATATGGATACCTGAGAGTAGAAGAATCGTAGTGTCGAGAGATGTAAAATTTCAGGAAGGTAAGCTAACTGAAATTGAGTGTAAGGTCTCAAATGAATCACTAATTGAACCACAATGTGAAAAGAGTATTGTGAGAAAGACGGTGGATATAGAAATCCAAACTAAAGAACAGTCGGATGTGCCGTTTAGTGATGAGCCTTCAAGAGAAGAAATTCCTTTAAATATTCAACTGAATGTACCAGTGATTAATGAAGAAAGTGCAAAAAATACGGAATCTACTGAAATTAGTCACAGAAACATTATTCTTAAAAGAGGTCTTGGAAGGCCAATAATTCAGAGAGGACAAGTTGGCCGCCCTCGTAAAATGTATAATATGGTTGAGATAAGAGAGAGTAGCGACAATGATTCATCGACGGAAGATTACGTTGACACTGATGATTTTGCTGGAGCTATTGAAACCACGTTAAAGGAAGCTTTGGCATCTGACGAAAAGGTCAAATGGGAAGAAGCGATTCTTTCAGAAATAAGAAGTCTTGTAAATAACGACACGTGGGAAATTGTAAAGAAACCTCCAGATCGTAATATCGTGGGTTGTCGATACGTGCTAACGACAAAGCTAAATGTTGACAGTACTGAGAAAAAGAAGGCTAGACTGGTAGCTAAAGGATACAGTTAGCAATATGGCCTAGATTATAATAAGACATTCGCCCCAGTTGCGAGACTAGCAACTGTACGTTTGTTGGTCGCCTTAGCTGTCGAAATGGGCATGGATATTGACCAGATAGATATAAATACCGCCTATTTAAACGGTGATCTGAACGAAGATATTTATATGAGGATCCCAGAGCTGCTGAAAGAAGGTTTAGAGAAAATAAAAAACGCAGATGGCGTTAACTCTGCAGTAGGTATAAATCTGCAAAAATGCTTGAAGATATGAAGGAAGGTGGTGACACCTGTCGTCTAAAGAAATCTCTGTATGGTCTCAAACAAGCTGGACGACAGTGGAACATAAAACTGGACGAGAAACTGAGAGAAATGGGTTTGAAACCTACAATAAATGAACCTTGTTTGTATCATAAGCGTAATAAAGGCGGATCAGATCTTTTTGTCGTTATATACGTGGATGACATTGATCGCATCGCAAAATAGAATGTATATAGATAAATTCAAGCAGGAATTGGCGAGGAAGTTTGAGCTCAAAGACTTTGGCCAAGCAACCTTCTGTCTCGGGATAGATATTAAGAAAAATGGCAATGAATATTTCTTATCACAAGAGAAGTATAAAAAAGAATATTTTGAAGAAATTTGCTATGGATAGTTGCAATCCTATTCGGACTCCAATGGAAATTGGAAATCCTGTTATTAGTGAAAGAGAAGTAACTAAAGGGAAACAATTTCCGTATAGAGAACTAATTGGAGCGCCCATGTATTTAAGTGTAGCGACAAGACCTGATATTGCTAACGCTACGGCAAAACTTGCACAGTTTGCAGAAAACCCGCAGGAAACTCATTGGAGGGCTGCGAAGCGAGTTCTTCGATACTTAAAAGGTACGATAACTCATGGTTTGGCGTTTAAGTCGACAGGGTTATGCATACAAGGGTTTGCAGATGCAGATTGGGGGAACTGCGTTATCGATAGACGATCCTTTTCGGGTTATTTATTCGTTCTAGGTGGAGCAAGCATATCATGGTCTTCACGCAAGCACCGCATCGTTGCGACTTCTACTTGTGAGGCTGAGTTTGTAAGTTTGGCAGAAGCTATGACAGAAGCTATGTATTTGAATAGCCTGTTGAAAGAACTAGGTTTACATCAACTCTGTAAGGTAAGAATGCATGCTGATAATTTAAGTGCTATTTGCCTTGCTGAGGATCATGGTGTACATCATGCGAAAAGTAAGCACATTGACATTAGACATTTCTTTATAAGGGATGTGCTACATGACAATAAAAACATAACGTTGGAATATTTGTCAACTGATAAGATGTTGGCAGATGTCCTCACCAAACCTTTACCTCGCGTAAGACATGAATTACTAACAAGTGCTTTAGGATTGTGTGTGCGAAAGTAAAGATAAGTTTATTTTTATGGATTGTATCGTACATAAGTTGAGGGGGTGTGTTGAAGATATATCACCTTCATGTACTAACACTAGCTACTGGATAGATAGAGTACTGTCTAGTTTGAACTAGCTTTAGAATAGAGTCTCGGTACTGTCTTTTGTACGGTTGTCCTGTTTTTACATATCTTGATGTTGTACCTTCCTATTACAATAAGCTTAACGATATTCCATGTGTTTTCGCTCTGTAAACCTTCCCTAACAATACCGTTAATAGTTAAAACAATAAATGTAATAGTAATAAATAATAATATTTTAATAAAATTAAAACTTTTTACATAAAATTGGTTCTTAGATCGGTTTAAATATCTTTATTCACATTAAGACAAATTGTCAAACATTACAACAATATGCTAACATTTTAGAAGTATTATCCCAGTGAGGGAAAAAGAAAAAAAATGGTTCGTTGTCGACTAGGCATTCAACACATTCCCGAGATAAGGCGGTGGTCAAAGTTAAAATATTTCAAACACTGATTTAAAATACAAAATTAAGTCACTTATTTTCTTCGGCATGGAATGCGCGGCGTATAGTGCACAATGACGTATCGAATTCACTAGCAAAACGCCTAATTGGTATAAAACCATTGTTTTCATATTCATTCAACCATAAAACTTCATTGAGACTGACTTATAAGCGGTGGTCTGCCACTTCATGCACGACTCTTGAGACTTCCTTCTTTCTCAAACTTCGTTATCCAACGAATCACAGTTCTACTCTAAAAAAAAAAAAAACTCTTATAAATCATTAAAAAAAAATACATAATTGACACAAAAATATCATGCAATATATTTAAAATTCATCACATTATTTTTATAATTTAACTTACACATAATCCGGTTGCATCAGAAATTTGTGATTGTATTTAGCCTATTCTTATGCAAGGCAACAATGTTTGCCCTATTTTCTATATTTACATTTACTTGTATAACATATGATATTCATAAGTAATGATATTCAAATACACACCGCTGTTATTAAAAACCACCACGAACGCTCTGATTAAATTTCACCAACCAACAACGTCGTACTAAGTATTTCTTCAAGAAATTGATATTGTTTCAATATACCCTCATCTTCAGTTATTTTACCGAATAAAATGAAAATGTCTACCCTCATCCAAATGCAATGCTCAAGATCCAATTAACTAAACACTTAAACGCAAATCTACCTGACAACTGAATAAATTAGATCATAATCATACAGCGACGAACATAATATTATTAAAATGATAACAAAATTATTATGCTACGGTATTTAATATGTTCTATCATATATGAGATTACATTAAAAAGATAGTTAAGATTTAAATCTTTATTACTATTTATGCCTTCAATTTAAATGAAGAAATAGATAATTATTCATATTCATAAGTTAAGTGTATTAAATTATAATAATAATAATTTGACAATTAGTTAAAAATAATATTAAAACTTGTGTAAAATGTGTATAGATTAATAAATGAAAAAAAATTAAATAATAATATTTTCATGGGATTCGAACCAGGGTTATCATAGTATACCTAGAAGTGTTTACCGCTTGGCCAGATAGACACTTACGTATAGCATAGAAATTAAATACCTCATTCCAAAAGGTAAATTATTATCTACCGCGTTCTCTAGGATTCTTGATGAATAGCAATATACGGGAGTAAGTGCGATCGATGTTGGCGACAAAACTTGTGGGTACTGTGTTTGAAATCTACCCACAATGTTATAAAGTTTAGGTAAACGTTTGTATTATATTATAATATCTACAGATGAGGATGGATTTGAAACACCACCACCCACATGTTTTGTGATTTTAATAAATAGTATGACATTGTGGTCATGTCGCGTTCTCATTGGTTAATTATGAAAGAGTTCGATATACATGTGTGTGTATGAGTGTTATGTGTCTATAGAAGAAGGTCGTAAGTGGGACTCTTTGGTTATGCTATAGTTTCGTGAAGTTATGACTGCGATTTTGACCGTGATAGTACATAATAATGATGAGATCATTTTCGTACCTACCTTTTGTCACAGACACTTAAGTACCATTAAAACCAAATAGATTCACATATACCCAACTCCGTATTTGTACAACCCAAACTTGGCCATGCGTGACCGAGAGTTTCAGTTACATAGTCAACCAGGACTTGTAACTCCAGTTAATTTGCCGAGTTAGTTTCATGTGCTCAGGCTTATTTCCTATTTACAGTTCGCTAGGTCGGTGACCTTGACCTCGCTGGTCGTCGGCAGGGTAAAGTTTAGAAAACGTGTTGCTTGCAATAGGCGGCAGATGACGCCTGTTTGTTTTATGTTTAAAGTTTTTGTGGGGTTATTTTTTCGGATGATTATGTTTGTAACTTGATCGCTTTATGAAAAACACATAGTTGTTTTATTTATAGTTCAGTAAAATGTTGTTGGTTTTAAATTTTAACCACAACTTATGTACGATCGATATACATTCAGAACTAGCATCAATTTCACTGATAACAGACAAACTGACGGACGGATAGCGTTTATTCAAAATTAATTCCTACAAATTAATTTCGAGTTCCAGTTACAAAATGATAACCAATAATAAATAGCGTTTCGGCCGTTGATATTATATTTTTACGACGCGCAATAAATCGGGATCAGCAGTGATCAGACACAGCTGTCTGCCAAAAATATCTACATGCTAAATAAATATAGTATTAAAATTGACGTAATTTGATTGTTGTCAAAAAATGTCCTATTTTTATTTAGTCTTTATTAGGTATAAGGCAAAGATCTTGTAGCCGCAACAGCCAAATAGTATACGATACTTTTGTTCTAAACTTGTTTAAAAACATCATTTACATTGTCTTGATTTCGAAATAATATTATAGGCACCTGGCTGTATGTTCAGAATGTCTTTGCTTGTGTTTTAGAATTTATGACGATTCGCATAATGCAACCCGATACCGTTATGGGTATCATAATGAAACCGCTGTCAATTTTGTAATTCGAATATAACGAAACCGAAGTAGATAAAGATCTTTAACAAACGTTACAGTAATCAGAAGCCATTGAATCTAATACAAGTCTTTTCAAAGGGTACCTAACGTCGGCGCGCTGCCGCTTACATACTTTGTGGTAGAACAATGTTGACGCCCCCTGGACTGAGCTCTGTCCAATATTGCCCTAGAATCCCTATAAAATCGTAATGTTAATGTTTGCGTGCAAAATGGCACAATGTTTGCAGTGGCCTCTCTGTCTGCGGTGCGCCGCCGCTTACCTACTTTGTGCTCTTGTGTCACCCAGTTACCTGGTTGAAGGTGCCAGATAGGCAGAACTTCATGTAAAATAAGTATACTCAGTTGAATCCGGTTAGACTGGCAACCGACCCCAACAAGTTGGGCAAGGCTAGGGATTGACCGTATAATATTAATAGGTTGGCTTCTTATTGGAATATTATATTATATTTATTGGTAGTATGAATATGTAGGTCAGACAATAATTGCCATTATTTAGGATTCAGACATCACTAAGTTCGGCCTATATAGTTTAGGTCAAAGGATTTGGTTCATAATTTATTAGTTACCACATTTATTAGATTGTCTATAATCTTAAGTTCATATTTTCAGATGTCATGCCTGTACACAAAGCAAAAAGGTTTCGCTTTAACCGGAACTGCGCCGTCAACTCGTTTGCACAAAAACCTACGAAACTTTGAAAGTCGTTTAACCAAAGCGATTGGTTCTGACGGCTTCAAACTCTTCAGGTCAACTAACTGACAACGAGATGATTTTATATCTATAAAAGAAAAAAAATCGAGTTATCTTCCGCGCTGCTAGAAACTAAACATTCGCGACTTTAGAAGTTGCTCCCGTATCTCCCGAGCATAAGCGAAGTCACACGCACTTCGGCTTTCCGAACATTGCCGACGGGGATTCCGAACTTTTACATATTTTATACTATTTTGTACGGATCCTGAAGAAGCAACTCTTTAAACGGTTTTTTATCTTGGCATAAAATTTTGTTTACGAGAATTCGTATGGATGGAACCTTTTACTTATCAATTCGTATTAGAATTTTAATATTAGGGCTCTGTCATGCATACAATAGCTTTATTGGTCACTTTTATAAATGTATGAGGGCTGTTAGGGTGCGTGTACGCGAGCGAGTAGAGAGACATGTCGGTTATACGTGTTTACGGTCGGATCAGTAAAAGCCAGCCAGCACTTAATGGACAGTTCGCTGACAAAATGGTTTAGTTGGCACATTGTTCATTATTCATAGCTGTGTTGAAGTACCTGACACGGCGATAAAATAACTCCAGTTTCGAGTAAACATAATAGGTGTAGGTGACAGAGCGCAATGCGATCGCATTTTTCGCTAATGTTAACTGAGGCATTAATTGAAGCATGCTGCATGCATCCAGCATGCATGAAGTAAATCGATCGAATCGCTTCACTTTATGCGTCAGTTGAAAACGCGGCTGCTCTTTTTAAATTCATTTGAAAACTTACTTCAAGGATCGTGTACAGGCATAGCAATCAACAACTGACGCCGCCAGGGTTTCTTCTTTAACAGAAAGACACGACATATTTTCTAACAGATCGAAAAGTCACAGAACTTGGTCAGAAATCGCGTAGAGCGGAGTTGTTTGTAAGGAAAATTTTAAAACTATTTTAAGTATAAAAACCGGCCAAGTGCGAGTCGGACTCACGCACGAAGGGTTCCGTACCATTATCGCAAAAAAGTAACGTTTGTTGTATGGAAGCCCCTGGTGCTTCGCATGTGGCCCATTTATATTTGGTGAAGATCTGATGAAGAATTTCGGAGCATATCAACAGAACTCTTCATTAAACAACGGCAAATCTCTCGAGATTGCTGCAATCGCATGTGTTTATTGTTAACGCCATTTCATTCCATTACATCACGCCAGTACGCTCTAAAGAGGTATGCAGATTTGTACAGTTCACCCTGGTACTCCTCATTTCACCGGCTATGTTCAAGTTTTATGTTAATCGGTTAATCTATTCTGGCGTAACTTTGTGCATTATAGGTACCTTACTATAGAACTTGTACAGTATGTACCACAAATAAAAAAGGAAAAATAATAAAAAAAAAAATAATTCAAAACTCTAAAAACCCGACTGCAGTAACTTTTTTATTTATAACCTTCTTTTCTATTTCCAATTTTAATGTTGTCAGTGACACTCGCAAGGTTAACACGCATCGATTGACGTAAGAATCATCAAGTATCTTAGATAACTATCTCAGTCAAAAATAGAACGCCATATAGGAATAACCATAAATACATACATAGACAGATAAACACATTACCCTCCTTCGACAGTCGGGTAAAACTTTTTTAATAATTGGAAGTTGTATATTTTTGTTAAAATGTTTTTTTTGTATCTTATCTGATTAGTACTTCCAGAAATGAAATTACTTTCTATAAACAAACCTAAATAAACAAATAGGTTAAGATAATACCAGTATTTGAGTAGATCATAGACTACTGCCAGTCTAAATTCACCGTTAGCTCCCTTTGATTATTATTCCAGTCCAGACTGATTTGATTCAAATGAGATAAGTTTCCACATCAAAGTCAAACGTCAGAAAATAAACAACATAAAGCTGAAACATCATAAATATGGAGCGTTCGCGATTCATTGCGCTCTTTCAAACGAGTTCAGATAAAATTCCTGATGATTCAGATGAAATCGCGCAATGGACTGTGAATTAAACTGGCTGGTTTTATTTTTTACTGATAAGGGTTTTTTAAACAATAACAAAGTAATGTTGTTACTGAATGAAGTTTATCAAAAACGAAGAACAACATTTTTATTCTCTATCTGTATATTTCTATCTAACTGCATCGATGGCCTCACGGTTTGCAAGTGCAACTGCTAGGCATGAAGTCCCGGGTTCGATTCCAAGGTCGAACAAAGTGGTCCTGGCATTTTCCATTAGAAATTGCCGAACAGAGAGAGTGCACCTGTGTTTGCTCACACACTTTTGCGCTATAATATCTCCAGCACCGATGGCTATGTCTCCGCTGAGATTGGACGTCACAGTCGTGGCTGATATTCGGCCTGGCACCTAGAACTTGTTATAATAGGAAATAAATAACATATGCATTTTATATTTGACCTCATCCACATTCATAATTATTAAGTTTTGATAGAGACTGAAGTCAGTTTATCGTCTAACTTCATTTCACATTCATGACTCTCATAAACTATTCACATTCGTTCATGCTGGTAAAGCACTATTTCCTGACGACATGCAGCTGTATCCAGTTTGATGAGTATTGCTGCAGGTGAAAATAAAAGCAAGTCATGAGTAGGTCTACTTTACATCTATCTCTGAGGCACCACTACCACGAGCGAATATACCGCGGCGATATTAATGTCCTTGCACTCACGCGGAGAAAAATTGCTAAATTAAAGTGGCAGTGGGCAGGGCGCAATGTTCGCTGAACGGGTGGTCGATGGGACCGAAAAGTTCTGGAGTGAAGACCGCGAACCGGAAGACTCTGCATTGGGAGGTCTTTCTAGGTGGACCGATGACCAGGTTAAGACTGCGGGAATTCGCTGGATGCGAGACGCACAGGACCGATTGGTTTGGTGACAATTGGTCCTATATCCAGCAGTAGACGTCTTTCGGTAGAAATGAAGATAATGAGACACGCCATTTCCGTCGCAGTTCGCGACGATACGTAGGTGGAAGAATAATCGTTTCGTGGAGATTAGCCGACTATAGCTAGGCGGACTCATGGCGATACACTTGCTCGTGAAGGTGGCGCTTAAGGTCACACATATTAACATAGGTAGGTAGGCACCTTTACAATCGTATAGTCAAAAGTACCTAAAAATTTAAGCAAATATAGAGATGATTAATTAGAGCTATCATACATTGATAAATAGACATTGTTGTTCTATGACGTGCAAGCGACAGGGAATATTAAGGTGATTAACAATTTCTTAATTGTACTGAATGTTCGTAGGAACGACCTACACATTCCATTGAAGCTACAAGGAAACTTCCTACAATTATTGTTTCTTGATAATTTGTGGTTAGAGTACATAGTAGGTGTTATAAAGACATACAGTTCCATGACTACTTACACTCAGTTGAACCAACAACGTATTTCCCAGAAAATATCCAATATATTGCAGCTGAAAAATTCAAACCCATCCAATAATAAACAGCATTCCCCACAATATCGCCAAACACAATTGTCCTTCATTCCTCAAAGTGCATCGCTAACGTAACAGTATCGGCGCTACACTGAAGAGTGCAGTGAAGCCATATCCTCACTTAGCCGACGTGGCGGACGGGAGATAATGTGTTATCACCAGCCACCGACCCACTTGTATCCAAAATAAAAGACCAGATGAGTTATGGACTGGGGACACACAGCGGTTTAAACTTTCCAACTGTGTATGTTGTTAGTTTATAACCGACATCAAAAAGGAGACGGTTCTTATTTCAACCGTTTTTTTTAAGTTTATTACCTCAGAACTTTTTACTACGTAAACCTATTTTGATGATTATTTTTTATTTGAAAGCTGTAGCTTCTCATCTGGTCCCTAAATTTGATCAGATCTGATGAAGAACTTCGGAGATATACAAAAAAACTCTTCAATAAATGACGGCAAATCTCGCTGTATTGCTGCAATCGCATTTCTGTTTATTGTTTACACCATTTCATAACATAACATCACGCCGTTACGCTCTAAATTGGTATGCAGATGTGTACAGTTCACACTTCACCCTGGTACACCCTTATTTCACCAATTGGGTTCAAATCCCATATCATTCGGGTAATATATTCTGGCCTAACTGTACGTACCACAAGTAAAAAGTAAAAAATAAAAATTACAAAAAAAACAACTGACTTTCAAATAAAAACACTACAAAGTGAAAAATAACTTCAATATTTAAAAAGTATTCAGCTTCATAAGTTAGTTTGTCTTCGACTAATGACCGATGTAAAATATTGATTAAAAATACGCGCTCTAAAATCTAAAACTGATGGGCAAATTCTTAATTAAAATTTCCAGTGTACCATTTTGTTATATAGATTTTTTTTACTATTAGGTTTAGTTAACGTTAATCAAAGACCTTTTTACCAATTCGTTAGTTTCTTAGAACTATCGGTATCAAAATAAACCTTTTACAAAACATTTGAAGCATTGAATGCCACCGTTATTACAACTAAGCAACTAAATTAAGTTTAAACCTAAGCCCATCATCATGTTTTGTTGGTTTACAATGTCAGAAAATATTCCTAAAAATCAGCTCTGATAAATAACAGAAACATGACTTGCAATATACGTATACATACTTCTTTGTACATTTCTGCGCGGTTCCGCAAATTTGAAATTTCATTTAGTCAGATGATTTATAATCATTCTCATACAATTTACTTACATATCCACTTGTGTCGTACTCATTAAGAAAAGGTTCTCACGCTTATCTAGGATTGAAGAAATAAGTGTAGTTTGAGCAGCTCGTAGTACTCGGATTACGTTGTTTTATGAACGTATTTTCATGTTATTAATTAATATTGCACTCAATGGTAATTGGCTGAGTGGTTTTTGTGTAAAACGCCCATGGGTGTCGTAAAGGACTAATGAGGGATTATGGGACATAAGGGTAAACAAATGGCAACTCAATAATATAGAAAACAATACATATTGTAATTCTGTTTGCCCGTAATATAGTGAGTATTATTTAAATAAAATAATGTTTGGAGGCTCTAATGATTTTAAATCATTGACAATAGGAATGCGGTTAATCAGACTATAACGTTTCTGCTGCTGTGACACAGTCCCCTCGTGTTTTAGGCGAAATGGGTTGTAAGTTATCCACAACGCGAATCGAGTGAAGTTGTCTCATGTCTAAGAATCGTTAGTTCTACGAGTAAGTAGGACGTGCCAGTTTTCTCACGATGTTTTATTTCACATTTTGAGAGCAGTGCTAAATATTGGGAATGAGAAATGTACCTATGTAGCTGTCAGGCAAAACCATTATTGCATGGGTTATTTTCGGGCTAGATCTTAAACAAACTTCAGCTTGTATGTAGGGTCAAAATGAAACTAATCAAGTTATGTATTGGAGAATAACGCAAACGACATTCCACCAAGCACGCAGTTTGATCTACACGAACAAACGGTAACTCTCACTGTATTTCTCCTTAGGTTTTATCACGAATTCGCAACTCAATCTAACCCGCCATCTTCTTACTCGATCTCCTGTCCGATCCTCCCTTGTTCGCCAAAAACTAGTGCGTAGTGTTACGTCTAGTTGACATCTGTCAGAGTCATTCGAAACCATAGCTCTCTTCAGAACGAAATCTTAAGAAGTGCCGACAAGTAAATTGTTTCAAACTCATAATTGTACACAAGGGAACGAAGCCTAGGTAAGTAGCTGGGACATACCTTTCTATTACAAGTGTTAGATTGATATCCGACGTGATTTGTTATTCGATAGTTCGTAGAAGAGTCACTTGAATAGCTTGAACGGTATTAATACAAATGTTACAATACAACAACTCATCGAAAAGTTCGGACTCTCTGAGTGCCGAAAATAACTAGTTGACAACAAAATAGGAAAATACCAAGTTATCTGATTTATCTCTTCCCATCATAGGCGACATCCTCCTTAATATATCAATATCGAATAATAAATAACTGTTCATGCACACAACTCATGTTTGTTTGTATACAAGCTCGCCTCCCGGCGTACCGTGTGTTCGGGGTAGGCGATGCTATTTCCTACCTAGAATCTGCATGCAATGATACAAAATCAGTTTTTTACCTATTTTAAATAATCTTTTGGTTTGTATCGTAACTTAAGGAAAATAAACATGCGTAGTTACAAAATACAACCCTGAAAATGAATGCATAAAACCTCAACTATGAAAGATTCAATTTTTTATTTATTTAGCGATTGACTCGCGTTTGACCACTATCTCGCCTGATGGTAGGCGATGATGCGATCAATGGTTAAGCACGCTTGCCTAGAAGTAACCTATTCACAAAAAAAGGAAAGTTGTAGCCTTTCAAAGGAAGGTTGTAGCTATCAGGAAACATAGACTCCGGCAGGGAATTCCACTCCTTAGCTGTGCGCACAACGAAAGTGATGCACACAATTGATTAAATCATCATCATGATCAGCCTTTTTAATGTTCCCACTGCTGGGACACAGGCCTCCTCTCTGTGAGAGGGAATGGGCCGTAATCCACCACGCGGGCCCAGTGCGGGTTGGTGGATATCACATGTCTTCGAATTTTTGGTTCTAGGACATACCGGTTTCCTCACGATGTTTTCCTTCACCGTTTTGAGAGCAGTGGTGATGAAATAATTTAAACAAATTAAAGCGCCTGCCTGGGTTTGAACTCACGACCTACAACTTGTAAGCCGCGGCCGCTACCACTGCGCACCACTGCTCTCGCGCCACCATAGATACAATTAGATAAATTGATACGAAACATAGGTTTACCGAAAACTATTCTTAAGTTGAACTATAAATATTCGCTCTAAATCCTAATGAGATTCTTTTTCTGTATCGCGATATAGTTTCGTTACATGGATAAAAGCATGTAATGAAACTATATCGCGATTCAGAAAAAGGTACAACGCCATCTATTGAGCAAATAGGTAAGCTTGACGCCTTAATTTGTTCCAGGAGTTGTAAATTAAAACAAACTTAAAATTAGGTTGTGTGTGATTTGGAAGTCGTTTTTTTTTAAGGTTTTAAAAGAATGTTTGGATAAAAAGAACAATGAATAAGGTAGACAAACGATTTTCATATACCTAGACGATACATATACCATACTTAGGTCGGTCCTCAGTATTGAGGGCTGAGTCAGTCTGTTTTTGGGGGCTGAGTCACCCACGTCCGTAGGAGTGTACCCCATTCGATTCCCTACACGTGGTCCCCGGGTGGTGCAAATCAGGTGACAAACTGGTGGTAGGCTTCGGCCGAAGGCTTGCGACCACCCACCGGGCAAAGACGTACCGCCAAGCGGCCTAGTCGTGTTCCGGTATGATGCTCGGTGCAGCCACTAGAGGAGTTGGGTCGAGATAGTTGTTCCACTGCAGGCAGGCCGGCCTGACTCGCGCTGTTATTGACGTATCGGGAGACTGGTCGCGGAGGGTAGCGGGATCCGAGGCACGGTGCGCCGCTGGCCGACCGCAGGTAGTTGGGGGCCCAAGTAGTGTGCCAGCCCCACATGAAAGGCTGCCCCGCCAACTGACGAAAAATCCCGGAATGCGCCATCGTGCTGGTTGGCGACCAGACGAGAGTGCCCGATGGACATTCCTGGGGGGGCTCGGGCGTCCCCGCAGTCTCCAGACCAGTCCCCCAATGATGGCGTCCTATCGGCGCGTGTCTGTAGGTTGCAAGCGTGGAACCTCATCTCACTTCCTTCTCCTCTCCCTCCTTTTCACTCGCAACAATAATGCCAAGGTACAATAGAAAAAAAGCTGAACAGCGGCAGCACTCACTCTCACATAAGGTGCACCTCAGCAACATCCGAGGTCTGCACTCTAACCTTGTCGCAGTCCATCACCACCTTGAGACTGAGAAACCAGCACTTTTGTTCCTTACGGAGACGCAGATCGGATGCCCGTCAGACGTGGCGTACCTTTGGGTAGTTCCGACCACTGTCTGGTGAAATCTGTATCTGTCTACTCCCCGCCCGATCCCAGCCCAAGAGGCACCCGGCGGGTTTGGCGGTACAAGTCAGCAGATTGGGATGGTATGCGATCTTTTTTCGCTTGCTATCCTTGGGGGCCCACTTGCTTCTCTTCGGATGACCCATCGTCATGCGCTGACGCAGTGACAGATGTGTTGCGTCGTACGTACTACATTCCGTTTTCTGACGTAACGGTGTCCAGCGTTGACCGTCCGTGGTTTGGTGCTGAGTGTGACCGCGCAAACGTGGTTAAACACAAGGCATACCTAGCATGGGTCGACGCTCGTGTGAGCAAGGCAAGTGACGTGAGTCAGAAGAAGAGAGCCTTCAACAGGGCTGCCAAGTCCTGCAAAAAAGCGATGCGAAGGGCACGATTTGACCATATTAGCAGAATCGGGGACAAACTTGCTTCACACCCTGCAGGTAGCAAGGCGTTTTGGTCCCTGGCTAAATCGGTTGAATCAAACTTCTGTCGCCCCTCACTACCACCACTGCTGAGGCCCGACGGTTCGCTGGCCCACTCTGCTGAGGACAAGGCTAACTTGTTTGCCTCCCTCTTTGCGGAATCTTCGCGTCTGAATACTGATGGCACGCGCCTATCTTATCTATCTGTCTTTGGAGGCAGTCTCCGAATGGGGCAATGCCAATCTAGTCAGTTTCAATGCTGCTAAGACCCAGGCGTGTCTTTTTTCCGCAAAAAAGAGCCAATTCCACCCGGCTCCATCCTTCCGTGGTGTAACCGTGCCGATAACGGACCATCTCGAAGTTCTTGGTGTTACGTTAATATCGACCCTCAATTTTGGTCCATTCATTGAGTCAAAGGCTCAATTGGCTGCAAAAAAGTTGGGGATCCTTGCGAAGGTGAGACGGTACTTCACGCCTGAACAGCTGCTCAACTTGTATAAAGCGCAAGTTCGGTCATGCATGGAGTACTGCTCTCACCTCTGGGATGGATCTGCCAAATACCAGCTTGATGCACTTGAGTCGATTGACAGACGGGCCAAAAGGCTTATTGGCAACGATGCACTGGTCGCCTCAAAGCTCCAGAGCCTCGAACATCGACGCCGAGTTGCCAGCCTGTCGGTTTTTTATCGGTTACATTTCGGGGAGTGCGCGACGGAACTGCACAATTTGATTCCGCCAAGCCCTTTCCATCATCGGACTACAAGACGTACGGCAATGTGCCATCGGTACATGGTGGATATCCCACCCATACGCACAAAGCGTTTTGAAAATACTTTCATTGTGCATACAGCTAAGGAGTGGAACTCCCTGCCGGCGTCCTTGTTTCCTGATAGCTACAACCTAGGGGTCTTCAAGTCAAGAGTGAATAGGTTACTTCTAGGCAAGCGTGCTCCACCTTCGACCATATCATCGCTTAACATCAGGCGAGATAGTGGTCAAACGCGAGCCTATAAAGAATAAAAAAAAAAAAAAAAAAAAAAAAATTTACGATCCCGCACATCATTATTAACTTACTATGAATATCTCGATATTTGATTTGGATACATTATAGTACAATGTTATATATTATGTTTATATTATAACATACACTGTTTGCTTCATAAAAAAGCTTCGTTTACTATATTTTATGGGTAATATTGTAATAGCCCAAGTTATTCAATAATACAATCTACATAATTAGTTGAGTGGCACAACTGTTACTTGGTAACAACGGTAACTTCTTTGAATTTACCAAAACAAATCACTTGTACCTACTGTACTGCATAGATGATTATTTTTTGATATTTTATTTAAACCCGTAGACAAAGTTGTTTTTATGCTTGAATTCTTTCACCTCCTAAAATATAACCATTGCATTAAAAATTGCTCATAATGTTCATGCGTTGCTCTGTAAAGTTTAGCAGATAATGTTTTTTTTCTGTTGTGTTTGAGCTTCCAATGTAAGTCAGCATGCATGGCTAATGTGTACAGAAATGCATGACTGTGGTGTAGCCATTTAAACCTTGCTTATTTTTTTTATTAACGATAGGCTTACCGTTGGACCACTTTCTCACCTAATGGTAACAAAGACTCCGGCAGGGAATACCACTCCTTAGCTGTACGCACGATGAAACTATTCCCAAATTCTAAATGTAACAGCCCCATTGGTCTCGCGGTCGCAAGCGCGACTATTGAGCGTTGAGTTTAGGTTCGATTACCAAGCCGGACAAAAAGTGTCATTCCGTTTTTCCAACAGGAATAGTTCTGTAACAGCCCAGGGCGCGAAAGTTGGCGGTGTGTCATCCTGCACCTAACCTCTCACCGGTCGTGTTCGATTGCCGTCAGGAATGCCACATTATCCTTAAGGTGCTGCATTGATACCCTTAGGTATCAAATACAAAACGGGTGAGCGACACCGTGAATAAGTTCCTTGAAAAACAACAAACGCAAAACATTATAATATTTTTGTTCAGCTAATCGCCTTTCCACTCAAATCTTTTCTCCACAAACAAAACACTGCTAGCTCAACTAGATCTTCTAAACATAAAACACGATATTCTGGTCTTATATCAAGAGCTCACAAGAGCCTTTTGAAGTAAAATCTTTTGAATTTCGCGTTCTTTGTGAGAAAAGAATCGCTTAATTGTTCGCCAACAAAGACTTGGAACATAAACATGGATTCTACCAAATATTTTGCCACTGTACGCCATTGTACTCTAATATTTTGGTACAAATCGGTACATGATTTTCACGAAAAACCACCCTTTTTTACTGTGTTCCTTTCACTTCAGTATAAAACCTGTTTTTATTGAAACAATTATTTTGTGATTGTTTGATAAAGCGCTGCATCTAATGGCTTTTTAAACACAATGGGTGATAAGACTGTACAGGTATCTATGATAATTTTGAGGACCAACCTATCTTGAAAGCTTGCCAGAAGTTCTTATAGTGTACTTTTTCAGGCAAGTGACCCATAAACTGTTGTGAAGAAAGTAACAGAAATGGATTAGGCTTCAATAACTACTAATTATTGAAATAATAATTGTTACTACTCGTTCTGACAAAACCAAGGTCACGGTGAATGCCCATGTAACACCTACTCCTATCAAGATCGGAGAATCTATACTCGAAGTTGTAGACGATTATGTCTACCTGGGGCGACGATTACGACTTCCCCAAGAAGTTGCGTGGTATCTTGTCGTCCAATTTACCGCAGTGTCTCAAGGCAAAAGTCTATGACCAGCGTGTGTTGCCAGTAATCACAGGGACCGAGACGTGGACGCTAACAATGGGCCTTATCAGAAAGCTTAAAGTCACCCAAAGGGCAATGGAGAGGACTATGCTCGGAGTTTCCTTGCGTGATCACGTCAGAAATGATGATATCCGCAGGAGAACCAAAGTTACCGACATAGCCCGAATGCCTATGTCCAGCAGTCGACGTCTTTCGGCTGAAATGATGATGATGACTCGTTCTCGTTGGTCTAGTGTTCGCAAACACTGCTGCTGAGCAAGAGGATTTTTCCAGTAGCAGCCTGGAAACTGGATTTGTGGCCGGTTGATGGCAATAGGCTCGCCCTCTATTACATGGGACCTACACATAACTGGTGACATGTGGGTGTACTATGGGTCCACCTGGCTAACTCTTCGAGGACCACAGGCGTGATGTAATGGTATGATGTTTTGTTACCCAGCCCGGCTTCTCATGGGTAGGAGAGCATAATTATTATTATAATGCCTACATGTTTTTTATTAAAGTGACTATCTGCCATAAACAAAACTAAAATGCCATCAATAAATTTAACTTTAAAATAATTCACTATGTAAAACAAAAGCAACGATATTGCAACCTTCTCACAACACCCAAACAGAAAAGAAATAAATACATATGCCGCCAGTCATCACCTAATTGCAATAACTATAAAATTATAATCATTCGCTTTAAACTTCAAAAGTCTGTTTATTATGGATACGCGCACGTTATCGCTCAGCTTATAGCAACAGTGGGTGACAGCGAGACGCGCGTCGTGGGGGTGGTCGCATCAAGCGAGTGCCGTCATCAGTGAGAGACCTGCGCTTGAATTTATTTACGTGCGCGTTAGTTTTTATTTTGCGATAACTCTTAGGATATTCATTTAAATTAAATTTTTGGTGGATAGGATTATCATAATGTGCATGAAATGCTTAAGGTAACTAACGTATTTAAGTTGATAAGGATTAATATCATGCACGTGACCATTTTTTAAGATGTTAGAATGGGTATCCTTAAAAGTTAGATAGATGCCATTGTGGACTTTTCTGTAGACCTATAAAAGAGGTATATCCTACCATACATTGTTTTGTTATATATCAAAGGGATAAGGCAGCGTTTTCGATGAAAGTTCCCAGGAGCCTTGACCTTTTTTCGACATTTTCAACAATTATCGTCATATAGCAGCCAATTTACGCAAAAGCTTAACAAATTATACCTTATCCTTCCTCATGAATCCTACTACTGATAAAAACCACATGAAAAGCCGTTCAGTAGTTTTTGAGTTTATCGTGAACAGACAGACAGACAGACGTAGGGGATAATGTTTTATAATATTGTTATTCAGCGACTTTCCGATTACTTTACGATTGGAGCGACTGATTTGATTAGTAATCATACTAATCAAATCAGTCGCTCCATGTAAAATACTGGTACTCAGCTGAATCCGGTTAGACTGGAAGCCGACCCCAACATGTTGGGAAAAGGCCAGGCAGATGATAATGAGTGATTACTAATCAATATCCGTTGTAGACTGATATTGATCAGTGACAAATATTGGCAAGTTTTTATAGGTAACAAAACTACTAATCAGATTTGCTGTGTACGAGTATATTGATACCACACGCCGCTTAATTCAAAATCACCCTTCATATTTTCTATCCATTTCAATATCTAAGGCAAAACAGCACATTTCGCCGCGCAGGTGAGGAATTCTCTCAAAGGTTACAGTATTGATACTGTTACAAGATAGGCCAACGCCATCTAGTAACGAGAGGAATAACTAGGTAGTAACTAGTGGCGCCATCTAGTATTGAATAGCGGAACTGATGTTCTCGAAAGCTCGTGTCGAATGGAATTTTCCAGAAGGTTCGAACCGAACATTCTGGATGTTTCTAGTCGCTTCGGGAACAATGAGTTCGAAAGTCGAATGTTCTGGAAGTTTCTCGAATTATCTAGAACAGTATGGAACGTTCCAGAAACTTCTTCCGTGCTATATAAAGAGCGGTCGGATTCGTCGTGGGTCAGTTTCGATTGAGAAGCGATACAGAGCGATCAAAGCGGAAAATAGTGCGAAGTAATAGAATTGTTTAAGAAGTGTTTTTGTAATAAACTGATTAATTGAGATCTGCTGTATAAATAATTTATCCCTGAACCCCAGCTCGTAACAATACAAATGGGTCCCGGTAACTCAACAAAACTACCTATTGGTAAGAAATGTGTGGAAACCACAAACATAAATGTAACTAGATGACGCGAATGTATGTACCTCGCGGGTCAAAAATGGGATAAAAGAGAGAGCTATGCTCTTACTTTGAGCTATTTCATTTAGAGATAGCGGCACCGGGCATCATCATCATGTTCCTGCCCTTATTCGCAACATGTTTTCTTCTTCCATACCGTCCTGTCCCCTGTCACGCTATCACTGACTCCCTTTTGTTTCTAATCACTTTTCTTTGGCCTTCCTCTTCCCCTCCATCCATCCACATTAATATTCACATTTCAACCGGAATCTAGAAAGATGCCTAATTGTGCCATATTGAGCTGTAAATACTCTACATAAACAATTGACCAAGACAATGGCAACATTTTCTTTCATTAGTATGTAATTTTGTTTCTTAAATTGTGTGTGAAAGCATTGTTACATACTTACGTTTCGAATTGATAACCTCCTTTTTAGGATTCCTTACCCAAAGGGTAAAAACTGGACCCTATTACTAAGACTGTCCGTCTGTCTGTCACCAGGCTGTATCTCATGAACCATGATAGCTAGACTGTTGAAATTTTCACACATGATGTATTTCTGTTTCCGCTATAACAACAAATACTAAAAACAGATTAAAATAAATATTTAAGTGGGGCGCCCATACGAAAAACGTGTTTTATGTTATAATGGTACGGAACCCTTCGTGCGCGAGTCCAACTCGCACTTGGTTTCACTTTTTTTTTAATTCGGTTAAAAAGTAGGACGCTCATAAAGATACAGACTTGCGTTATCTAAAAGTGGAAACAGTCAGCTTTTCATAACACAAGGGAAGAGGCACATTACTGGTAACAATTGGCCATATTTATGGATTTCGGGCCAATTCACCTCTTTTCAACTGTTGTGATTTTATGGGCAACGTGTGCGCGAAATTGCCTGAGAATAAAGAAGTAGGATATGTTTGGCAATATCGTATCTACCGTTGAATCTTGCTAGTAGACTACCCAATTAAAGTTTGTATTATTACCTAGGTACGTAGGTACTCGTTAATTTCATCCAGTGTTCTATCTTAATATGATTATGTATTTAGATAGAACACTGGATTTATGTCATAGGAAAAATAAATTATATTTAGTTAGTATTTTACGAAAAAGACACTTTTAGCGTTGTGGCGTTTCAAAATCTATAAGATTTGCCAAGCACTGGTCACAAACAAAAAAGTGATATCCTTCCCGCGGGATGTGTCCTAACAGGCGACGGACAGAAGGGGTTTCGGGATGGTCTTTTAAAAAGTCACGGGGCTCATTCCATGTTCTGATGGTGATCACCGGTGTGGTTTTAGTAAGTTAAAAATCCCACACTCACTAGTCTTTTTCCCAAAAACCCCAGTCTCCTTTTAAAGGTGGAAACCTCGATAGCAAAAAACTGGCCAAGTGCGAGTCGGACTCACGCACAAAGGGTTCCGTACCATTAACGCAAAAAACCGCAAAAAAATCACGTTTGTTGTGTGGGAGCCTCACTTAAATATGTATTTAATTCTGTTTTTAGTATTTGCTGTTATAGTTACAACAGAAATACATCATTTGTGAAAATTACAACTGTCTAGCTGTAACGGTTCATGATATACAGCCTGGTGACAGACGGACAGACAGACAGACAGACAGATCGTGGAGTCTTAGTAATAGGATCCCGTTTTTACCCTTTGGGTACGGAACCCTAAAAAGGCACAGTTATTTCACCACTTCAGATAACAATAGCGAATTAATAACAAGCAATTAAATCCATTTGCATAACAATTGAATGCTTTATCAACGTGTGTTTCCAGTTTTCCGCAAAAACTCGGGACAATGAAAATGAACGAAAAGACAAAATTTATGGGCACCTGCAAGTGCGGGATGCAATTATTTTGGACACCGTTGATTGGTCGATAGCAGACAGTTTTAAAGGCAATTAAGTGTATTCTGGACTGGATTTCCTAGGCTACACGATACCATGAACACAATTTATTTCAACACGACAAAAAGAGCCATTTCAGCCAAACAATTTAGCTGTAGACTTACCTATAATCTTCTTTATAAAAACCTCGACGCTGTTTAGCAAATTCTGATTGTAATGACAACTCGACACACTAGCTATTTCGTCACTATCTCTAATAGGTCTCTTTGACTAATACGTCACTTTATATATGTAGTCAGGTTTCCAACTAAACAAAAAATTATAAAGTGAATAGGTAGCCGCTGCAGTATGAAATCAGACCAACTGGATATTAATGACGGCCCGGGATCCCTCAGGGTTCGGTACCCTCAGCAACATTTTTCTTGCTCCACATAAACGATCTGCTAAAACCTTTGGATATGCAGACGACAGTATTGTGCACGGGCTACTGGGCCTCAGATCCGGTCTCTCCGTGATGCCATGGTTAAGCCACTTGAACCTGTCCTTAAAGGCAGTCTCTGAATGGGGCGATGCCTATCTGGTCAGTTTCAATTATGCCTTTCACAAAAAGCAGCCAATTCCACCCGGCTCTTTCTTTCCGAGCTGTGACCGTTCCAATAACGGACCATCTTGAGTTTCTTGGCATTACGTTGACATCGACCCTCAATTATGGTACAAATATAGAGGCAAAGGCTAAGCTGGCTGCCATAAAGTTGGAGATCCTTACGAAGGTGAAACGGTACTTCACGCCAGATCAGCTGCTTAACTTGTAACAAGCGCAAGTTCGATCATGCATGGAGTACTGCTCTTATATCTGGGATGGATCTGCCAAATACTAGCTTAATGCACTTGAGTCGACAGAAAAACGTGCCTAGAGGCTCATCGGCAATAAGATACTGGTCGAGTCAAGGCTCCGAAACCTTGTAACATCGTCGTTGAGTCGCCAGCCTGTCGGTTTTTTATCGGTTACATTTGTACAGTTATTTGCCTTGGGCCGGTATCAAACTCGCCACATGCCATTTTTACTCGGTGATCTCAACGCCAATTCTGCTGATTGATTGATTGTCGTGTGTTCATTTTAAATTCGTTTATCCAGTATTTGAACAAATAATCTGCTAATCACTTGGTAAACAGCTCAGTGATTTTTATAAATAAGGCCCATAATAAAGGGTACTCGTATGCCAAAATGCGATGTGTCTAAACTTTACCGAGACTTTTAATTGCTGCTTTATTGATTTGTTACTTTACACTAATTATGGCAATATTATCATAATTAGCAATTAGTTGGTAGAGTGAACCACATAATAATTTACTTATTTAGAAACTGAATAAAACATTTTCAAAATTGCTATCTATACTATCTGCCTTTTATAAAGATACTTTTTCAATTGATATGTACTTTCTAAATAGATCTTGCATATCGCTGACAACACTGAAAGAAAACATGTGAGGAAACCTGGATTTACAGTTTTAATTTTGAAATCGCAAACCCGCATTGAACAAGCGTGGTGATTAAGGCTCGTATGAGAAAAGGTCTATACCCTGCAGTGGAACTGAAACAGACTGGCATTATTATTATGTCTTTCTTGGGATTGGTAACATTGAGTTTATAAAACTCGCTTATTTACAAGCTTTATATTACCTTGCTTTCGTATGTGTGTCCAGCAACTAGTAATCCATTTCTCATGCACTTCCTGACATCTGATTAAATTGAAATTTGGCGTGTTCTCAAATAGCCGGGTTAGACCGATACAACTTCCAAGTTCCCCCGACCCTGAGCCCGTCTTTATAGACATTTTAATGTCACGTACATTTTCCAAAGCATAAAGTATTTTCTAAGGGCGTGCAGTTAGGAGGATTTTCTTTTGAAAGGCTACTTCATTGTGCAGAGGCGCTCAACTTGTTACGTCGCAAACAGTATACCGGGGTTGAAGAGAATTTATTATTTTCTGTTCTGTTGCTTACTGTATTTTATTTAAAGATTTCCTTTTGTTGTTTTATAATTTAAGTGTCGCTTATACAGATTTAAACATAAGCTTCTTGTCTCAGATTAAAATTAAAATCTTTATAAATGCGCGAATAATGTAATGGCCTAATTTCCGGGCGTAGATGCTTGACCTGAAATAATTTTGAGCTGACGTCCTTTATCCCCTTGAGGGCCCGAAACGTGGATCCACGCGAGACACAATGGCTTTTTAATTATTTCAGTAATTACGGCATTCAACGGGTTAAGCACAATATGTTTATTTGATTTTAGCTTTTACTTAATTCTGTGCAATAAACTCAATTTTCTTTCTTTCTTTTACCAATTACTGTTTTTTTATTTCCATCCAAAGTTCTAGTATATACCTTCATATATTATATTAGAACTTTGGATTTATAATAAATACCTTCTTCTATTTCTTCCAACAAAGCTATATTTTTAGATATAGCAATTCAAATAGAAACAATCCACGATAAAATAAACCATGAAAATAATACAGCATCTAACAATAGCTAACGGTCCTGATCAGGTGGCTGTCGGGCTGTCCGGCGCAGTCGCCGTCCGTCCGGCGCGGCTCTGCCACCGGCAACCCACCGGCCCACTCATCCGGCATAATTATCGTATTGTATACTTACTACTATATATGGTTACATAGATAGCTTGTTCTACTAAGTTGGTTAGGATGGGAACACATGTGAAATTTTATTTTACACCTTTAGAAACTGTAAGAACTTTTTAATGGGTAGAGCTTGGATATAAGAAGATTTAGGATTTATGTATTGCGTTACCAAAGTGCCAGGAAATAGAAATCAAATCTAAGTTATCAGACCTCAACAATTTAGATACTGGGTAACGTAATAACGTTGGCAAAACTGGTTATGAATGTAATGATATTTTGTATTTAAAAAAAAACAGAAATATTTTTGTAAAATTAAACATTATGTTGTTTATTCTCCTTTATTTTCCTAGGTATTTCAATATCTGCCAAATAAACGAATTGAAAATAATAATAATTTTTTGAGTATTTGTAGAAGATTCCTTTTCCGTTTACCAATCTTACGTAGGTAATTTTTTCTGGTTGTTGGTAATTCTTTATGCTTGTTTCGAGGTGATTTTTATGTACAGAAGTATTGCAAATTTTATTAGTTGTAAAAAACACCGAGCTAAATCGAACTATGATAGAGGCACAAAATAACCATAAGTTTGAAATTCCAGCACTGCTTAACACGACACAATATTGCCACAACCACTGCCTACCCTCTACTATACAGCACCCCCACCCCCACCCACTCTCTTGTCTCAATCGTAATAGCAAGTGTCTGACATAGTGTCGGAGTGTTGCACTGTCTCCCTAGACAATATGCGATTAATGTCCCATCGCCGGCGTGTTAGCGACGCACGTCACGTTAGTGATGCATCTCGCCGTGTTCGTGACGTCATCTCGATGGTGCACCGCACTGTGGCTGAGCGATTGGACGATTGGCTTGTAATGAGATGGGAAACTAGGGGAATTGGAGTCGGGTATAGACTGTAGACAATTGGATCCCGTGATTGCGTTGTTAGTGCAGTGATTGGATAGAGGATTAGAGGTGCAGTGTTTCAGTAATGCTACGGTATTACTGCCCGCGTGGGATCATTCCAGCATCGATATTCTGTATAACTGTTTGAATCGTTTTTGCGGTCTAGGTATTCACGTATGTATATTTTTGTTTGTTTGTTAGTTACTGCAATAAATATGTTTACCTATGCTATATACACATTTCGGCTACACTCCACATTATATTTTTACACGACCTGTATCAATTTTCAGCTGTACGTGACGCGACGGGATATCTTTGCAAGGAAAACAAAATCTCCAATCCATAAAACATGAGATCACGCGTTAAAAACGCACGTTTCGCGTTTTCAATACGTCCCCAGTCACAGGTCACAGCACATTACAATCAGTTCACGTCAACACTACTCTTTTTCAATAATAAAATTGATATTATTCGGAAATACACCGCCGAATGCAAAACAAGATGAATGGTTGTCGTGCCGCGAGCGTGGCGAAGCGTGCCCGTGACGTGACGGAGCGTGACGAGGCGTGCCGGCTGCCGTGACGCGGGGATTATGCCCGCGTAGCTGATGTGACAAAAATGGCGATCGCAACTCATGTGGATGCGTGTGTTGTTTATGATGGGTTTACTGCGAGCACAGCATGAACCAGACTTTTCTTGTATGTTGTTTTTTGCATAAAGAAAACAAATAAATTCTAGAAAACAGCTATTTTTGTACGGCAATGTACACGCTAGTATTTGTTTTCCGTGACTAGGTATTTCCTTATATTTTCATAGTAATATTTTTTGGTCATTGTACAGGGTGGCACAAAAGTAATCACCCTATCGAAAGATATTATAATTTTTACAAATGGCAGAAAAAGTCAATTCTGATTTAACATTTTTGAAGTAAACACATACAAAATACACGTCAACAAGACACGAATCGCTATACTCATAAAAAACGTGGATCAATTGCTTCCCACCACGAGGGAGCAAATTTTTCATCGTAAATCATCATGAGCGACTATATTACTTATTCCTCCTTCTTGTCTGTATATGGGTGTGTGCAAAAAATGTTAAATACGAGTATATAAATATTATGTGAATAATCCAAATTATCACTTCGGGAGCACCGAAAACTTGCGTATAACTCAGGAAGAGCCAATACATCCACACAAAGTTACCGCATGGTGGGCTGTTTAGGCTTGTTTACTGTTGGCGATTACACTGGCCGGCAAGATCGCCTGATTTAACCATGCCAGACTTCTTTTTGTGGGGTCTATGTCAACAAGCCTCAGACTCGCCTTATAGAGAATTTCTATGGCAGGCAGTTCTGGCAAGAGTGATGCAAATGCCAAAAACGAAACCGAATGTTAATCAATTCTAATAGCACCGAAGGCGGCCACTTTGCCGATATCATTTTCTCGACTAAATGGAAAAAAAGCATCAAATAAACCTAATCCAAAAGAGAACCAAAGATTTTCATTCATATAAAAATTACAACCAAACAACATCAAGTGATAACTTTTGCGCCAAATTATATAGGTACTAAAGTATTATTATTTTGAAAATAATGATCTAAATAAGCCTAGCATTGCAAGAAAAAATATAAATAATATGAAGTATAAAAATACAGCTAAGTTTGATCTCGTCGGTCCTGGCCCAGAATCAAAGCCGAGAGCTCCCAGACTCATTAACTTTACACTGAATAATTATATATCTAGCTTATAGCCTGGTGCTTTTTATTTAGACGCTAATTATTAATTTTATTCATGATTAGAATCAAACATAATAAATAATAATAAATCTTTATTGTGTATGTATGTACAAAAGAACATAAGATAACAACATAAATCTACACAGATCATGAAACCCTGTCTCGTAAACTAGGTAGTCCTGTACCTTAGGAGACAGTGATTAGGCCATACAGGGCGTTAGCTGCATCCAGGGTGTATATCGCGACGGTGGTTAAGTAATACAATGTGTGCCGGTGTGTAAATGTGTTTGAGTGTAAGAGTATGTGTGAGTGAGTGAGCCTATGTATGTGTAAGTGTATGAGTAGAGGGAGATCGTGTATTGAGTGGTAGCCGGTTAGTGTAATGATTTTAGGGATTATTCTATGAATTTAAGTAAAGACTCCGTGAATGAGTAGTCTTTTAGTAATAGCCATTCAGTTAGTTTAATTTTCAGGTTATGGGAGTTTAGATACATTATTTGTATTTGATTATGGATTTTTCCGTACAGATAGGTACCAAGAATGTAAAATTGATGCCGAGCGAAAGTGGTTCTGTGCTGCGTACTGGGTATGATTTAAGTGCGTTTGTTCTTAGCTATGCACTTATGTGTCTTTAGTATTGCCTTGAACACAAAGAGCTGCTGCACTGTTAGAACTTTACAGTCGGCGTAGAGGTCAGATGTTGGATACCTAAAAGGCGTTTTGGTCATCACTTTTATTTATTAAAACTTAATGCAACATAAAAGTACATAGGTGGACTTAATGCTTTAGTATTGCTTCAGTGTGGCAGTCGGCTTGCACCAAGGGTCGGCCCTCAATCCCTACCTCTTCCTGTTGATAATGGACGCTCTGACGTCGGACATACAGGAAAAGGAACCCTGGTGTGTGCTGTTTGCCGATGACATTGTGCTGGTTGCCGAGAGTAGCCTAGAGGTCCAGAGCAGTTTGGAGGTGGCACCGGGCCGACTGGAGAGTGTTTGCCTGAAATTGAGCAGAAGCAAAACTGAAGTAGTTTTGCGATTTTGGCGGTCTCTCCAGTTCCGTGCCCATAGCTCTCGCTGGAATGCCCATACCAATCTGCTCCGACTTCCGGTACCTAGGGTCGCTTGTCTAAGGGGATGGTGAGGTAGACCGAGTCATAATGCACCGCATCAACTCAGTTTGGATGAAATGGCTACAGGTCACTGGAACAACTTACGAACCATGGATGCCCCTCAAGTTAAAGGGTAAAATCTACAAGTCCGTGATTAGACCTGTCACACTGTATGGATCAGAATGTTGGGCTGTGAAAAAGATGGATGAAAGGAGATTGCATGTAGCAGAGATGAGAATGTTGAGATGGATGTGCGGCGTGACGAGATTGGATAAAGTGAGAAATTAGTATATTAGACGCAGTTTGAAAGTGGCGCCAGTGGCAGAAAAGTTGAAGGGAAACCGTTTGTCCTGGTATGGTCATGTGATGAAGAGGGATGAAACGCATGTTACTAAAAGAGTTATGAATATAAATGTGGATGGATGGAGAGGAAGAGGAAGGCCAAAGAAAAGATGGATGGACTGTGTGAGGAGTGATATGAAGGAAAAGGGAGTCATTAATAGCGTAACAGGGGACAGAACGGTATGGAAAAAGAAAACGTGTTGCGCCGACCACAAGTAACATGAGATACCTAAATAGATAAGGGCAGGAAGATGATGATGATGACTTTTAGTTCTTTGTGCTCTTTCTATTCTGAGAAAAATGGTTTTAGCTACTTCACCCCATGCAGTTATACGAATGGAATACTAAAGCAATGTAAGTGGTTTTATTTAGGTTTAGCGTTAGCAGGTTAGAGTTTATTCCAATCATTATTTTAGACATTGCACCTTCCGCATTTTCTTAACCATATCCCAGGTTGAACCACGGACTAGGATTGTGGTATTGTCAGCATAGGCGTCAATATCACAATTTGGGAGGCTCATCTTACACAGATCGTTAACGTTAATCTGGAATAGGGTCGGGCCCAGTATGCTTCCCTGGGGAACGCCGTAAGATGTAGTTTCCTCATCACTCAGGTAATTACCTATCTTGACGCACTGTTTACGGTTTGTAAGGTAACTCCGAAAGCTATCTAGAGTAATACCCCGCACCCCTATGGCTTCCAGTTTTGAGATAGGGTAGGGTGAGGAACATGTTTAAGATATTTATTTTTCTTTCTTTAAATTGGTTTTGAGATTACATTTCCCGTAGGTAACTAAGTAAATTAGATTTCTCAAAATACTTGTCTATAAAAAAGGCAAATACTTTCGCGGCAATTGTTAAAAACTTCCCTAATTAGATTATTTTCATTATAATAAATTACTAGGAAAGTTTTCCGATTTCACTTTATGAAAAATTTGGAGGCATTCAACTGATGTTAATCATTCTTTCCCTGAACACCAGTCATAATTTAATTTAGTATCGCTTTTATGACAATAAATTTACGGGGAAGCAAATTTCTATAAAAAATAAACAGACTTAACCGTATTTTTGTTTTTAGAGACCTAATATTTTTGTACCAATGCATCCCATTTTACAGTCTGCAATTCTGCATAGAATCATAGATCCTCAATCTTACAAACACTTAGTACTATTCGTCCCAACCTCAGTTTATGATGCTCAATACTCGACCCAGCTCACTGATCTTAGCATAAAACTGCGAAATGTTTCAACAAAATACTACTCCACGCATTCCGCTGCTCCATACATTTAAATGGCAAAATTTTGTTTGATTTAAGAATGAGAAAACTATAGAATCGCTAGTTCTGAGATTGATTCATTTTGATACGATCAGAATAGGACATCAGTTAGGAATACAAATGTATTTTCTGTTCTGTCTAGAATATATTTGCAAACAAAAGATTCGTTTCTGAGATATGATTTCAGATAAAGAACATAATTTAACGGAATGACGGCAAAATAATAATAATTTATAAAAAAGACGATAGATAATATTAGTACATTTTTAGGTCGACTCCACCTCGAATCATCAAATTGACAGTTTAACATGTTATATGTTGACATTAATCGAGGGTATTATCCGTTGTCCTGACGATGGAGTTGAGCGGAGATCCTTCAAATTGTTTGGTATGTGAACCTTACTCCATGTCCATTCAGAGGCGTGCATAAACTCACTTTGGAGAAATCACTCTCTCGCAATGTTGGAAAAGTGCGTCTTTTCATATATTTGCGTCATAGATACTCGTATATATTGTGTAAGTGTGAAGCAATAAGAACTAAAGGCTTTTTATATGAATCACGAAAATCTTGGTTCAAAGTCCTTTCAAGTGCTACAATATCGTGCTCTATTATTGTCACAAAAATCTTTTATTTAATATCAGTATAGCCCTCGTGATAAGCTCGGGATGGGCAGTACATTGTAGACGGCCTTATACACTTTATAGTCGCAAGTTATACCTCACAGACGGAATTATATAGGTAGGTTTTACATTGCTGGCAGAGGTTTATACGGTACTTCAAATAGTTGTATATCTACTATGTAATATAGTTTATTCTGTGACTGAGCAACATTGATGTTTCATTGTGATTCAGGGTATTTTAGAAGTCGTTAAATAGCTGATGTGACGTGTCATCTTCATAATAGTATATGTCTATTGATTTGCCGGAGAGCAAATTAAAAAGAGAAATCTCGCAAAGTTTGGGGTATATTCCAGTTTTATCACTTGTATGGAGACCACAAACGATGGAAAGTAACCTGCGTAAGTCTGAAAATTCGATAAGTACCTCAGCTATGTGAACTTACTAAATTAGCTTAGCTCAAGATCTGCAACTGGTTTAATAGGCTGATTAGATTTGTATAAATACTGCAACAACACAATAATTATTTCGAACAATTTTTTTTATTATAATTTTTATTTACATTATTGTAGAGTAGACAAGAGTAGACACATTATTGTAATTGCATATTTAAATCTAATAACTTCAATATGTAGATAGGTACTTCAATACTGCCTTGCTTTTTATAATTTTGTCCAAAGGTCTAAATCGGATTCAATAGTCCCCACACCTCAGTCACGTCTAGAAAACATTTTCGTTCACAAAGCTAAGGCGGCCGCTATTTGGCCACAGTTCTCATGTGTGCTGACTTTCTCTCTGATTCTATTACAGATGGTACTTACCCCCACCTTTTACAAAACAATATCAATTTGAGTACGCTTTGTTTCTAGCTCTTATTGAGACTTTTCATTATCGTACCCTCACCTTAGTTAAACGATATCAAATTGATGCCGATTAGTGTTGGGAATGAACGAATGATTTGAAATATTTATCTATTTCCCGATATAGAATTGCTAGCGAAGTAAAAAAAGGTTTTTGGAATGTCGTTTTTGCTATCACTAAAATTTAAAATAAAAATTATCATGAGATGTTTATTTCATATAAAAACCAAATAGAATTATATACCATACTAAACATTCATGTCAAACATTTACACTATTATTTTCTTAAGTGTATTTTACAACAATATAATAAATTTAAAGAAAAAATAAGTATTATTGAACTCAAAACCAATAGCTGACACTGTAAAGCATCTCAAAAGACTGAGTATGATATAATTTATAACCTGTGGCTTGACTTTCCATATTATTATGATAACAAATTAAAGAGTGCAACAAATCTTACCATTTTACTTTGTAAGCTTGTATTTTTAAATTGGTCGGATTATTAATAACCTCCATTTTTTGCCGTATGAGCTCTGTTTACAAGCGTACCTTATTATTTTCGTTGTTTTAAAGTAATTTACAATAAAGTTGTTGTGTGTTTGTTGTGAGTTGTGTGACAAAAGGATTGCCATGTATTCTATGAACAAAGAGACGCTTACATATATCTACAAACATGTCCAATAGTTGTGACCTAAAGATTGTTATCCAAAATTGCCGCTATCACAATGTTATCACGAATTTCTGTCTTCAAAACTCTCCGTGGTGACAAGGGGATGTATTATACCCTAGACGAATTAGACGATATGGAGCCAAGTCCATGTTTTTTATAAATAATGATTTGCCTACAATTTTATTTGGATGCTGTAAATGAAAATGATTTGTTGTCCAACTACAACAGAGCGGCACGTACAAATAATGAAGAAGCTGTAAATAAGTAAATCGCAACCGGAAAAGCTTGACAGAGATGATAAAGTCCTCTGGCGTGAAAAATAATTAAATTACATTGTGCTCCTTTCCGCTAACTTGGCTTAAAGAAGGTAATCTATAATCTTATTCTTAAAAGATTGGTTATTTTGTAGAAAATAAAACAATATACTTACTAGCTCATTAATTAAGTGCACCTGTTTTTGGTTAATACCTAACACAATATTCTAATTTTGTTATAGGATACACTCGTAGCAAAGTATGGCAGGACCAAACCATAATGATGTTCTGTTAAAGACTTCATCATAAAGACATATCCGCAGGATTAATAAATCTGCTATTACCTCCTTTTATTACATCAATGGCTATTACTGTGTATTGGTAAGTTTTAGTTAATATTATTATGCTATTCTAAATGCAAAAACTTACTTTAACCCCTTGAGTGCTAGTTAGCAGACACAATAATAGACAAACAAGTGCCATTTGGAAACTTTGGTTCCCAAGACAATCACCATAATATTTGATGTAATAGTTTACATCTTGTACCATTTAGCCTGGCCAGAGGCACAGATAATATAATGTCTTGGGTTTCTTCTTCTGGGTGCCAACTGAAAACTAGTGCTGGGTGTCTGACGACCAGCAAATGCTGAGTTGGTAACCCTTTTATTATGGCCAAGTTTATTGCAATTTGTCTCAGTATTTCATTACTGTCATTTACACTGTTGCTGGTGGGTTGTGACTGTCAAATAAACGTAACTTGTTTTCCAGCTAGCACCTGCCTACTCTATAAATCTCAGGACTCATATTTCATTATTTGTCTACAGGATCAGATACTGGCTTTTTGAATGGAGGTGAGTTGAAAGGAAGAAGCCATCATCTTCACCATTCACCATTGATTATCACTCAGAAATGGATACCTACAAATATGAAAAATTGTTCATCAGTTCACCACAATTTTGCCAAACAAGAGCCAAACTCTGTTGTGGTTATATACAATGAAAAACCTTACCATTACTAAAAGTAAGAAAAAGTACCATTGTCCACTGGCAAAAAAAAAACTATGTAATAGGCCTGGTGTAAACCAGAAATATTCTGAAATAATCAGTAAATTATTTAAGCACCTAATAGTAAGAAATGAAGAAAGTGAGACAATGAATTTGTATGTTATTTTCTTTCTTTCTAAGTTACAGTTCCAGTTCCTAATTTGCTAAAGAACTTAATAAAACCAGTGCTTTCTATTTTGGCCCCAGAACCGCCTTGAAATAAAAAAGGTTAGCATGGGGTTAGACTACTACAAATGTTCTATGTTCCTTGGAGTGTAAGAAAACAATGATATGTGTCCAGCATGGAGCTCGTTGAAATATGTTAATTTAACTATGACTTATTCCCTTTATCAGTAATGCATTTTCTGTTCAAAGTAGACCTACCTAATAAATAATTGTGTCTAAAAACAGTGTTATGTTTTATTTTATTGAAGTATTTGTAGTATTTGATGTAATAAGACAGCATTAGTTGGTTTCGTCATGTTGACCAGATTTATTTAACAAAGGTAGTGGAGAGATAACATTAAGAGATAACATTACATCTTTTTAGTAAAAACAGCGATAGACATAGTTATGTTACTAGAAATAGGGACCAATTAATTCAACCAGGTTTCAGGCTGGCTAAAGTAGCGTCATCTTTTAGGGGGTACTGTATAAAATGTTACAATAAAATACCGCCACACATTCTAGAATTGAATGAGACGAAATTTAAAACTTGTATAAAACGCACACTATGCAGGCAGGCATATTATAGGTTGGGGGATTACATCGCTGATAAAAATGCTTGGCCCAACGCTATTCCAGCTCCACAGCCACTAGGGCACAAAAACAAGTGATAAGCAGAAAAGTTCTGAAGTATTGTTGGACCTGCTGAAGACTGTACGAATAATTATAATGTATATTTGTGTTGTATAAACTCAATTTATTTTTTGGATTATATAACTGCACAGCACATATGTGAGTACTATGTACCAACTGTAAATCTACCATTTACTGTACCTATGTGTCGTTCGTTGACTTCAGTGTGCCCCGGCAGTTGAGTGTGTCATGCTCTCTCTAATGTCTCTCTGATGGTGGCACATGTGTTGGATCATTCGGTTCCCTTCATGATGGTTGAGCTGAGTGGTGCCGATCCATGTGTCATGTTCGTGAACGGGCGCCGTCAGTTGGGATTGGTCATATCTTAGCTGCCTCCGCATGTTTTTAATTATCTATTTATTGTATTTTTAATTGTTTGTTTTACTCTAGACGCTTTTAAGTGCGTTTTTTTTTTTTACATCGTTCTCACATATATGTATTTTTCCTACAAGATTATTGTAACCAAATACTTGTAAAACACATTTTTGTTTTTTTAAAAGAGTAAGTTTGGAGTTTCTTGTCCGTTCTTCTCCATAACAAGCTACATTTCCGAATGGACGGTAGAATCAATTATTATTACATTTAATTTTTATTTTTGACGTTCGAAAGTGCCGCTTAATGGCCTAATTGAATAAAGAAATTTTGATTTGATTTGATTTGATTTAAGTAAAATGTGTACATATATATATATTGTTGCGGTGGCGGTAAGGTGCCTGGATGTTGTAAGTACCTATCCACGGTCGCCCCCGCTGGGACAGTATCCCACTTATGTTTGTCGTGCGTTCACTACTTACTCAGCTGGTGGAACACGTCACCACGCACCCCTGAATGCGTATGTAAGGTAGTACGAGAGGACAACCCAAGGATCCACGTTTTTGACTGAAGAAAGAACCAGAAATAAAAGGCGGATTTTCTTGAGAATTGGTTCCGCGGATTTCGGCTTTTCTCCTTGCGACTGAGCTGCGACCAGTTTATAATAGTAATCTCTGGCTGCGACTGAATTCATCTGTCCAGTGGCCCGTCTCCCTTCTTATATATGGCCCGCTCAGACCAACAAAAAAATAATGGCCCGTCATTCCCAAATTGACGCCCGCGTGTTTATGGACCATCCTTGCGTTCATTTTGACTTAGCCGAAATCTTTGGAGCCGTGTATTTTATTCAATTTTCTACATAATCCTTACAAATTTGGTCTTAAATGATAGGCTTTAACCACGTACATATAATTACAATAATAAAATTTACACATTTTACTATAATTAAAAGTTTCTAGAACAAAAACGAAAAATTCTGGTTTGTTTACATTTTGATTAAAATGATATGCGATTATCTTGAAAACGTGTGGACCGATTTACATGACTCAAACGGATAAAACGGTTTTAGACCAAGACCTTTCATTTGACACTAACCTCAACAAAAAATCTCCACAAACAAAAAATCATGTTTTCAAGTTCTGCGCGTAATTATTAACATGTATGATATCTCATGACAATTATTTAAAAAACTATCTTTATCAACTTTTAACATTCGAATTAGGATTATATAAGTTTGTACATGCTAATCTCAACAACTAATTAGATAAAAACAAAATAATTACAACTCTAATTAATATCTAACAAGAAGTAATTACACTTATAAACTATACTTCGTCATTTGCTTACAATCTGTTTAGTTATCTTAGGTACTTACTAGTCAATTTTATTAGATGTACTTAACTATCACTTTATGTACTAAGGTGCTTTCATCAACTTCGTTGTTTTACCTAATCAGCGTGCAGATGGGGTTTTTTAAAATAGACATACCTACGTATTACGTATAAATTAACTAAGTATAGTAAATACCTCTAAATAAAGGTAGTTATATGATGAATAAAAGGCGACTAAGAAAAGGTATTTACAAGGCAGATGTGAGTGAAAACGCCACCCGGTAGGGGACGTCCTAGGTCATACACGGATCTAGTTAGTAATGTTCTCCAGAAAGGTCAGGTGGGCTGTCAGAGTCTGAGGGCCTCATTACCGGTGTCCTCGTATGACTAGATGTATGGATGTAAATGAAGCAAAAGTAGTATGTTAGGACCGTAGCAGGTGGCGTTGTAGTTTCTGCTTGCCCACATGGGAAAGAGGCGTGAGTTTGTTTGAATATTTTCAGGGTAAGTAGAATGGATGAGTTTGACGATAATAATAAATAATGTACAACACGTGGGGTATAAAAGTATATTGATTCTCCAGCTGCAAAAGGTCCTCTAAAGTGCAAGTGTTGACTTGAGACTGCCCGAAACTATTAACTTTATTTTTATTCTCCTGCTCGTACTATTGCTAGATTGGTATACACTGCTAGAATGGATGTGCTAAACGGTTCATTTTTTGCCAGCCATGCATTCGTGCGTATCTTACCCATCGCGAGCAGTCACAATTAAGGATACGTGCATAAGCTTAGCAGTGGGTTGTTGTGGCGCTGTAGCGGCATCTATTATATTCTCCACACGCGAACTAATGACCTGACGTCACACAAAATCCTGCAAACATTTTTCAGCGCGATATGAAGACAAAACAAAAAAAAAAACATACAACAGTCCGACAACCGACGGGACCGGACCAGACACAACTCTCATCTGGTCGGACGATCCTCCCTTTTCCAAGGAGGCTGTGGGACTTTACACCCTGTTCCACATACTTCCATAGAGCGATATGACGGCACGGCACCTATATATGATCGAGCCTTTTGTATACCTTCTTGCATCTCGTCTCATATATTATGTTGGTAGTACATTATTAGTTGAGTCCCGGGCCGACAGAAGTGCACGCTGTCTGTCTGTGCAGCTCCATTCACTGGTTTATGAGCTCATGCGAGTCTGTCATCCGCTCGTTTTACGACCTCATAATACACTCCGTTTTAGAACTTTGTTTTTTAAGTTTATCGAAATGAGACAGCATCAGCTGGTTATCAGAGTCATAATGTTCGGTAGTAAAATAAATTGAAAAAGATAGTTGAAGGTACTTTGTTGGAAAAGTAAGAATTTGAGTTGTGATTTAGGGTTGACATCATAGGAGTATGTTAGTCTATCTAATACTAGGTAAAAATACGATTGATCACTTAAATAAACATAAGATGATCTAGGATGTTTTACTTCTCCTGTGCTTAAATTGCGACTCTGCCAGGATGTAAGTCGTGCAAAATGAAAATATCGAAAGATATTAGTTGCGATGGCAGTTAATTCAAACTTTGCTTCCATGCGCGTATTTAACAACGTTTAACAGCAATATTTTACGACCTTACTCACCAGTGCCGCCTACTGTTGAGCACAAAAACGTTACCCCTCATTGACACTCGGCCCCCAGTGACTACTAATACAAAATGGCTGAACAAGCACCACGTCCAATTATGTAGACGGTGGTGTTTATGGTTCAACGGTTTTAAATCTCTCTGTTGGTTTTATTTGGCATGGACGCAGTGATGCGCACGGGAGATTCAAACGATTTTTAGAATAGCGAATATTTTTTTAAATTGAATGCCGAATGTTTTTTTATTACGAAAATAAAAAAATATAACTAACCAACCAAAAACTGTTTTATTTTATAGAAAAATTGCTATCGTTTAATCATTAACAAGATTCAGTACGGAGAAGCATAGCCAAAAAATATTCATTGTAGTCATAGATACTTGAATAATGGCAGACAAATTAATCGATTTCTGAAAATCTACTTTTTTAGTTGTCCTGAAAGTACGAGAAATGTCTCTTTACGTCTACCTACAGCCTACATTCAGGATTGTCTTAATAAGGCTTTGTTATAAATAATTAGGGATGTTCCGACTAGTCGGTAAAGCCGATTATCCGGCCACTTTCGTTGTCAGCGACTATTCGGCAAAGAGCGTTTCTTCACAATAAAATGTATATAGTAGGAAAAAAAAACATACAGGAGACTTTCCTTTTGACCATGATTAAATTTCAATTTCACTATAATGAACAATATAGTGTCTTTATTTTTTTACAAAAACATCATTTTGACTCTGAATATCAAGAAACACTACATGTTCCGACAAGCTCGCAGGTGGGAAGGCGGCGGTTGCGACTTGCGCGTGTTAGAATTTGAAGTATGTGTGACGTCATTAAATCGGTAAAATTTCATTTTTCAATGGTATGCTTCGTAATACATACCTGTCATATTTATTAAGCACCTACCGACAAATGTCTAAGTACCTACCTTAATAATTATTGTGGTGTCAACTACCTTCAAATGTAAAAGAGTACCCACCTAAGTAAATATTGTTGTGTGTACAGGAAATAACCCTAAACTTATATTTAAGCCAAGTTGATAATATTCCTATAAATGATTACGTAATTTGTAATGATCATTGTGATGTATCCTGGATTTTATAATGCTATATTAATATTATAAGTCCTTTGAAACAATTAGTACAATACTGTCTGTTAGTATCAATATTCTTTCGAATATTGATTAAGAATTACTATATAGGCGATATTAAATTCCTTAATTGTCTTGATACGTTTTAAAACATATTCACTTCATAGTAATTGATTATTGTTCACCTAATTTTGAGATTATTTGAAGCAATATAGAAAATGGAAGGATACCGCGCCATTTTCTCATATTGGACGTATTGAGACACAGATAGACCCGATATTATAAAATATTGTGTAATTGATAAGCGGACTTACTTTTTTGTGAACTACAAGCCAGTATAGGCTAGATATTGTTATTTAGAAGTATACTACTTTATAATACTTGGTGTAAGATCGACTACACAAGACTAACGTAAGTTATTTGATATTATAACTTTATTATTTCTAATGGTTGTGTTGAAGCTGTATCTATATCGTATTATGGCCTTTATTCCTAATATGTTATATTGATTTAAGGGCTACTCTGTCCTTTGCCTTATCCTTGTTATTTTGAATCTATAATATTGTAAATACTTTGTGTTTGTAAAAGATATCGATAAATACTACGAAAGAGCTTCCGTGGGGTTTGTTGCCCTTCTTCCCCACGAGAACTAGTCTAGCGACCGGGCAGTAAGCTCAATCAGCCTTCTAAATATGAATTAATTGACAAGCCTTACTTAAATAAATACCTAGTCTTGTCTTTCTGTGCTTTTATTCATAAAACCCTTTCCTTACACACCACATACATTAGAACTCTGATACACAGTAAATAACCAATAACCATCTTGACATTCAAAGCTTGCTATCTTGGTAGATACCAATACTTTTATATAGAATTCCATTCATGATTCTAACACGCGCGAATCAGCTGTACGAAGTGTTACGGAAATTGCTGAATACCCCCGAAACAGTGTTTTGCTTGGCCAACTAGTCGGCCTCTTTACAACCGACTAATCGGCTAATGACCGACTAGCCAGTCGGCACATCTCTATAAATAATCAAAAAAAAAACATCGTCATCATTTCAACTGAATGACATTTTTATAAATTACACCTTAACCATTTGTGTTTTAGATATTTACAGTAAATATCAGTTTCAAGTAAGTTTCAAAACAACAGGAAAAGCCTCGTAAAAGTCTAGTGTTTTCCGAAACTCCTTTAGTATCTGAAGTAAGCTAGAAAGTAAGAGTCAGGCTATCGAGTTAGTCGCCCAGAACTGTTCAATTTTATTATACCAATATGTTTGCTATTCCGTTGTGTCTATTTCTTATTGAAACTTAGTTTTGGATTTCAGTATTGCCAGATGTGACACACTGTTAATATTTAACGTATTGCGGCTGCTTACGTTTTTCATCTATAATATCTTACAATATGGAATATTTAAATTAGTTTTATGTAAAAGAGACGTAGGTGAACCAAGGTGCATTTTGTTAAAAACATATTTTAAACATGCGACAACTTTATGAGCTGATTAAATTTGTAGTATTGGCTGGTTTCTAAATTAAGAATTTCTAATAAAAAACATGATAAACCATTTTTTTAATTAATTTACAACTACAAATTATTCATTTATAATATTTCGGAAATTGGGGGCATATGCAATTAGAAGCAGTAGGGGTTATGTAGTTTCTGCCAACCCCTAAGGGAAAAGGCGTAAGTATATGTGTGTTCGTGCTTATTTGTTGTTACACCATTAGGTAAGTAACTTTCAAGATATTATTTATGATACTTAGACAGCCTGCAATAAATACTGCTTGGTGATTGTAAACTGCGGGGGTCCATTTGTCACAGTTTGCTATTGATGTCAATTACAATTTGCGCTTATTCTCATAAAGTGTGTATACGAGTCCAATCAGTAATTTTTTATGATTCTGCTGATTTCCTTTGGGTTCAGTGAACCTCTTTATAGGTTATAAATAATGGTAGGTACCTGCCTAACTATTGATACTTGGAATTTTTATGAGGATCTATATTCGTCCTTATTGGCTCTTAAACTTCGCTCCTAAAGCTATTCTTGGTTGATTTTTTCAAATATCGAAACGGAATTAAAGCTATCAAAACTCTTAATTTTTTTAGGGTGATCAATCGGGATCGATCAATGAGGCGACGCTTGTGGGAGGCCTATATTCAGCAATAGACGTCTTTCGGCTGAAATGATGATAATATGATTAAAGAGTCTTTAAACTGGACAAGAGATGATGAGAAAGTATAAAGGCCTTAGATTAGGATAGTATAGATGAAACTCTTTGCCGCACTTAGACTCGCATTTGGTCCGTTTTGTGTGCAGGCCTCCTCCCAGGTCCAGTGCGGGTTGGTGGATTTCAAATATCTTCGAATCTTTGGCTCTAAGACAAAGGTTTCTTCACGATGTTTTTCTTCACCGTTTTTAGAGCAATGGCGATGAAATAATTTAAACAAAGTAAAGCGCCTGCCTGGGTTCGAACCCACGACCTACAACTTGTAAGTTGAAGCTAACTCCCATACAAAGCAATTGTTGTATTCACTATTGTGTACTGACACACAATCACTTCGCTCGAGCTTAGTCTGACTACTCGTCTACTAACCCGTCTTGATCAGTCTCAATAGGCTTACGTCCCCTCAATATGCCGCAGACGCACTGGTCGTCTTTGTATATCCAAGGAAGACAGTGCCATTGTTTCATAGCAACTGCAGTTGACCGCAAGGTTAGCTAGAATTGTAACACTACGATACATTGTGAGAGTGATTGAACTAAAGACAAACGTAATACGCTAGGAAATGCATTCCCCGAAGGGTAAGGCAGAAGTTCAGATATAGTACGCTCTCGTTATGTCAGTCACATTTATTCGCTCGTAATAGAGGACGAGCCTGTTGCCTGCTGTTACATAAGCATAATCAACATGATATAATTTGCCCACTGCTGGGGCTTAGGCCTCCTCTCTATAAAAAGGAGTGTAGGGTATTCCACCACACGGGCCCCAAACGAGTTGGTAGATGTGACAAATCTTGTACGTTTTACTTCCAGGACGAGGCGATTTTTTTTTAAAGAATTTGCTACTTATGTTTGTGCCTTACGTGTGTCATTGCATAGGGATTGAGGGAATGAAATTGACCTTTGATATGGCAGGTAAGTATGATTTGACAGGGTAAAATGCGAGTAACCATGAACTGAAGTATTTAATGAGTAATCAAATCTAAAGCCCGTTGGAAACATTTAAACAAGAATCGAATACAGAATTACTCAATATATCCCTAGCTCTACCATTCAGCCGGTATAATCGATGGCTTCTAGATTAACTGTGAATATACTTCATATTGCCGCATCTAGCAGGAATAGCCTATAAATTGTGTTAGTAAGAGCTAGCCGTGACAAATTACTTTAAACAAGAGTTATGTTGTGAAATGTTTTTCTTCTAGGTCGCAGGTGGATGATCTTGGCGCGAGCCCAGGTAAACTGAAGACAGTTTTCAGGTACATTTAAGGCTGGCTAAACCGTAACGTAAACTTGAAAGTATTTATTGGCAAGATAAATGCGTGATTAAGAATACTGTGGCATGGCTTTGTATTTTTTTTTTTCTTTTTAGCGCTGTTTTTACTAGAGTTTTTCTAAGATCTTTTGCATAAATTCATACTCATGCCTTTTTTCCATAGGTGGTGAGCAGGTAGAAATTACAGATCGCCACGATCCTTACATAGGTACTCCAGCCAATATCTTTTATCCATGGAATAAAATTTAAGGTTGACAGTTTTTATAATTATTCTGAAAATGTATTCGATAGAAAATAGATAAGATTTCACCTTTAGTGTTCTAATCATATTATATTAGAAGACTTAGGCGTTAGCATGGTTAACTTTTACGCATAAATCTTACAATCATATTGCAGTAAATCTTATTAAATGTCACAATTTAAAGCTTCAGTGATTCGAAAGGGGGAAACTTTTGTAATACCGTTAAAATGTCTGAGTCAGATAGTTAAAGATCATTGCCAATATACACCCTATATTGCCACCTATCATTATGAGAGCGTATTGATGTAGGAACACAAAGTGATAAAGGTTACCCATTAATGCAAATGTCATGTTAGCTAGAGATGATTATATTTAGAAATGTCTAGAAGATAAAATATTACAGGTCTTTAGTTTTATTTCTTTTGTGTGAACTTTACGCCCTAAACCTCTATTCGTATATAATCGTAAGCAAATTGAACAGACAATTTAAGACTTCCTCATGAAATCTTTGTAGGCTTCTCCGTTATTATTCTAATTATTTAGTAAAACAAACAAATTTAAAATTGAATCAGTTGATTCTAAAGGCATTGTTCTCTCTCTAACGTATTTCCACTTAATTCCTACTAACTTTAAGTGTATAAAAGATTTAGTTAGTTCTGTTTGCCATTCGAAATGGACTTCTATATCAGTATATTAACTAGAGTCAACTTTACCAGCGTTTTTGCAGTCAATAGACGCGAGGGCGACCAAATTTGTTTAGTAAAAACTTGGTCTTGTACAATTTTTATGATTGCACTTAACACCGAGCGAGGTGACGGGTCATGCATTTTAATAAACCCTTAGCTTGTACATAACTACACTACGTTTATAATTACTTCGACGAGAATTTTAACGAGGTTAAAAAATTATATAAACTTTAAATAATGAAGAAGGTGACATTGTTTTTATATTTGGCAGTACTGATTATGACTACGAAAATTCTTCTACTGGAATGAAGCTACACTATAGTTGAATGTACCGTAATTTTTGCCCGATAAGAAATAACCTATAATTTTTCATCTGACAAAACATATACGGTTATTGTGGGTGTTGCTAAGGGAGCGAAGCCGCGAGGAAAAGCTTGTTATTTATAACTTCGAAATTAAATGTGATTTTCAAGAATACTATTATTTTTCAGACAATCCGCTCTCATTCTTTGAAACACTGGATTCAAAGAATGAGAGCAAAGGTGGAGACAACTGTTTGGTGGCGCAGTTATTGATTTTTTTTTACTAAAAAGAGGTTTAAGGTTTGTGAGGATGGATGGATGAATGAATGCTTGTTACTCTTTCGCGCAAAAACTACTGAACAGATTTTGATGAAGCTTTACAGTAATTTAGCTTATACATTAGAAAAAAAGAAGAAAAAAAAAGTGTATAATTGTCACAAAACGACATACGTTTTGTGTGTACATAAATAAATAATTTTGCGTACTGCACCAGCTTACGGTGGATTACGAACTCTTATTTTTTTTTGTCAGTTAGAACATAATCTCTCAAAATCCTAAGGAAGCTTTTCCATCAGAGATGTACGAGGTAGCGAGGCGGCCGGCGCGAGATCACTTCCAGCGATAATGTGAAAATTTGTATAGCGGTGCGAGTAGGTATGCGTAGACAACTCTGTTCAGCTGTGCGCAGGCTCACATATTACTTACTTGCGACTGTCGTACACATTTCTCACCTGCATCCCTTACGCACATCTCTCCTATTTTAAACCCCGACGGAAAAAGAGGGCTGTTATAAGTTTGACGTGTGTACCTGTGTGTTTGTGTGTATTATTTGTATTTGTGTATCCGTCTGTGGCATCATAGCTCCTAAACGGATGAACCGATTTTAATGTCATTGTTTGTTTGTAAGGTGACTTTATCGAGAGTGTACCTAGATATGTTAGACGAAAATCGGTTCAGCCGTTCAAAAGTTAGCCGAATGTAGGTAATCTTTGAATCTGGGTTTTTTCGCAAGATATCATGTCAAAATTACGAGTTCAATAGATTGTCGATCGAAGCGTGTCTACTACTAGGTGTCTTAGTTGTATTATATATAGTTTAAAAAGTAATTAAATAATGTAAATAGTTGTATTTACTTTGGTTAACCTGCTGTAAGCGTTGACGGTTCCCCAACGCGAGTACGAGGCTTATTGTTTGCTTTTGCCATGTTTATGTGTCGGGGGCGTTATTTTTTTTTTACAAGCTTTTATTTAGTTCCACCTGTCCCGTTGTACCGCTTGCCAGCTTCCGCTTGATCTGAACATTGCACAAAAGCTTGTTTAAAAAAAAGGAATATTTTAGGGTTCCGTACTTCGAAAGGAAAAAACCGAATCCTTATAGGATCACTTTGTTCTCCGTCCGTCCGTCTGTCTGTCTGTCAAGACCCTTTTTCTTAGGAACGCGTGAAGGTATCAAGCTGAAACTTATATCAAATACTCAAGTCTACTACTTTCCCTTAAAGCTATGAAAAGATCAAACTTCTAAGCCAACGCAATCAAAAGATACAGCCGTTTATTCCGCAAGTTTTCGACACTCGCAAGGGAATCAAAATCTACAGGGTATTTCCTGTGAACTCAGAATCTTGAAATTTGGTACGAAACAACGTCTTATAGCACAGATAAATTGCGAGTTAGTTACATCATGTAATAAAAATAAATATAAACTTACTACCCCTTTCCTCATGAACGCGTAGAGGTATTATATTGAAATTCATATCAAACACTCAGGTCTATAATACCTTTAAGCTGAGGTTTGTACGGAACCCACGGTGCGCGAGTCCGACTCGCACTTGGCCATTTTATTTTTATGTAAAAATGCTCGCTAGCTCTTTTTCACCCGAGCTTATATCGAATCGAAAAGAAGAAGACCCGAGCTTATGAAGCCTGGCTAGGATAATGAAGTAATCTCATTGGCAGCTTTTTCCTCATGAATCACTTCGCTATTTCGCACATCGTTGGTGAAAAAGAACCCTTACAGTAGTCTAGGAGTAATTTAACAGATGACTCTAATATCAAGTCTATAAGAATTTTGAAGCGAGCAGTAAATTACTATTGAAGCAATTTTGAAATTCTGATGTTCAAATTATGGAAAAATATTGAGTATATACCAGCCGTGGCTCGGCAGGTCTGGTAAGCCTTGTGATTCATAAGATACTACACTGTGCTAAATATTGAGTATGTACCTGCTGTGGCTCGGCAGGTCTGGTAAGCCTTGTGATTCATAAGATACTTTCATAGAAAAATATATAATACATTTTTCATTGCTCCCTTTTCCAAGTATATATCTATTTAACTGTTAGTACCTAACCACCTATTACAAATCACATTCCAAATTTGTTAATATTGAATTTTAGCTCAGACTGTTTAGCATCTCTCATTTCGCATTATTTAAACATAGTATGTCCTTTTGCATTACTCAGCATCTCGAGTGATCAATGACCTCTCATTCTGTTTTTTCATGTATGATCTGCCAGAGCATATAAATACAAGTATTATAAGAACCACAAATATTACAATAATTGTGACCGGCGAAGAGTAAAACGAGATCTGTATTGGAGCTAGTCTGTCTGTAAAGCTAAGCTTACACGGGTAATTGGTTCAGCCTAGATTGGCCAGCAACAATCATCATCACCATCATCATCTTTCATCCGAAAGAACGATTACATTACATTACATTCTAACATTTTGAACAATGCGTTACGTTGTAAACTTGGCTACGAATTTTCTATTCGTTTGGTCTGACCACGTGACTTATCGTTCAGATGAGGTCATTTCCATACATTTGACTATTTTTCAATTAGCGTTTTCGATTGTAGATTGTCAACTTGGCTAAGCCTGCTGGTCCTTATCGGATTTACCCATCTCTTGCCGTCCGCAAGCCCGCGCTTACGGTGGCCGGGAATCGGCTTGCGACTCCCAGCGCCCAAGGCGTCTCCTGCGCTAGCTAGGGGCGCGAGGGAGTCGTTGCGTCTCCCTCACGCGTTCCGCCTCCTCCTTCTCGAGCATTACTGCTTCGCTGAAGGAGTCGTGTCATAGTATGACATGTTCAACTTTTTTTATTTTTTGAATTATTTAATGTTAATTGCATGAGCATAATAAGTAAGTCTATTAATAATAAGATGAGGTGACCTATAAAAAAAATTACATGTTTAATTTGTTTTATTTTTTTGGCTTGTGAATCGTAAATTGTATGACCGTAATAATCATGTATAATAATTGATGTAAAACAAGGTTGACTAAACAATCAATGCAATGTATAACAACCAACAATTTAGCAGTGTAATTGTATTACTATTAATTATTTTTAACATAGCCAATATTATAGACATACATATAAATATTGTACACCCCATGGGTATGTTACAGTGATACAAAAATACTTATTGTAAGACCTGCATTTTCACCTGTGACAAACAATAAATAAATGAATTTGAATTTGAATATTATAAAGGCGAAAGTTTGTGAGTGTGTGTGTGTTTGTTTGTGTGTGCATGTGTTTGTACTTTGTTACTTCTTCAAGCTCAAACGAATGGATGGGTCTGGATGAAATTTGGCACAGAGATAAATTATAATCTGGATAGCACATAGGATACTTTTTATCCGGGGGATATGTTCTCTTGGGATAATTTTTGACATTCACGCGGACGAATCAGCTGGAAAAAGCTAGTAATATTATAACAAAATATGTTTTCAGTTCTGTGAAAGACACAATTATGATTAAGCATTAATATTTAACTTTTCCAATGGAATTTATGATTACATTATTTACATATTTGGATATCATAAATGGTGAAACTATTCTTTATAAAATTTATTTTTCGTATCTAGTACATAGTCTGTGTAATGAAAGAAAGAAAAAATTACCAAAATAAATAAAAATCTTTAGATAAACATAGTGTGTGCCTCACGGCTGCTCCAAAAAGATTTTCATTGTTCTTTTAATTTTCGGATTTAGATGCGGTTTTCAACATCCTTTAGAGATTTTATTAGTAAGAACATTAATATTAAACTGACATAAGCCAAAGATGACTTAGTGTTTAAGAAGTCATAAACCCTGCAGGAGCTGAGGAGCAGGGGCAGGGCGCTAGATTAAACATGGCCGATAACCAAACTTTCGTTTCCAAATAGTTTCTCTCTATTTTAGTATATAAATTAAGGCAAATCTACTAGATAAAACTATATTTGTTTTCAAATAATAAACTAAAGTGCTTTTCTATTTGTTTCCCTACATTTGTTTTAAAATAGACCATTTGAAATTGAAATACACAGCAATGAAACAAGATTTGCAATAACACTTGAAAACAACAGCGCAAGCGGAAACCCAATAAAGATTTCGTTTAGTTTTGCTGGTATGGGAATTTAGACTCCATTGTGGAAGTAATAGACGTGGAACGAATTGAATATTTGGAAGGATTGAGCATGAAAACGATTCCTAATCCGGACACAGTGGAGAATTCATAGTATACGACGTATCTGTGTCGCTTTTAGCAATTTAACCGACTCAGACGTGATATCTTAAGTTATATTATGTGTTTATCTCCGTTGTAAAGGCATGAACAGGCGAACGTTTTCTAGGCCATCTTTTATAATTGATAGGTCGCGTTTGACCACTACCTCACCTGGTGGTAAGCAAGGATGTGGTCGACGGTGAAGTACGCTTGCCTGGAAGTTACTTATTCATCATCGTCATTTCAGCCAAAAGTCGTTTACTTCGGAATCAGCTGGGTACGAGACGCACGGGATCGGCCGATGTGTTAAACTATTCACTGCTGACTTAAAGATCCCCAGGTTTTAGGTATGAATTTCACTCTAGCATTTATAAGGCGTAGTGTACATAACAGCTTTACCCAACCTGCAAGTACTTACAAGCAACTACATCGTATGTTATGCTTAATTAAGCATTGCATTAGGCTGGCACAGCACGCCTGAGAGGAGGCAATTAGAGCACACGGAGACGATATTAATGAGTTAGACAGGCGTTATAATATGTGTGACTTAATCAGCACAACACAACAGCAATGCATGTGCAAGGAAATTAATTTTGCAAATAACCAGAATTGCATTGCAGTGTTATCTTCTTCCTTTGTTTCAAGCTGCCTGCAACAATTATGTATGTTGGTGCTTGAGAGCAAAAACAAATGACATACTATCAGCAACATAGATATAGTATTTACAAGATATACATAGTCAGATGAAAAGCGAAACCAAATTGTCCATGTGTTAGTAAAAAGAAGTGTTTTTAAGGAGTCCATGTTCAGTATCGATATCGATACTCAACATGTTGGATTTATTGAACTATAATCAGAGCTGGGCAAAATACAAAAATTACAAAATATTATCTCGCATGTATTTAAAATACAATTTTTTTTAATTTATTTTTTTATTTGAGATGGGTTTGCTCTTGACTCTAGTCTAAGTCATAGGTGACAGAGACAGAGTCGACGATGGAGTGCTCTTACCCAGAAGGAGCCTGTTTACTCTAACTTTGAAGAGATTCGGGTTGAATGCGTTCGGAAACACAGACGCAGGTAGTGAGTTCCATTCATTCGCTGTGCGCATTATGAAGGATGTTTGGAAGCGCTTGGTGCGAATTGGTGGAATGGCAACAAGGTAAGGATGGTAACTAGCAATGCGTCTAGATGTCCGATGGTAGAAGGGGGCTGGTGGGATGAGGTCGTGGAGTTCTTGAGCACACTCACCGAAATACAGTCTGTAGAAGACCGACAAGCAGGCAACCTTGCGGCGATGAGCCAAGCTGTGAAGCCTGGTATCCACCAGTTCAATGTCACCGATGAGCCTCTTAGCTCTGCGTTCCACCGAGTCAAGCGCGGCAAGCTAATACTTTGCTGAGCCATCCCAAAGGTGGCTACAATACTCCATGCAGGATTGGACTTGCGCTTTGTACAGTGTTAAAAGCTGTCCAGGCGTAAAGTATCGCTTCACCTTATTTAGGATGCCCAGTTTTTTTGCCGCAATTTGGGCCTTGTACTCAATGGAGGCGCCGAAGTTAAGACTGGATGTCAACTCCATGCCTTGGAGCTCAAGCCGATCAGTCACTGGAACAGACGCACCCCGAAAAGTAGGCGTCCGATCGAAAAGACTCCTTTTAGCGGTAAAAAGACACGCCTGTGTTTTGGTGGCGTTAAAGGAGACCAGATTGTCATCACCCCACTGGGAAACAAGGCTTAAGGTCAAATCTGTCCGCTCTACCATAGTCTCTCTCAAGGAACGAACTTCATCCACGCTGGTTTTTGCGCTGGACAGGTATCTCTCTGAAACAGTACTGTCATCTGCGTACCCAACAATACCAAGCTGAAGTAGGTCTTTGATGTGCAGCAGGAATAGAGTTGCAGAGAGAACAGATCCCTGAGGAACTCCGGAATCAATAGCCACAAGGTCAGAGGAGCAGCCGTCTATGACTACTCGGATCGACCGCTCGCAAAGGAAGTCTGATATCCAGCTAAAAAAACCAGCGGGGATGCCATACGCAGGAAGCTTACTAAATAGACTTGCGTGCCAGACCCTGTCAATGGCCTTCGAGATATCCAGCGAAACAGCAAGTGCTTCGCCGTGTCTCTCGATGGCTTCGCCCCAGCAGTGCGTGACATACACAAGAAGATCGCCAGTAGACCGTCCCCGGCGAAAGCCATATTGACGGTCACTGAGGAGATTATTGTCTTCAAGGTAGGTCAGCAACTTACTGTTCAGTACCCTTTCCATAACTTTGCACAGAATGGAGGTAATGGCGATTGGACGGTAATTGACAGGGTATGCACGGTTGCCTTTTTTGGGCACTGGTTGCACATTTGCAAGCTTCCAGGACTTTGGCACCGTTCTTTTTACAAGAGAGAGGCGGAACAAGCGTGTCAACACAGGAGAAAGTTCGGGCGCACACAGCCTCAGTACTCTCGCTGGAATGCCGTCAGGCCCGCTGGCCTTGTTCACGTCTAGACTGCACAATACTCTTCGGATCTCTTTGGTGTGCACAGCTATCTCCGGCATCGAAGAGTCACTACGAGGAACAGTAGGTGGTTGCTTGGATCCAGCGTCCAGACGTGAATTGCTAGCAAACAGAGATGCAAATAAATTTGCTTTCTCACTTGCAGAGTGAGCCAGCGACCCATCAGGTTTCAGCATTGGAGGTAAAGTGGGACGACAGAAATTCGATTCAACTGCTTTAGACAGGGACCAAAACTGTTTACTACCCGGAGGGTGAGATGCCAGCTTGGCCCCAATACGTCCAATATGGTCAAAACGTACCCGACGCAAAACTCGCTTGCAGAACTTGGTGGCTGAATTAAAAGCTCTTTTCCTCGCACGAACCCTACGCGCTCTAACTTTGCGGTCGCGGGCCCCGACCCAGGCTTGGTAGGCAGACTCTTTTTGGGCCTCAGCGTGGGCACATTCTGAATTATACCAAGGTCGGGATTTGTGACCGAGCGGAATGTCGGAGAATGGAATGAAATACTCCATTCCCTGCCGAATCACATCCGCAACCGCGTCCGCACAGCTCGAGGGGTCACCCGAGGAGAAGCACACATGTCGCCAAGGATAAGACGCAAAAAAGTGTCGCATCTCGTCCCAGTCTGCTGACTCGTATCGCCATACTCGCCTCGTGCCTCTAGGACTCTCATCTGGAGGAGAGCAAGTCGACACGGATTTCACCAGACAATGGTCAGACGTTCCCAGCGGTGCTGAGACCGATACCGAATGACTGTCCGGATCAGTTGTCAGCAGAAGGTCTAAGCAATTGGGTGTATGGCCGTCAACATCCGGTACCCGCGTTGCCACATTCACCAGCTGGGTTAGATCTAGCGATAGAGAAAACTTGCGCGCCTCTAACCCGGCATGGTCAATTTTCCGGTACGGGTACAACCACTCCTTATGATGGGCGTTAAAGTCCCCCAGAAAATTAAGCTTCGCTGTTGGGTACCGTTGCTGGGCCATGTCAGCCGACTCCATGAGGCAGTTAAATAGCGCTGTCGTCTCCTGGTCACCGGTGTGCGATCGGTAGACGCCGATGTAGAAAGACTTCTCCACGCCAGTGTCCACAAGTAGCCATATGGCAGAAAAACCTGATTTCTCAAAGCAACGGAGACGACGACAACAAATGTCATCGCGGACGTACACACAGACCCCAGCTTGCTTCTTGAACTTGTGTTCAAGAGAGTAACCCGGGTAGTTGAGGTACGCCACGTCCGACGGGGTTGTTATCTTCGTCTCCGTTAGGAAAAACAGGTGCGGCTTCTCGGTCTCAAGGTGGTGGTGGACCGGATCGAGATTAGAGTGCAACCCCCTGATGTTAGTGAGGTGCACTTTTAGTGGAAGGAAGTGCAGCCGTTGTTTCACCATATTCTTCTTTGCTTTTGTCATGTGTTTTTTTTTTTAGGTTTGCTGGGGAAGAAGTTAAACTGTCGAGGCGCTGCTCAGTGAACCAAGTGGAACACTGGAGCTAACCCAACCTGTGGGGAACTCATTTGGAGACTGCGGGGACGCCCGAACCCCCCCGGATATGGCCACCGGGTCCTCCCATCCAGTCACCAGCTGGCACGGTGGAGCATACCGGGATTTTTCGCGAGATGGCGGGGCAGCCTTTGGCACGTGGCTGGCGTGCTACTTGGGCCCTCTACTGACTGCGGTCGGTCAACTGCTGGCACCGTGCTTCGGATCCCGCTACCCTCCAAGATGAGTTACCCGGCAAGTTTTGCCCAGAGCCCAAGACCGGTTCTGAACAGCGCAACTGACATCCTCCTTCTCCCCCAAAGGCAGTCCCACACTCCGACGGAACACAGCCAGCTGCTTGGCGCCGGACTCCGGTGGGATGGTGGTCGCGAGCCAGGCGGCCCCTTGCGGAGCCTACCACCGCTTAAGTGGGATCATTCAGTCGTACCACAGGCAAGCCCGTGGTGCCGTTGCCCGGGATGGAACGCTAGGAGGTAGATCTCATACCCATCCCGAAATATTTGTGAGTCGTGTATTTGAAATATAAAAAACATAATACAGTATTTTAACTATTTTATTGAAAATATAAATTACAAAAGAAAAGTCGATCATCCATCGTGACATTCGTACTAATAAACTTAACTAATACACAGAAGTTTCGTGAAAATAACCGTTTTGAATTAAAATGGCAATTGACAAGGTACCTCGTACTTGTCAATTTGACGTACGCGGTCGCCGTTTTGCTTACGAAAGCTATCGAGCGCTATTTTCTGCAAAAGATCGTTTATCGATCGGCTAAATGTAATTTTAAGCCAAAAGTATTTGAAATACTAACTGCAAAATACCGCAGTGTCAGGTATATAAAATTGACCTTACGGTTGGCGTTGTTGGGTTTGATGATAAACTATGTACACATTTCTCATATTTAATACTTTATATAATATTTTTTACCCTAACACATACGTAACGAGCATCATAGATAGTTGCGACAAACAACTAGTAGTATCAAATACCACGACATTGCCAAAACCAATTTCATTTTCTTTTATATATACAGATTACTATTTGCACAACAGAAAAATTTGCTGATGTCCAGAGCACTGATGTATTCTAGACACTGTAAAACTAACAAATGCATCAAAACTTTAAACTACCCAAAGCATCAAAACTTTCTAAATCATTTTGAAGGCTAATATAATAAACATGCAACTTAAAGTACAGTTTAGATAAACACATCTTCTCAATTCTAACTAAAACGAAGGCGACGTTGAACTGGTGGATGCGAAGCTTCACAACTTGGCTCATCGCCGCAAGGTTGCCTGCTTGTCGGTCTTCTACAGACTGTACTTCAGTGAGTGTGCTCAAGAACTCCACGACCTCATCCCACCGGCACCCTGCTACCATCGGACATCTAGACGCACTGCAAGTTACCATCCTTACCTTGTTGCCATTCCACCAATTCGTACCAAGCGCTTCCAAACATCCTTCATAATGCGCACAGGGAATGAATGGAACTCACTACCTGCGTCTGTGTTTCCTAACGCATTCAACCCGAATCTCTTCAAAGTTAGAGTGAACAGGCTTCTTCTGGGTAAGCTCACTCCATCGTCGACTCTATCTCTGCCACCTATGACCTAGACTAGAGTCAAGTGAAAAACCATCACAGATAAACAAAATAAAAAACTATTTTAACAAATCTTGACTAAATAAGTTTGTATTCATGTCATGATGTCACTAAACAACGATTAAGTTTTTATCGATACTCATGACGTCACCGCTTTGTCATGCCCTAGCGTAAACAAACAATTTACTTTTTTACATAATATTTTCGCAAATTCTGTTTAAATATACGAAATATACGTATATAAAACAATGGAAACCAATATGCTATTGTAAGAATCTTTTTCTGAGCCGATTACTAGCAGAAATTTGTCTAAATATGGTTCGAAACAATCCAAGGACAAAATTGTATTTTCTCAAAAATGATATGTAATGTTGGCATAACATCTATAAAAAGTATCCAGAAAGTGAACTCTACCGGAGACTTCTTACTGGACAGTTGTGTCCAGTAAGAAGCGAGATTTTAAATTGGGAATCTTCTACTGTCCAGTAAATAAGTATGTAATTTACTTACATAATACCAGATAAAGATTAGAGTTTAGCCATTATAACATGGTTAACGGAGGGAGGTTCCAAATATATATCTATCTCTCTTTTTGGTATGACATTTTATAAGATAGATATATTTTTGGAGCCTTAAACAGCCATTGTATAGTCTGTGACACTTAACGCTACGCAGAAAAAATATGCACGTTGCGTTTTGTACTTAGTAATGTTGTAGAAGTATAGTGTGGGATTTTATGTTTGTATTTAGTAATTTTAGTTTATAAATCATGTTGGATTAAAACTTTCCATCCTAAAATTAACATAAATTACATTTTTTTACTTAAAGATTCATGTAATGTAAAAATAGAACAATGTTCAAAACTAAACGCAAACTATTTAGTAAAAAAAAACAACGGTAGGCGGGAGTTCACATCGTTCATTGTGATTACAATATCTATCAGTAATTGCCGTAATAAGAATGTAACCTTCAATATTAAAACGAATTTGTTGTTAATCTTTCTTTCATTTTTGAGAAAAGCATTATACAAGCCTCAACCAGAAAGAAAGCCTTCCTGGCCTCGTATATAACCGGACCTCACCTGCAGTTCGGTCCTGTTAACTCATCCTTGGCCAGGAAGGCTTACTTACTGGATTCTGCAGTAATGTACTATTACCTATGAAACGTGTATTTACTGGGATTATTTCGCCTTGTAACGTCACATTCACTCACAGAACAAGCCATCATAGTTGCATAATTAATATTATCAATTTATATCTTAAGATTATTATTTAAATACACGAAATTCACCGCCGCGTAAAACAGATGGGACTCTTACTCAAGAAAAAAATTACATATCGGTACATCATTTTTCTCTCTTTTTCTCTTGGGCGGTATGTACTTGATTAGTATCTTTTTGCGTAGCAATAAAATTCTAAATCTATGATCAGCACCGATAATACCGTCATAAATAATATGGACAAGAGAATCCCGGTATGCGCTATTTAATGCGATATGACGCAAGCTAAGACTACGTTGATCATAGGGTACTATTACAGAAACTGGAAACCTATGGCATAAGGGGAAACATACTGTACCTTATTGAATCATACCTGACTAATAGAAAACAATACACAGAAATAACTATAATTAATATTAAAGCGAAGAGAGAAGTAATTTACAGGTCAAACGAACGCACACCTATGTACGGTGTTCCCCAAGGTAATGGGAGTTTTGCTTTTTATTATATACATTAATGACCTGTCCAGTGCAATTGACCACCCCATGACACTCTTTGCCGACGACAGTACAATGAATATAGCATGCAATAATAATGACATATATGAAAATGACATAAATCAAACTTTACATCAATAATATCATGGTTAGATAGAAACAACCTTAAAATTAATTTAGATAAGACAACCATTATGCATTTTAGGCAACGAGTCCAGGCGGTAAATGACATTAAAGCTATGTACAATGACACATTACTTAATAAAGTTGACAACACAAAATTTTTGGGAATTATGATAGACGCAAAGTTGGACTGGAAGGTGCACATCGAATACTTAAGTAAAAGGCTGAGCTCTTCTGCGTATGCCTTATATAAACTTGCCCCAGAACTTAACACAGAGGCATTGGTAACTGCATATCATGGGCTAGTTGCATCGTTGCTACGCTATGATATAATATTTTGGGGAAACTCGACTGACAAAGAAATAGATGTTTATCTAATCTAATCTATCTAATAATGATTCGAGCTATGTTCAATTTGAGTACCATAGACAGCTGTAAGCCATATTTTATAAAATACAAATTATTAACCCTACTTTCACTTTACATTTTCGAATTAGTAACATTTGTAAAACTAAATCCGGAACTATTCCCACGACTAGCTGACACCATCCCCCGTAATAGACGTGACAATAGCCAACTTTGCTTGCACACATCAAAAACAGCCTTAATATCAATGAGTGTCTTTTGTATGGCACCTAAAATGCACAATAAAATACCGAAATTATTTAAAGCTTTGCCAGCAAACCTATTGAAAAAAAAGATGCGATATTTATTAACAGACAAATATTATTACCATATACGTGACTTCCTGAATGACAATATTTTATAATAATGTGACATTATTTTCATTTTTTTTTTCTTTTAAATCATCCTATTATTTTATTAAGATGACATACAAACTAATTTATCAGTTCCGCGCAGGTAGTCACAGCGGACGCGCGTGTCTCACTCCGCTTGACCCGTTAGTGTTTATTTTTTAAGCGATAAGTAATTACGCGACGAATATTGGAATAACGAAAACGGGGTTACTCCTGGTAACAGGGGGCCCTTTATATTAAAATGTTTTTCACCCCAACGTATCAAATACCCTCAATGTCTCAAATACCTCCAATGTCGCAAATACCTACACAGTTGCATCCAACACCCAATACTTCAAGTTATGCCAATGTGACGTCAACAACATGTTTTCCCAAGAAAGATCAAGCAATTATACTGGACTCGATCGATGGAATAACACTCAGGGAGTACCTTATTGCCCTATCGTCTATTATACCAACGTCATCTATTCGATTTATATCTCGTATATCGAATGCACGTATATGTATATACCTAGATTCAAAAAAAACAGCTGACAACCTTATTGAAGAAAAGAAAAAGATTAATATTCATCAAAATGTTCTTGAAATAAAACCTTTAATTACGAGAAACAAAAGAATAGTATTGTCAAATGTTTGTCCCGTAATACCAAATTATGTCATTGAACAAAAATTCGAAGAATTAAATATAAAAATAATGTCGCCTATAACATTTATGAAAATTGGTGTGACTGATCCTGGATTCTCTCACGTATTAAGTTTTAGAAGACAATTATATATTAGCCCAGAAGATGACTCACGTCTTCCAGAATCAATACAGTTCAGCTTTGAAGGTACAAATTACTGGATTTATGTATCTACTGATGCCCTAAAATGTTTTTCTTGCAATACAATGGGCCACTTAGCCAAAAATTGTCCGCAAAACATATCAAAGACTTACCCTCAAGAAAAAGATAAACAAACAGCAGAAGAAATAAATATAATATCTGATAAAAATCATGACTATATACCAGACCCCGTCTTTAATTCTCAAATGATACAAGAATTCACACAACCTGAAATTACCCCTAAAGGAAAAAAACGAATTCATTCTCCAACTGTCAGTGATGCGTCAAAAATTGATGTAACTCAACCTATTGGGTATACAAAAGATGATGATTCTGATATAATAGAATTTGAGACAGATGAAACAGGCAGCAATGTTTCAATTGAAGATGTGGAAGTCAAAACTAAGGCAAAGAAGAAATTGAAAAAGACTGACCTCAGAAATGAAAAAGAAGTTTGGAAAGATATTGAAGACAGTATGATAGAATTAAACAGTGATAAAGCATTTCCTATAAGCTTGGATCAATTTATAAGCCTATTAGATAATTCACGTGGTAAACAAAATATAAAAGAATTAGTATATTCCTATACAGAAAATGTAAAAGACCTAATTAAAATGTGTAACAATTTACATTGTAAAATGAATAAGAGTTTAAAAAACAGATGTTCGCGCCTATCAAGAAAATTACATGAAATGTTGACTACCTCCATTGTTACTGAACAAAAGGATACTATTTAACTACATACATTTATCTTTGTCTTAACTTTAAGTAAGTAACAAATAAATAATATATATATATATATTCCTTGTTATTTATCAATAATATGGACATTATACAGTGGAATGTTAACGGTTACTTTAAAAGATTAGAAAATATAAAACTATTAGTCAGTCGGTTAAGTCCAACCTGCATTTGTTTACAAGAAACTAATTTCACTTCTAGTTATTGTGCTTCTATGAATGGGTACGAAAGTTTTTATAAAAATCGGTTGCAGAGTAACAGGGCCAGTGGTGGAGTAGCTATGTTTATCAAACCACATACCTTTCCTGAGGAAATACAAATAAACACATCTTTAGAAGCAATAGCCATAAAAATTAAATTTCCTTTCGCTATGACCATATGCAATGTTTATCTACCTAATAGTACTCCACTTAACATAAACGAATTCAATCACTTAATTAGTCAGCTCCCGACCCCTTGCATAGTTTTGGGTGATTTCAACTGCCATCATTTTTATTGGGGTTCTGAAAAATGTGATACGAGAGGTCGAATAATAGCTGAATGGCTTGATGAACACCAGGATATACTATTATTAAACAACGGCCAACCTACACATTTTGACAGTAATACTGGTCGTACGAGCAATATTGATCTTACTTTGGCTTCACAAAATATTACGTCATATTTTGAATGGAATGCTTTAGATGATTTGTATGACAGTGACCATTTTCCAATAACAATTAAATCTCTTATTACGCAAGATATACAAAACAATATTCAATTACCTAAAAAATGGATATTTGATAAAGCTGATTGGCTAATATTTAGAGAAGAGATCGATAAAACTATTCCTGTATTATCACCTTTAAGTTCTACCTTTGATTATCATGTCAATGATATTGTTGAAAAGTTCACCCAAGTAATTATTGAAGCCGCTAACAAGTCAATACCAAAAACATCTGGTTCGTTCAGGAAAAACAATTTGCCATGGTGGAATGATGAATGTCAAACCGCAATAAGAGAAACCAAAAAGGCCTTAAAACTGTTTAAAAAATTTGCTAGACATGACCCTAATTCGATATATAAAATTGAATATAAGAAAAAAAGAGCATTCTATAGAAGGCTTCTCAAAGAAAGAAGGAAAAAGTATTGGGAAAATTGGGTATCATCTATTAACAATAAAACCCTTATTGGGGACATGTGGAAAAAGATACAAAAACTTAACCACCGCATCAATAGATTCAACAATATTGTTCTCGAAAAATCTGACGGTACCTTTACATCTGACCCAATTGAAACTTCCTACTTATTAGCTAAAACCTTTGCAACCAACTCTAGCTCGAATAATTATGATAATGATTTTGTACAATACAAAAATAGTCAGGAAATTGAATGTAATTTCGATACGTTTGATAATTCTAACCCAATTAATAAGGAAATATCTATGCATGAATTGTTATCGGTGTTGTCTCAGATAGGAAATTCTAGTCCAGGACCTGACAATATATCTAATATTATAATTAAACATTTGCCCAGCAGTGGACTACATTACTTACTTAAATTATACAACTTTATATGGCAAAAGCAGGTATTTCCAGATAACTGGAAAGAAGCCTTAGTTATTCCCATATTAAAACCTGAAAAAATACCAAGTCTAGACTCTAGTTACAGACCCATATCCTTAACATGTAATCTTTGTAAAATTCTTGAAAAAATTATAAGTAAAAGAATTCGATGGTATTTAGAAACTAATAAATGTTTTTCTCCCTTTCAATATGGATTTCGTCAATTTCGATCAACAATAGATAATTTAATGAACATTGAAAGTGAAGTTCTTGACAGTTTTGCAAATGATAATTATACAGTAATTGTAGCTATGGATATAGAAAAAGCTTATGAAATGGTTTGGAAACACAGGGTTCTAAAATTGTTACAAGATATTAATATCAAAGGGAATGTCCTAGCGTTCGTCAGAAATTTCATGTCAGGAAGATCAATTAAAGTAAGAATAAATAATACTTTATCTAACTCTGTTCCCATAGAAAATGGGCTACCTCAAGGAGCGGTGCTTAGTGTAATTTTGTTTTTAATAGCTATAAATGATGTTTTGTATTCTATGGAAAAACCAGTTAAAGGATTTTTGTTTGCTGATGACCTGACCTTAACTTGTAGTGGCAGGACACTGAATCCTACGTTAAAATTAATACAAAACACTCTAAATAATCTTCAAGATTGGTCCGCGAAATCAGGATTCAAATTTTCTAAAACTAAAACCCAATTCATAATATTGTCTAATAAGAATAGTAAAACTAGAAACATACAATTAACCTTAAATGAACATAGTCTAAAAGAAGTAAATAATTTAAGAATTTTAGGATTAACTTTTGATAAAAAAATGACTTGGAATACACACGTAAATAAACTAAAATCTGAATGCCATAAAAGGTTAAATATAATTAAGGTACTATCATCAACAACTTGGGGTTCTGATAGAAAATGCCTGATTAATACATATCGCGCTTTAATTAGGCAAAAGCTAGATTACGGCTCTGTTATATATGATTCTGCCAAAAGTCGTGTCTTAAATTCCTTAGAAAGCATTCAAAATACTGCTCTTCGTCTTAGTATTGGTGCGTTTAAAACAAGCCCTATTAAAAGCATTTTAGCTGAAGCTGGAGAAATGCCATTAGAATTTAGAAGAAAGGTACTTGTAATTGTGTACGCTATAAATATTCTATCCTGTCCTGAAAATCCATCTTATAATTACTATAGTAAATCAACTTCTACAGATGTAGAATATGAATTTCGACCTAATTTACCGCAACCTTTACGAATTAGAGCAGCTAAATATTTGAAAGAATTAAAACTTAAGATCCCCCCGGTTTTTACAAAAAAATTACTTACCTGCGGTCCATGGGAAACCTATGCCAATGCCAAAAATTTAAGGTATAATACAACTCAATGTATATACAAAAAATTGTATAATGAAATTAATAACAGATATCAGGATTATATAACTTTCTTTACCGATGGATCAGTTAAGGATGGAAGATCAGGAGCCGCAGTAGTGTCTGATGATGATTGCTATCGATATAGACTTTGGAATTTTAATTCAATTTTTAGTTGCGAAGCAATAGCTATACTTAAAGCTTTAGAAATAATACATACTAAATCTAATTCAGAAAAATATATTATTTATACCGACTCGAAATCATGTCTAACAGCATTACAAAATTTAATCAATACAAATCCGCTTATTGTTAATATTAAACAAAAAATGATAAATCTTCTTAATAATAATTACAAATTTCAAATTATATGGATTCCAAGTCATCAAGGTATAGTTGGCAACGAAAGAGCGGATACTGAAGCTAAAAATTCGACCAATGAAAATGAGATTTGCAAAACAATAAAATCTACTCCAACCGAAATAAAAAAATACTTCAAACATAAAGTCAAAATTCTTTGGGATCATTACTGGAAAATAGAAAATACAACTAAATTAATTGGCATAAGAAATTCAATTTTTGACAAATCTATTTCATTCAGATTAAGAAGGGATCAAGTTTTTTTATCAACTCTGATTTTTATAACATTATATATTATTAATCTTGATTTTGCAAGATATATTATGATTTTATTGTATTTCTCTTTGACATTATTTTATTTTACTATTTAACTACAATTCTCTGTTACATTTTATGATTTGATTATACCTCTCTGACATTTTTTTATACTTTTTAGGGTTGCGTACCTCTAAAGGTAAAACAAGCAACCCTTATAAGATCACTTTCTTGTCCGTCTATCCGTCAGTCCGTCTGTCCATCTGTCCGTTTGTCTAGACCTAGAAAGTTGAAATTTATACCAGATACTGAAGTCTATAGTCCCTATTAGGTGTATAAAAATACAAAGTACAAGGTCCTGAATCAACACGATAAAAAGATATAAGCAAATTTAGATTTTCGTGAAAACTTGTAGGTAAGTACCAAAATTTACCTTAATTTTCAACTTTGAAGAGGCGGCACACTTGGCCACTGAGGGTGCGTCCCTGGTCATTAGCCGCATTGAAGCGCTTGGTCTTAGGGTGGCGCTCGAGAAAACGGAAGCCCTGGTATTTTATGGGCCCCGCCGCCGACCACCGGCGGGCGCTCACATTACCTTAGGTAGTGAGCGAATTATGGTGCGGACGCACATGAAATACCCAGGCCTGGTCCTGGACCGTAGGTGGAACTTCGGCGAGCACTTTTGCGGACTTGCCCCGAAGCTTATTGGCACAGCTTCCGCCCTAAGTCGGCTACTGCCGAATCTGGGTGGACCGAGTGTGAGTTGCCGACGCCTTTACACGGGGGTGGTGCGCTCGATGGCGCTGTACGGCACCCCAGTATGGGCGAACTCCCTGACTGCCCAGAACAAGGCTCAGCTGCGGAGACCGCAAAGAGTCATGGCCGTCAGGGTAATACGCGGATACCGCACAATCTCAGCTGAAGCGGCATTCGTATTAGCAGGAACACCCCCGTGGGATCTGGAGGCGCGAGTGCTCGCCGAAGTTTACCAACGAAGTGCGGCAATTCGGGCGGAGAATGGCAGCGGCCCGTCGCCCGAAGTGGTGTTGAGGTGGCGCAGAGAGGCGCAGACTGCCATCATGAGGCAATGGGCGGAGAGGCTGGAGACTCCCAGCGCAGGTCACTGGACTGTTGGGGCTATCCAGCCAATCCTGGAGGAGTGGATACGGAGGCGACACGGGACGTTGTCGTTCCGTTTAGTGCAGGTATTATCGGGGCATGGCTGCTTTGGCAAATACCTGCACACAGTGGCAAGACGGGAGGCGACCCCCATGTGTCACCAGTGCGGTTGCAACCAGGACACGGCCCTGCATACTCTCGAGCAGTGCCCTGCCTGGGAGGCGCAGCGTCGTTTTATGACGGCAGACATTGGCCAAGACCTGTCACTGCCAGCCATTGTTAGGGCAATGGTCGGCAGTGAAAGGGCATGGGAGGTGGTTGCGTCTTTCTGCGAGGATGTTATCTCGCAGAAAGAAGCGGCGGAGCGGGCCAGGGAGGCAGACTCTCTCGCTGACCCGATTCGTCGCAGAAGGGCAGGACGGCGCAGGCGGCGAAACGCCGACCTGATGCCGCCATAACAGGGGTCAGCGAATGATAGATCGGGGTTTCTATCGTTCATGCTGCACGGCCCCTGGAGTTGTGGTGATATCCCAGTGCACCCGGATATCGCCAAAGGAGAATGGAGCCCGGAGGCGGGCAAAGAAGAAGGAGCCCAGAAGTGGGCCACGCTGGATGGGTCGCGAATGTCATGCGTAGCAGTTCTCGCGGCCCACCCATCAAGGCAAAAGTAGGTGCACAGGCGGAGTTTTTAGTGGGTGCAAGACCCACATAACCGCGTCGTGTCCCCGGACAGCGCGGTATGCGTTAGGCATTTTCTTCGCAGGGAAAAAAAAAAAAAAAGGAGTGAGGTGTTGGACTCCCCCGCGACGTCTAAGAGGGGCGCGCGTGGAACACTACGCGCCGCCACCTCGGGTCCTGATGTGTTGGGGGCGACGGACGTCCCCAAGTCCGTCACCTCTGGACCCATTTAGGGGGGCTGGAAGAGGGCGTTGTGCGCCCTCTGCCGACGCCCGGCGCGTCTGCTGCGGATTGGGTAAGCGGATGAAATCTCCCTCTCCCTCTCCGCAGCCTCCTTCTGCGAGACGACTGTTTCGCAGAAGGATACCACCGCGTCCCAGGACTCCTCTCTGCCGACCATAGACTCGACTACGGCCGGCAGCGACAGGTCACTGCCTACTTCAGAGATGAGGGCACGGCGTGGCTCCTCCCAAGCGGCACACTCTGCCAGCGTATGCCGCGCCGTGTCCTCCCGGCAGTCGACGCAGTGGTGACACCGGGCGTCCGGCTCCCTGTTTATGCGACACAGGTACTTCCCGAAGCAGCCATGCCCCGATAGCACCTGCGTCACCCGAAACGACAGGGAGCCGTGCCTCCTCCCGAGCCAGCGCTCGAGCACTGGCCGGACGGCCTCGATGGTAATGAGGCCGGCGGTAGGGCGTGAAAGCCTGTCCCGCCATTCCGCCACCAGGACCTCACGAACCTGAGACCGACGCAGCTCCATATGTCGCTGCATCGGCCCTTCGCCCGGCGCCCGCGCTTCCTCGCGCCACCGGTACAGTGACGCGAGTACCTTCGCCTCCAGGTCCCAGGGTGGGGATCCGGCCAGTACACAAGCCGCCTCGCAGGAGATCGTGCGATACCCCCTGATGACTCTGACGGCCATAGCTCTCTGCGGCTTTCGCAGAACAGCGATGCTGCCGGCCGTCAGGTCAGTCGCCCAGATCGGGGCCCCATACAGGGCCATCGATCGCACGATCCCCACGTAGAGCCGCCTACAGGCGGCGCTCGGTCCCCCCAGATTGGGAAGCAGCGTTGACAGCGCCCCAGCCGCGCCCAACAACTTGGGCGCCAGCCGCCGGAAGTGGGGGCCGAAATCCCACCGGCTGTCGAGCACCAATCCTAGGTATTTCATGGTAGACTCGACAGCGATTCGAGCCCCCCCGACCACGATGTGGGCATCGGGTGGTGGCGCCCGCCGGGGGCCATGAAAGACCATGGCCTCCGACTTGTTGAGGGCCACCTCCAGGCCAAGGCGCCGTATGCGGCTCACCACCTGTGAGACCGCAGCCGTCGCTAACAACGCTGCTTCCCTGTACGAACTCCCCCGGGCAGTAGTGTCCAAGGACACCGCCAACATCACCCCACCCCGGGACACCGCTTCCTCCGCCAGGACTCTCACCTGCGATATTGCGTGGATGGTGGAGCCGAACTGGCTTTCGTCCAGGTCCGGCCCCTCTCTGCACAAGTGGCTGACGAGGTGGGCAGCGAGTATCCGTTCGAACAGCTTACCCACCTCGTCTAGCAGCACTATGGGCCGGTACGCGGACGGCGAGTCCGCAGGGCGCCCCGCCTTCCTGAGCAGGACCAGACGACCAGATTTCCACAAAGTGGGAAACTGGCCCCGCTCAAGGCACGCTGTGAAGAGTCCTCTCAGCCAGGGCTCTAGCTCCTTCAGAGCGAGGGCTAATACGTAGCCGTGGATCCCGTCGGGCCCCGGTGCCGACCAAGAACGCTCGGCAAGCGATGCTCGGGGTTGGGATAAGATTGAGATAATGGATGAGGTAAAAGATGAAAGTCAGTATAGGGTTAATAAATTCACTGTATTGTCTGGACACAATTAAGAAATTAAGCCTAATTTATACTAAGGTGAATGATATGGGATTATGAGTCACGCGCACGGTATGCTGCCGAATTACGTACTGAACTATTGCTGTGTAAGTGCAATAATATAAATGATGGAAACATACTGAGCGGGTGGCGTAATAATGCTGACCCAGGTAAACGTACTGTACGGTGGTAGACCCGTACATGCTCCCGGGGGCAAAGATAGGGGTTAGTAGGATAAAGATGGAGATGAGATTTACAAGATGATAAACAATATTCAACTTATCAGCTATATGACAGGGATAGGGATTAGTAGTGAGAGATTAACAATATTTCGAACAATTACAAGTAGTCTAGAGCAACTACTTATCTTAGATCGGGAAGGGAAAATACGCGAAAAACCGGGGACGACGCCCTATCTTCTGTTTGTAAACAATCGCTAGATTTAATAAGATTTTTGGGAACACTTTTCACAGATTGACTAAATTGCCCCTTTTCCCTAAGATCACAACACTCACTCACTGCCCTTTTCACTTTGATTAAAGATTGCCCTTTTTCCCTAACCGCACTACACTCACTTATAACACTCTCATTTCCGGGATGTGAAGAGATCGCAGTAGCAGTAGGTGCCTCTCCAGCAGGCACCGAGGGTTCTCGACGTGTTGACCGCCTGAGACGCCGCCAACAGTATACCGCTGCAGTTATCAGGATTCCAAGGATTAGAGCATACAAGACGCTATAAAGATGTACGTCGTGATAGGATATTTTATCACTCCATGTTTCAGTTTGTTTCATGATCTCAATCTTTTTCTGTATATCTTCAAATTGTCGTAATATTTCAGAATTATTAGGATTAATTTCAGGAGATTCAGGGGTAGATATGTTGAATATATGATTAATAGGTGATATTTGTGGCGCAATCATTCTTGGACCAATACTCATTTTGCTAGACAGCCTTTTAGTAGAATGGACAACGAAATTGTCCGTCTTTATCATACAGCCTTCCTCCACATTCAACAGACCTGCGTTCATTATTTTAATGGCGGTAATTTCGCCGTCACAGAGAAGTTTAAAGTTGCATTCATTACAACAAAAATAATAATATTTATTATCCACTGTTAATTCTTTCCAAATGTTTTTACAAGGGGTTCTAATAGTTTCACAGGTTCTTGTGTGTGGGATCGTTTCACACAAGCTGTGATCATCTTTTAAGATATTTATAGGGTTTTTTATATGACATAAAATCATCCCAGGATTTTGTCTTATACAAGACTGGAGATCAGCATCAGTAAGGGTTACGTATGAGTCTTTTCTGAGGTTAATGGCAGCAAAACTTGAGATAGCTTTCACATGTATCATGTCATGGTTCAATAATCGTGGGACTGGAATGAGATTAAAGATTTCGTAAAGGTCTCTTTCGATGAGGGGTATTCTTATTTCAATGATCAAGTACTTACTATAGTACTTAGTCCGCACTTTTATCAAGTTGTAGAGATCCTTGAGATTCAATTGGTCGACAGGAAGTGCCATGTCTTTGGGGATATGTGCTGATATAGAACTTAATTCCGTTCTCAGCTGTTTAGGAGATATAAGATGGAAGTCCAATTTTCCATTGTAAATATTAGTTATCGTATCAAGAATGGAGTCTTGTATTTTCCTGAGGCTATACAGTAAGTTATTCGCCGTCATAGCAGATGCTAAGAAATCGGTAACTAAAGTCATGTTCTGTACATGGCGTTGAAGATCTTGATAGGATTCTTTAAGGTAATTAAACTTTTGATTTATCGATTTATGATGTTTGTTCGCAGCTTTCTCCATTCTTTTCATAAGATTAAACTCGGCTTCCACGATTGAGGTTTGGTTTTTCCAGAGGTTATACAAATGTTTATCATTTTCTTTCAAAAGGTCGATGTCTTGTGCGTATTTCTCCGCAAAACGCTGATCTAGTACGCCAAACAAGCTGTTTGCGACGTAGCCTACTCCGTCTATTAGTCCACGACGCCGGCGCCGCCGCTCATATCCAGTTACAAATGATTCATTCATTGTCAACATACTATCGTAATGTTTAATTTCTTCGAACTCGTGCCCGAGTTGTAAGATGATACCGGCGCAAGGTGTGTGTTCTTTAATAGTTGAGCATAATGTTTCAAGATAATTGATATACTTCTCGAGTGCCGACGTGCCTTCTTTGTAGGGATATGTGTCATAATAAACAATTAAACGCCAATCGTCTCTAATAAGATGCATGTTGGAGATTTTATCGAAATAAACGCTGTTGTTGCTCAAAGGGGTAGAGCTATAAGATGCTTGAGATAAGTTTATTAGTGACAATAAGAATAGCGTTAATGACAGAGCTATAGTCGACAAGGAGATACGCTTGGGATTTTTCTTCCTTGGTGCTTCATCCTTTATCATCGTGTCACTAGGAGGATTATTGTCTCTGTCCGCTGGTAATAAAGATAGCTTAACAACAGGCCGTTTTAGGAAACCATTTTTGGTTTTAAGGGTAACGACTCTGACGTGTCCGTCAGAACCAGGATGCAGTTCTACTATACGCCCTAGAGCCCACTTTCCAGGTGGAAGATTTTCATCTTTGATGATAACAATATCGTTGAGACTGAGATTCCTTTGGGATTGTCTCCATTTTGCTCTAATGGATAACTGTGAGAGATATTCATTTTTCCACTGGGCCCAAATATGTCTATAAATTTTTTGTACCAAGTGCCACCGCGTCCTTAGATCATTTTCTGTTTCAAAGATCGTTAAGGTAGGCCCACTTGCAAGAAAGTGTGCTGGGGTTAAGAAGTCTATGTCCTCGGGATCCTCCTTCAAAGGACAAAGTGGTCGAGAGTTTAAACAACCCTCGAGTTGAGACAGGAGGGTACTATATTCTTCGTAGGTGAGTTTTTGCTCACCAACAACACGCCTAAGATGGTGTTTTAAACTCTTCACCGCAGCTTCCCAAAGTCCGCCAGCAGAAGGCCATGACGGAGCATTAAAATGCCACTCAATGTTCATTTCTGCGACGATAGATAATGTTTCTTGGCTTGATAATATTTCTGAGATTTCTAAGATTTCTTGTTTTAGAATCTTGTTAGCTCCAATGAAGTTAGTTCCTTGATCACTGTAGATGTGCCCGGGAACTCCTCTTCTGGCTGACATACGTCTGAGCGCTGCAATAAAAGCCGACGCTGTGAGATCAGATACGAGTTCTAAATGTATGGCCTTTGTAACCATACATATGAATACTGCAACGTATCCTTTATCTGTTTTGATGCCGCGACCTTTGTTCGCTTTCACCAAAACATGTCCAGTGTAATCAATACCGGTATGATAAAAGGGTCGACTAGGATTTACTCTGGATGAAGGCAGGTCACCCATGAGTTGATGTTTTAGAATGGGATCGTGTCTCCTACACTTTACGCACGTTCTTAATAGTTTTTTTGTAGCGCGGTTTCCTCCAATTATCCAATATTTTTGTCGTATAAATCCACTCGTCATTTTGACTCCACCATGGAATACAAATCTATGGGATTCGTCTATTATAAGGTCAGCTAATTTAGTTTTATTTGGGATGATAATGGGATGCTTCATTTCGGGGTCTAAACTTGAATGTTTTAGCCGTCCACCGACACGGAGTACTCCGTGGGTGTCTAAGACAGGATTGAGATTCAAGATCTGGCTTTTTCTGTTTAAAGGTTCACCTTTTTCAAGTTGAGATATTTCCTCGAAAAAGTATTCTTGTTGCACATATTTTATTATCATTTCCGTCGCTCGTTTGAGGTCATGCAGAGTAAGATAGTTTTCACGCTTCTTTTTGTAAATCAAGATGTCGTTGAATTTGTTTACATAGGCTAGAACTCGTATAATTTTCTTGTAACTGCTGTATTTCTCTAATAACTGTTTTATAACGGAATTGCTAGAGTCAGCAGTAATTGTGTTTACTAGCTTTTTCTTTCTAAGATCTTCAGTTGTTTTATATAAGATGGGTTCTGGATTCTTTTCAGGATTGTATTGAGGTAACCAATCGGGTCCGTGCCACCAAAGTGAATGATTTGCTAAATGGGATGCGGTCAGACTACGGCTAGCGCAATCTGCGGGATTTTCTTGGGATTTCACATACCGCCACCTATTTTTTGGGATAATTTCGCAAATCATTTTTACTCGATTGGCAACAAAGGGTTTCCATTTTTCTGGTTCACCACTTATCCATCCTAGTACTGCCATGGAATCTACCCAGCCATAAGCTTGGATTTTGAGATCAGATAGAGATGAGATTATTTTGGTCATAAGTTTTGATAATAAAAGAGCTCCACTAAGCTCCAAGCGAGGTATAGATTGAGATTTTTTCAGAGGTACCACTTTGGATTTTCCAGCAACAAGAGTTATGTATGTCTTGTGTTTTCTTGTAATTTTACAATAAACAACGCAAGCGTAGGCCTTTGTGCTAGCATCACAAAACCCATGAAGCTCAATTATATCATTCTCCATGGTTTGTATCCATCGAGGTATTTTAAATTGGGATATATAAGGTAAGTCAGCCTTTATTTTATTCCATTCCAGGGCAATATTATGAGGAATCGGTTGATCCCAACCTAATTCCGTTTTCCATGTTTCTTGAAATAATATTTTGAGTTTTATTGTGACTGGTGACACCCAGCCCAAGGGGTCAAAGATTTTTGAGATTTCAGACAAGAATTGTCGTTTTGTTGGGATACCTTCTGTGGTCATTTCTATTGGATGAAAGATAAAATAGTCTTCTTTTGGATTCCAGCGAAGGCCTAAAGCTTTTGTAGATTCTGGCTGTTTAAAATGAAATTCTTCATCTTGAGGATTAATATGATCGTCTAAAAGTTCCGGCAAGTTCGAGCGCCATTTTCTAAGATTGAGGCCGCCGGACTTAAGAAGGTTTGTCATATCTGCTTTGAGATTTTTAGCGGCTGTCGCGGTATGAGCTCCATGCATGAGATCATCCATGTAAAAAGAGGTTTCTAATATATCAGGAGCGCTGCTATTGGGATAATTTGGCCTTTCATCGATGGCAAGTTGTTTCAGTGTCATCATGGCCAGGAAGGGTGCGGCTTTTGTACCGTAGGTGACAGTCGCTAGCTGATATTCTTGCAAAGGTTGGGATTGATGATTTCTCCAAATAATTTTCTGGAACTTTTGTTGATCAGGATGTAGCCAAATGTTACGGAACATCTTTTCAATATCAGCCGTGAATGCGTATTTAAACTGTCTCCATTTTAGGATGAGACTTAAGAGATCCTGCTGCAGGTTCGGCCCCCTGCACATAAGATCGTTGAGGCTGTGACCCGTAGAGGTTTTTGCAGAGGCATTAAAAACAACTCGTAATTTTGTAGTTAATGACTCAGCTCTAAGTACGCCATGATGGGAAAGGTAGCAATCTGGAGTTACGTTGACATGTGTCGCAACGGGGATCATGTGTCCGAGCTCTAAATACTCGGACATAAACAAATTATAATCACGTGCCAAGTCTGGTTGCTTAATTAATTTTCTTTCTATTTGAAAGAATTGTGCAATGGATTTATTTTTAGATTCACCCAACTGTTCTTCAAAATTTTCTTTAAAAGGTATTTTCACGACATAGCTGCCGTCTTCGCGCCTTGAGGTTGAGGATTGAAAGAAGTCAATGCAAGCTTGATCTTCTTGAGATATTGATAAGGGTTCGCGAATATCCTCCATTTCCCAGAACTGTTGGATATCGGTGAGATTGTTTAGGATCACATTGCACTGAAATGTTTTACAGTTACCGCTTAGGATCCATCCCAGCTGTGTTTGCTGGGCAATGGGTAATATTCCCTCGGAACGGCAGATACCATCCAATAGGATTTGGGAATAAACGTCAGCGCCGAATAAGATATCAACTGGCCTACTTTTGTTGAATTCAGGATCAGCTAGGATTATTTGGTTAAGAGTTGGCCAGTTGGGTTTAGTGAAGGTATGACTAGGCAAGTTCTTGACTAGTCTTTTCATTATAAATACATCGGATTCGAAAGTGAAGTCATTAATTGCTGACATGCACTTAATAGAGATCATGCCCTTGCAGCTATTTTCATTGTTTCCGATTCCAGAGATAAGTCCAGTGCATTTTTGCCGACGTAGGTTTAGGAGCTGTGCAGCTCGTTCAGTAATGATTGAGGTCTGAGATCCCTGATCTAGAAGAGCTCTCATTCTTTCGTAAGATCCGTCAGCTGCTTGAACCTTGATAATTGCTGTCGCGAGGAGTATTTCTGTAGGATCATTTTGCATAGATACTAAGGTGTTCATATCTTGCTGAGGTGGAGATTTCGTAATAGTGGCAGTGTTCGGCCCCGATCGCGACGCATTCGAATTAGCATTTATTGACGTAAAACATTCATGTAGGATCGTATTGTGGTCTTTATTGCACTCTTTACACTTTACTTCCGAAAGGCATTTTCTACCTTCGTGATAGTGCAAACAGTTGACACAAAGGTTCAAATTTGCGATTGCGTTTCTACGAGCCGATGGATGCATTTTTGCCAGCTTTTGGCAATTTTGTATGCGATGATCGCTTGCATCGCAAATACCACATTGCTTACGTCTTTCGTTATTTTTCCAATTGGACTTTGACGATTGCGAAATGACCTGGTTTGTCGAATAGGCATGCTTTGTGGTGTTGTTCTTTTGTTTGAAACGAGAACTAAATCCATTTGAATGAGATTGTTGATTATTAAGATAGCCTTTAGATGATGAAGATGCTTGTTGGGATTGAGATGACCTTTGAATGAAGGGTTCTTGTTTCTTCCGTGAAGCTTCCAGCGACGTAAACTTATTCTCCAAAAACCGAAGAAATTCTTCCAATACTGGCAACTCCTTTGGAGCTTTCAACGAATCTATATAGTCTTCGTTGGTTTCAGGGTCTAACTTCTCCGCTAGGATACATACGAGGAAGGGATCCCAAGTAGATACATCAATGCCGAGATTTTTCATAGCGTTCACGCTTTCGTACGTTGTATCGTGGATCCGTTTGAGGTGACTCACTGATTTTTGCTGAGATGGCGGGATATTTAGGAGGTTTTTGAGATGAGATATAAAAATGCGACGCTTATTGTCATAGCGATGCGTAAGGATATTCCAACAAACCGGGTAGTTATCTGAACTTATTTGAAGATGTTGGATTAATTTTTCTGGCTCGCCCTTGGTCTTACTTTTCAGGAACTGCATCTTTTGGGCATTCGATAACGATGGATTATTGTGTACAGTTTCTGTAAAAAGATCTTTGAAGGATATCCAGGACGTATAACTTCCTTCAAAGGTAGCTATTTCCATTTTTGGGGTCGATTTCTCAATATGAGCCACCGACCACATCTTTCGGTTAATATCCCTTTTCAACGTTTTATAATATTTCTCGTAGTTCGAGAATTGCTCGTCGTACTGGGCGTTGGAGCCGTTGAGCTCGTTGTCCAGTTCCCAGTGTAGGGTGTCAATAGCTGTCCAACGTGTTTTTAAAGTTTTCAGGATGTCTTCAAACTCCCACTTTTCAGAGATAAGATTGAGATCAATGTCAGCAGCTTCTCTTGAAAATGCCCTAAAATTAGTAGCCTGTTTCTTCAAGAGGTCTTCTATATTAACGCTATCCTTAGGAGGATTATTTTGAGATGAGAGATCCGAGGTTTGAGATATTGAAGATGGTTGAAAAGTAGGGGGTTTCAAAACCGGGGTTTGAGGTCTATCTGTGGAAGGTTTATAATTCTGAATGGCTGTTTTAATATTGCTGTATTTCACCTTCATTTGATCATACTGATCGGTAGTGAAATACGCATGAGATCGATCACCAAAGGATAACAAATTCATATGATTGTTATGAAACACAGTAAAATATTGCTCTAGGCTTTCTAATCGTCGACGTAGGTAGTCGGAGTTCTTCCGCTCTGCTCCATCTTTCTTGAAGTTGGAGTAAAGCCTATCTATGTCTTCAATGATTTGCTGTTGAGTAGCTAAGATGCTTTCCATTGTAGCCATAGTAAAAGTTAGAAGAAATATACTTTACTTGTAGGGTTTCTTCGGGGGCGAATAGGATCGCGAGATGAGACAAAGTGGCGCCTTCCTAGGCACCGGGATTTACCAGGATCACGAGATGAGTCAAGGTGGCGCCTTCCTAGGCACCGGGATCACGAGATGAAACAAATTGCAATCCGGGCCAAGAACGTGGGTTCTTGGCCCGGAGCCGCATCACGGCACACATACCTGCCTACACGAACTGAAGAGGAAAAAAACCGGCCAAGTGCGAGTCGAACTCGTGCGCCGAGGGTTCCGTACCTACCCATTATACAGGCAAAGATACAGATAAGCATTCAAAGCGTGATATTCGCGGTTTCTGGAAGAGCGCTAATAAATTGAGCATTCGGCCAGGCCTGCCTGTTAGTGAGAATGGTGTGAGTGATGCGAAGGATATTGCGAACCTTTTTAGAAATCAGTTTGTTTTAAAGTCACCGCTAGGGAGCTCTTGTGAGATGCTGGATGCTTAGCTCTGTTGTCGCAAGGTGGGCACACGTGTCAGTGCCAAAGGTGTGGCCAAGGTCATCAGGCCTTCGTCTAGAGGTAAGTCCCGTGGACATGACGGGCTCAGTAGCTCATCGTTTGCAACACGCCGGTCCTCACTTACCGAGGCTTTTGGCACTGCTGTACAATTGATGTATTGGTCATTCATACTTGCTCTCTGACCTATTGAGGACGATTGTGGTACCTACCCATTGTTAAAAGTAAAACAGGTGATCTTTCGGATAGGGGAAACTATAGATTTCTCCAGCAACCATAGTCGCTAAGGTGCTTGATGGTCTGCTTGGTGGTATGCTTGATACACAGCTAAACGAACATCTTGTGCTGCACGAAAATCTGTTCGGGTTTCGGCCAGGACTTTCTACAGAGAGAGCAGGGGGGAGCAATTTGTATATGAATGCCCTGATTGAGACGCTTCACAGTCAACATGTCGGTTGGCATATTAACGGTGTATGTGTAAATAATAAGCTTTGAAGAACAATGCTGACATTGAAAACAGAACGGAACGGAGGGCTCTTTCCGTGCGTGTGAATATGATAGCTCGCAGGTTTGCACGTTGTACTGCAGAAGTAAAGGTGACGCTCTTTAGAGCATTCTGTACCACCTTCTACACATGCAGCCTGTGGGAGAAGTATTCACGGGCGTCGTATGGATCCCGTCGTGTCCAGTATAATAACGCGTTCAGAAAACTGATGGGGTTGCCTTGGCGTTGTTGTGCGTCAGGGATGTTTGCAGCGGCGCGTGTGGATTGTTTTTACGCGATAATGCGCAAATGCGCAACATCAATGGTGACCCGAGTAATGGAAAGCCCTAACAGGGTTCTGAAAATGATTATTGACAGAGTGGACTGTCCGTATATGGTTCACTGCTGTCAGTTACATGTGGCACAGTATCGTGTTGTTTACTAATACTTAGTTTGAATGCACATTGTTATTAATCCTATATGAATCTTTGCTCGAGATAAAGTTTGAATTTGAATTATACCGCCATCATAATAAAATTAGTATCATTTTTATTGGTGGCTAAGTTTTAAAGATATGGAAAAATCTAGAATTTCGCGAATACTTGAAAGTAAGTAAACTTGAAAGTACCATAATTTATCTTAAAACTCAACTTTTATTTTTTTTTGGAGTTTTTCCTTTGTTTGCGCTGTAAGACCTAACTTTTTGCCAAATTTCGTGATTCTAGGTCAACGGGAACTACTACTTCCGGTTGACCTAGAATTGTCAATTTTGGTTAAAAGCAAGGTCTTACAGCACAAGAGAAAATTCAGAAAAAAAATATAAAAGTTGAAAATTAAGGTAAATTTTGGTACTTACAAGTTTTCACGAAAATCTAAATTTGCTTATATCTTTTTATCTTGTTGATTCAGGACCTTGATTTTTATACACCTAATAGGGACTATAGACTTCAGTATCTGGTATAAATTTCAACTTTCTAGGTCTACCCGTTCCTGAGAAAATCGTTGGTGACACACGGACCGACAGACAGACGGACAGATGGACAAGAAAGTGATCTTATAAGGGTTCCTTTTTTACCTTTAGAGGTACGGAACCCTAAAAAGGGTAAAAAGGGGCAAGAGGACCACTTGGATTCCGCGTCAAATTGGCGTTGTTGGATAGCGTGATTTGGATGCAACGTCCTTGAAAGTTTTTAATTGTGATTTTGTTTTAATTAAGGAATGGAGACTGTTTATTTTTTAACTCATCCTATCAACTATTTTGTGTACACGTCGATTTAAGACAAAAGATCAAGGGCTGGTTTCTGAATTGAATATACAGAGTTAAGGATGTTTCAAAGTTTCACAGTTTATGGATGTTTATGGATATGCGCGAGGTGTAATAATACGACTGTCTGGTAATGAACTTCTTTTATTACTGACAGTAATCTTTGTTACTGACTAAGATGGCGCAAGTGAGCGGGCGAGGTTGCACACACACACACGTACACATCATAAATACTCAACTTCAAAATTCTTAGTCCAGAAATCTAAGGTAAATGTAGTTTTTCAAAAGTCAAGCAATTTCACAATATTAGGTATACGGAATGAAAATTCTATTTTCTAACTCAAGAATAATATTTGCCTCAAAATGAATAAGTATAATTTATGTTCAACAAAATGCATTATCTAAGAATGAACGCATAACTTAGAATAAATATAAAAACTATTATCAAGAATTCTAATATATCGTGAAATATTATATTACGTGATTGTATGCGATATTTGCATTAAAACATTATGGTATGAACCGTTTGAAGTTGAGAAAAATACGGATATGAATGAATTCTTGCATTTTATTGTTTTAAAATTTCATAGAATTTATTGCTCGAAGAATATTTTTATTTATTGTTATGTTGTTATTTCTAACGCTAAAGGCCAACGGCACAAAAGAATAAAACCCTGCCTAGCTTTTCAATTTAAACATAGCTATATACAGCTAAATGAGTCTGGATGTTATTGTGTACAGTCAGCTGCACGTCCATGCTGTTAACAATATTACTTTGAAGGTTGTTATTTGTAGAAGTGTTATGAACTTGATATTGATATTGATATGCCATTGACCGTCCTGCATAAGAAGAATCGGGAAATCCTCTGGTCAGTGGAGGAAGAAGATATTTCCATCCAGTTCCTTAAACCTCATAACAAGCTTATCCTTTTTGCGGCTTCTAGTCTAACCAGATTAAGCTGATTGTCAGTATTTTATATGGAGCGAGGCGACCCAGTGACTGGGTAACACGAAATCGTTTAGCAAGGCTGGTTTAAAATTTTCGGGTTTGTAATGAATACCCGAAGCGACTGTCAAAGATGAACAAATTTTAATGGCAGCCGGGATCAAACTACTTAACGAGCTTTCCTAGACATGGTATTTTTTAGGTTATCCTATGTACACTGTCCCAATTTCGGGCAAAGGCCTCCCCTAAATCCTTCAAGATTTTATTTTCCTGAGCCACCTCGTACTAACCCTTACAGTAGGCGTGTAGGTCGTCACGCCTTCTTATTTATTGAACAAGGCACACCAACGACTCATTTACAAATTAATATCAGAAAATAACATTCAGAAAAGATCCTGTGTAAGCAAGTTACTTGTAGGCATGCACATCATTGTCAAAGAAAGTCACATAAAATAAAATAAGAATTTAAACAAACATAAAGTAAAATCAAAGGACTTAAATAAAATTAAAATAAAATAAAATTACATAAATTAAACCAAAATAAAATAATGTCAAAATAAAATCAAAACAAAATAAAATAAAATTTTAATATAAATGTCGTGGATTAAATTGGTATTCGATAAAATTTACTTTAAAAACTAAATTAAAATATTAACAGAAATTATATAAAACATACATTATTATTATTTATTTTTGTATACATATGTCTTACATTACCCTCAACAAGATTCCAACCGATAAATGTGCATCCATAACCGCAGATTACACAGCATTGTTCCCACCCCATGCGCTACATACACCATATTACCTTTGTACCTTCATATCTGTGTTAACACATTACTTCAACATAAACCTGCGGCTGCGTTGTATCTGTGCTAATACATTCACGCCCTGATGCATCGACAAGTGTGTAACAGTCACATGATTGCAATGTTACTTCTTGTCTGACACCGTTAACGTGGCAACATACGTCTAAAATGTTTGGACCGGCAGCTTCACTAGGATAATCAGGTAATTTACTGACATGTCTTTACTGTCTAGTTGCTTTGATCAGTCAAATGCCGACATTACATACATTAGGATAAAACCCCTGTGACAGACGAACAAACAAGAAGTGATCTTATACAGGTTCCATTTTAGTTTTAACGTGGAACCCACAATACAAATCCCTTGCCTTTCATCTCTGTCCCCCAATTTCTTGATATCTTGCTATAAGTTAATTGGAAAAACGATGAACATTTTTACTTGCAAGCTTTGCTTTGTGATCACAAAGTATTACAATTTTGACAGCTTGGCGGGCTGCACCGGTCGCTGTCAATTTATTGCTCTGTGTTTGTGACTAACATAAAATTGTATACGCTGCATTATCTACCAAGCCCTCATTCCAACGCCCGTATCCTCCCAGTCCATATTACAGCGATGCCACAACAACATGCACCCGTTTACTGCATCCATACGGCTGCTTATTGCACTGTATGCACACATCTAACCCTGCAGCACTTATTGCAATATATGCACTCATTTAACCCTGCAGCACCGCGCGTGGCAATGTTACCACGTACGGGTTAATATGGGTTGCTCCCGGTTATGTCTGGGATTTACGGAATACTATGTTTATTAAAGCGTTGCTGAGATATAATTTAGTCAGTATATGTATGTGTACGTTTATGGAGAGATTGCAGACAGTCAGAGTTGTAACTATGTGTGTCTGTTAGTATAGGTTCACTTTTCATTAAAAAAGAACGTAATTTAAAAAAAATGGTTATCTGTGAATTCTAAAACTCAACACTTTAAGAGGTACTCGTGACTTGAACGGACGCCGCGTGAGAAGAGTTTCAGAAAGAACTTAGGAGAGGCTTTAGTCCAACAGTGGGACAGAAATGGCTAGTACCTGGAAATTTAATGAAGAATTTATCTGGCAGTATTACTAGCAACTGACGAGACAGTATCTCTTATTTGTGTATTAAATTAAAATCCACTGTTGATCATGGTCTCTGATGACTACGGTTTTTTTCGCGATGTTTTTCTTCACCATTTTGGAAGCAGAGCGATAAAATAAATTAGTGTTAACAAAAAAAACCGCACAAGTGCGTGTCGAACTTCGCACATTTAGGGTTCCGTACCAAACGGCAAAATTAAGTTGGTTATAATAGGAAAAATGAGGGAAGCAAAATCTGGTTTAGCAATATATTGGTATTTGTTAGTAAAATATACGTAATAATAAACATTATAACCAAATTTGAAGTTCATAGGTGGGAAGTTAGAAAATTCTTCGAAACAAAATTCTGTGAAAAAGCTGACTTTGGTGGCTTCTCATTCCTTTATTTTCCAAAATGTTTTAAAACAAAAAACACAATGTGTATCTACTCAACGACCTTTAAACAATGGTATCCCACTCGATGGCGTAGGTAATTTTTTTTCGTGCTAGGCATCTGATCATTCGTTGACTCGTCATTTTTTGACAATTTGTATGGCTTTGGGTCAACAAGATACTTATACTGTGAAAATTTGAAGACTGTAGCCCCAACCGTTTGGCTGTAAAACCTGTGTGACAGACGACAGACAGACGGACACTTGAGTGACAGCAATAGGGCTCCGTTTGGACTCTTCGGGTACGGAGCCCTAAAGAATACACAAACCAAAAGCAATTCGTCGTGACGAGACCCTCGCAGACTTGTATCGACCACCTATCAGTTCCATTTTCCATCCAATTGCCTCTATTGACAACTTCGAAATTAGGACACCGGGCCACCTACTACTCGCTCTTTATGCCTCACAAACACTCACCACTCAATTTTCAACACCGTGTTGCAAATAATGAATCATATTCACCGGTTATGTGCAACACAGTGTCAAAAACTCGTAGTTGGAAAGCACAGAAATCAAACGACAAAAGACAAAACGACCGATGCTCTGCACTGTGCATTATATTTACAAATTGAAGTTGAAGCCGTCATGCGTGGTTTTGCGCGAGTGCCCGTAATGTTGCGAGGTTGATGATAATTTTGTAATAAATGGGGTTTATTTAGTTTTCTTTTATGTTTTTTATTATTTATAGGCTTCTTTTAAATTACCAATCTGACAACGGTGATTTAATTTTGGACTACCGCATTTAGGGTTGTAGCTAATCTATAAAACAAGGGTATTCATGTGAATAGTTTTAAGTACTTATTAGTTTCTAAATTCAAATTTTATAATCTGCTAATCAGTAGACAGTTAGTAGTTCTAAAAGCCCTTGAATAATATTTCTTAAGGTCTACACATACATGAATCTTATTGGTGACGTTCTTTAGGTAGTTTTTACAACCAGTGTAGGACCAAATGATGAACGTAAACAAAGCAAAAGAAGGATCATAACAGCGCCGTGGACGTTCTGTAGTTCTGCCTACTCCCATAGGAAAAAGACGTGACTTGTAGTAAACCGCTGAACCGTACGTGCACGCACGCAATGCATTCTGAAAGACCGACATTTGAGTAAACATAATCATCATTCTACTCCGTCCTTTGACATAACTTAACCAACCTAGTAGACTCCAGAAGGTATCGGGACAACCACATCGTAATCAGTGAATACATTCCCATACAATCACCATCATCATTATTTCAGCCGAAAGACGTCCACTGCTGGACATAAGCTTCCCCCAGGCGTCACCACATTGACCGATACCGTGCGTCTCGCATCCAGCTCTATAATTATAATGACTAGTATGATTTTTATTGCTCTTGTGTTCAGCCGTGAAGTGTGGAGAAAACACGTTACCGATAAACGTGAAATGATTGCGAGGATGCGCGCTATACTACACCGCGTACTATAACTATACTACTACTATAAACCGCGTCTCCGAGCGTGTTCGTGCTCGCGTAAGTCTGTAGTCTGTACCCGCCATTATGTTGCGAAGTCGCAAATGCGTGCGATCTCTATCATACGAAAGTATGACTAGATTATAGAAGAATTTGATTGATCGCTTATTAGCGTGACGTCACTGTGAACAGAACATATTGGGGGAATTTCATGTGTCATGCCCTTTTGCGTGAAATTATTTGCCTGGAATGGGAAGTAGGAAATTGCTTCTTCATCACGATTTTCTTGTATGTACATTTTGGTTTTCTGCCATTAAATATTCAAGGGGACCTGCCTGTTCAGCAAATCGAGTTTTTTGAACTGGTATCATAAACAGAAGCTGCTATAAATGCAAATATCGCGTGATGAACATAGCAGCTGCGAGGGATCGCAGCTCTTTCTTTATAATTTATAGACTCACTGTTAGAATGTCCTAAAACACAGTCACTGAGAAACACAAACTCGGTGCAGTCACGGCAAATTTTACTACTAATGTATAAGTATATATGTTAATTATTTACTAACATGGAGCTCGTGGCTAAATAAAAACAGTCGTACAGTTTGATCTTCGAGGTTCAGCAACGCTTGCTGATGATGGTACTTGAATGGGTGACCATCCATTACGTAGTGCAACTTCTTTGAGCCACGCTAAGCCGTTGATCCCGGCTGCCATTTATAGATCTTTAACAATTGTTACGGTAGTCAGAAGCCAGAAAATCTGATATCAGTCTTCTTGATATCAGTTACCCCCTGGCGCTGCCTGTCAGCCAACACAACATACAAGTTTATTTATTTATTTATTTATTTATTTATTTATTTATTTATTTATTTATTTATTTATTTATTTATTTATTTATTTATTTATTTATTTATTTATTTATTTATTTATTTATTTATTTATTTATTTATTTATTTATTTATTTATTTATTTATTTATTTATTTATTTATTTATTTATTTATTTATTTATTTATTTATTTATTTATTATTAACACATACATTTATTTTTACAGGTAAGACCCAAGCTAACAAAATGTAGTCATACATTGCCAGTTTGCCAGTCCGAGTTATTGGTAGGTATCCCTAACTCCCCAAGCTCTCTTTGGTCTTATCAGATCGCAGATAGCAACATAACCTATGTGTATCTCTCATCATCATCATCATCATATCAGGCGAAAGACGTCCACTGCTGGGCATAAGCCCCCCAAGCGTCGCCACTTTGAGCGGTCCCGTGCGTTCCGCATCCAGCGGATCCACACAACCTTCTCCATGTCATCGGTCTACCTGGTGGGAGGACTTCCAACGCACCGTCTTCCAGTTTGCTGTCACCACTTGTGGTGTTCTGATTTACAGATCCACATTTTTTAACTCTATTTACAATTCATAACACTATACAAACCATACCTTCATATATTTTATCAACTTTTGTAATTCATTTTTATGTTTTCTTTCTTTTGTTATCATCTGAAAAGCATACTTTTAGTTATATCTGATTGTTTTAATATCTGAAACTTAAATTATATTGTTAATTTGTAATTCTTGCAATATTTTTCTACTGTGACATTTTCATCATTTTTTATTTATTTTTTTCGTTCCTGACGGAACAGGCTAAGGTACCATGCTGCCTAGGCATCAGTTAGTATTTTTCTTGAGTAGGTAGATCCAGTTCAATTCATCAGTATACAAATCCATAATATAGGGAAATCCAATAAAATTCATTAGTTTTATATTTATCCATAGGTAAGTAATTCCAGTTTAAGTCATTAGTATTCATCCATAGGTAATCAAATCCAGGTTAATTCATTAGTTTCTTATTTTCCAGTCTTCAGTTTATTTCAATAAAATCCATGTTTAAGATTTGTTATTCCACAAAATCTTGAGACAAGTCCAAGTAATTTTCATTCAAAGTTTATGTTATTTTGTAAGAGCCGAGTGTCAAGTCCTTTTTTTTTAATCCCAACTGACGGGAATCAACTGATAACGTTAAAACGTTATCAGTAACCTAATCTAACCTAAATATATTATTATCAATCATTTTAAATTACAAATTATATTTAAGAAAGTCAATGAAAAGATATTTAAGTAATATACATATTATATACACATGACAGTTCTTTAGACACCATGAGTTAAATTTGTCCAACTGTATTAATAATAAAATTAAACAGAGGTAAATACGTCGAGCTATTTACAAGAAGAGCCTGAATAGAGCGCGGTACCAAATCAGGGCTACCATAAATTTCAATTAGCTCATCCATCAGCACAAGGCGCTTGATGCCAAAGGATGAGCACTCAAAGAAAATGTGAGCAAGAGATTGCTCTGCTTGAGAGTCACAATGATCACAGAGAGGACTGTGTACAATTTTCAGACGAGACAAATGATAATTTAGTCGACAATGACCAAAACGAAGCCTGAGTATGGTGGAGTAAAACTTCCTGTTCATGTAAGTATTGGTTTTACAGAACCAAGGCATGGTCCCTATGGGAATATTGTATACTGCATACCACATACCTTTATTTTCAATTAGAACTGTATGATTCCAGTGCCTTTTCCATATATCAATGGACCTTTTTTTCAACAGAGGAACTATATCTGTACGAGGAACAGATATGTTAAGGAAACTACTTGAATCTGGGACATCATCAGAATTTGTTATAGCTCTAGCTAAAAAATCAACCCTTTCGTAGCCCATGACACCAACATGCGAAGGGACCCACATGAACAAAACCTTAATGTTATGTAAAGACAAATACAACCAAGATTCTTTTATTAATGATATAAAATAGTTTGTGTTAGCATTCAACCTATTATTTCTGAGATTTTCAAGAACACTCATGCTGTCACTAGCTATTACCCATTGACGACATCCATCATTTGTATGCCTAATGTGCTTTAGGGCAGCAAGTATAGCCACAGCCTCAGCTGTGAATATACTTGTGTTTAAATTTATTGTATAACCAGTACCAGAATTCATTAGCTCATCAAAAATAGCAAATGACACTGCTGACTCAGTTTTAGACCCATCAGTATACAAAAATCTATGACCAGTAAACTCATGAAATTTACTATATACATTTTCTTTAGTGGATAAATTGTGATCAATAATGATGTCAATTGCAGGAAATTTGCTGTCAAAATCACCCTGATAACATGAAAGAATATATGACTTATGAATTTGCAGAGTATCAAGAAAATTTACATATTGAGGTAAGCCTTGAAGTATATATGTTGCATTACTGTTATAGCGGTTTGAGAAACCTCTTCATCCTTGTGTCTATTTTGAAAAGTGGACTGTATTTGAAGGGTTCTGGCAATAGTGCGTTGAAAATAAGCGGGAAAATATTCACGGATCAATTCGGGCGATCTAGTATGGAAATGAGGGAAGTAGTACGCCTTACCTTGTAGTGGTCGATGCCAGCCCACGTGTGGCAGCGAGCTGGTGTTCTTCTACTCCAAACTGGCGACCTTCAGGATCCACACACTTCACACAATTGTTTTATATCCGCGAGGCGGGTTAATAGACACGGTTCACAAAGTTCTCAGCAATCTAACTAATTAGATGCATCAGTCTCCAGCCTTGTGGCTTGGAAAGCTGGCGGTTGAGATACGAGGCCCGTTCACGTTGAAGTTTCGGTTCGTTCTGGCGACCTGTCATTAAGGCGTACATAAAGGGAAAAGGAATGAGGAAGGAACGAGATAATTAGGATATCGATCGCCCGCGAAATCTCAAATGCGTTTGTCTATGTGTTTTCGGTCATTGATTTATGACATTTACAAGAGATGGAGCTACCATTTTCCCGGCCTTAAAGGGTCACCTTTAATGAAAATTAAACTTAGCCCTATGAGGTGTACTACCGTATACCTATTCAGCAATACGGACTAAGATGCGCATTTTTACATTTCAATTATTAAGATTTAAGATAAATACTGCGAGTTGCATAATACATTAAGTTGCATACCTATAGTTAAATTTTAATAGAAAATTATGTTGCGTCGCTAACTAAAACTAAGAGACCTAACTATCAAGCCAGGCCTTATTGAGTCGGTAATGGACACAGACGCACAACAGGGCGCACATAGCTACCCTTTGCGGTTTTCACAGTAACAACACGGGTTGTACCGTCCTTGGAGGTATGCAATTAATCAATAATGCCTAACGGCCATGAAAGGGGCGGAGAGTTATCAGTAATGATAACTACAATAGTACCCTCTTGTATAGAAGGTGCAGGACTATTCCATTTGGATCTAGCCTGAAGTTGATGTAAGTATTCTGAACGCCAGCGCTGCCAGAACGACTGCACCAGTTTGTCAAGTAGAGTATGTCGCTGAAGCAAGCTGAGCGAGTCTGCTTCAGGAGCGGGAAGGGACAACAATGGCGCGGTGTGCAAGAAATGCGCAGGGGTCAGTGCTGATGTTTCAGTAGGGTCACTACTCAAAGCAGTAAGTGGCCGCGAATTAACTAGAGCCTCAACTTGACTAAGGACAGTTATAAGTTCCTCGTAGGAGAGGATTTGTTGACCTATAACTTTAAAATGGTGAGTTTTAACTACCTTAACCATACTTTCCCAACATCCTCCAAAATGTGGGGAAGCAGGCGGAATAAACTTCCAATCTATATGATTGAAGGAAAGTTCTTCCTCAAGATGAGGACGAAAATCTTTAATTTAATTTAAATCTTTAAATCTAAATTTGTGAAGGTCGCGTAAATAAGAACTTGCACCTACGAAACAAGTACCGTTATCGGTATATAAGCATTTAATAGGACCGCGTCGCGAAAGAAAGCGTTTTAAGGCTGCAAGGAAAGTCACTGTACTTAAATCTGTTGCCACTTCAATGTGCGTGGCACGCGTCGTCAAACACGTAAAAATGCAGAGCCAAGCCTTACGGCTCTTAACACCTCGACCACGAAATGGTGTGTACTGCAGCGGGCCTGCATAGTCGCAGCCGGTGTGAGTGAACGCCTTGTCGACTTGGTTAACACGCTGGCTAGGTAGATCTGCCATAAGTGGAAGAATAGGACGCGGGCGGAACTTAAAGCAAGTGTTACAGTTGTGGATTCTGTGACGAATTATTCGACGTGCAGCTAAAATCCAATAATTATGCCTGAGTAAGGACATAAGCAACTCCGGACCGGCATGAAGATGTTTCTTGTGACAAAAGTCAACAAGAAGATCAACAATATGGTCATGACGTGGTAGAATACAGGGATGTTTATATTCGTAGGGTTCGTCCGAATTTGTGAGACGACCACCAACTCGTATGATGCCGTGCTCATCGAGAAACGGCTTAAGCTTATGGATAGCGGGAGTACATGGTTTATTGTTTTTTAAATTTAAAATATCGTTACGGAAATGAACATCCTGTACAGCTCGCAGCAATTTAATTTCTGCATATTTCAGATCAGAGCTTGATACAGTACGTGCACTAGGCAGTTGTCTTAAAAACTTATAGACGTAAACAATAGCGCGTAGCAACTTAGACCACGACGAAACACGTAGTGCTAGCGCGTAAATTGGTGATTCCGTAACCTCAGAAACCACGGCATGAGCGACTGATTTCTGTTCGGGTACGCCCTCATGCAGTGCATTGTGTTCGAAAGTATGTATGGGCCACTCAGCTGGGTCATGAGAAACCCACGAAGGTCCACGATACCACAATGGATGCTGCAAGAGCTTAGCTGGCGTGACACCACGAGACAGACAATCAGCGGGGTTCTCAGTACCTGCGACATGGTTGAAACAATTAGCGGGTATAAGCTCTATCAGCTTAGTAACCCGATTGGCAACAAAAGTTTGCCAGCGGTGCGGTGAGGAATTTATCCAGGCGAGCACTACTTTAGAGTCAGTAAACGCGTATACCTTATGGATGCGGTAGTGGGGCGATATTGTGTCTTGTACCTTGCGAAGCAACTTAGACAACAGTAGGGCCGCGCACAACTCTAGTCTAGCCACCGAAATGGTTTTCACAGGTGAGACTTTAGACTTCGCACTAACTAACTGCACGGAGTAGTTAGAACCATTGTATATTTGCATGTATACGACTCCACCGTAAGCACGCTCGCTGGCGTCAGCGAAACCTACTAAATTCATGGTGCATCCGTCGACCAACCCCAGATGACGCGGGATAATAATTTCATTAAGCGTAGAAAGCTCAGTACAAAACTGCTTCCAAGCGGTGACTATATGTTCAGGTGGTATGTCGTCCCAGTCACACTTTGCTAGCCAAAGTTCCTTAATTAAGAGCTTAGCGTACAGAATAGTGGGGGCGACAAAACCCATTAAGTCCCATAGCCGAGCCACTGTGGAAAGCATGGTTCGCTTGGTACATTTATCATCTGGTGTGGTGACGTCAAAGCGGAAACTGTCACAAGACTGGTCCCAGCGTAAACCCAGGACCTTATGCGGTATAGACTTCTCATACTCGATATCGGGCGAATCCTTATGAGTATCAGGTATGTGTGCGAGAACCTCTTTCGAGTTACTTGTCCATTTGACAAGGTCGAACTGGCCTCGCTTGAAGAGCTGAATAAGCTCATCACAAAGCGAAATTGCTTGCGGTATGGACATGACACTACAGGCAATGTCATCCATATATAGGGCGGAAGAAGCAGCAGCAGACGCTGCAGGGAAATTATCGCCTTCATCAGCGACTAACTGGCGGACTACACGTAACGCGTGATATGGACTAGACTTAAATCCGAAGCAAACACGATTAAATTGGTAGACCATTATAGGTTCATGTTTACTGAATCTGTAAAAGATGCGTTGAAATCTACGGTCCGATTCACGAACGCCGACATTGAGAAACATTTGGCGGCAATCAGCAGACGCGGCTATTTGAAAGAGACGAAAACGAATTATAATATTAAATAAATCACCCTGTAGATTAGGGCCTGCATGTAGAATGTCATTAATCGACTGTCCCGATGTAGTTTGACTACTAGCGTCTAAAACTACGCGAAGTTTAGTGGAAGTCTTATCTTCGCGAACGACACCGTGATGCGGAATGTAATATGACAGATTAGAAACGTTGTCATCTTTTAAAACCGGACTCAAATATCCCTTATTAATGTAGTCCCGCATGACGTCATTGTAAGCGCTGCGTAACCCTAAGGACGCATCAAGTTTGCGCTCCAAACAATGAAAACGCCTAAGTGCGGCAGCGTATGAGTCGCCTAGCGAATAAGGGTCGTCGCAAAATGGCAGCGACATACAATATATCTACCACTGTCATCGCGAACAGTGGTAGCGCGAAAATGTTCTTCGCACTCGAGATCCTTACGGCTCTGCGAGGGCGAGGCGGAAATTTCTTCAAGCTCCCAGAATCGCTTGAGAAGCGAATCTAAACTGGGATCTTGAAGAACAGAAAACATGAAGTTGTACTCGTACAGTGTGAAGTATATATATAGCAGCACCAATCAAAACATCGATACCGCTCGGCTCCGCAAACTTCGAATCTGCGAGCGGTAATGTTTTGAGATGTGTAAGTTTAGAGACATCGACGAGAGCGGTCGGCAATGTCTCCGTTATACGTTCAACAATAAGCGAAGAAACGTTAAAATTAATATCATTACTAAAACGAGAATATAATTTAATATCTACGGAACCTTTAACTGGTTTTTCCGACCCACCGATTCCTTTAACTATTAAATTAGAAGTGTAGGGTAAGTTAGTATATAATATGATCAATATATGTCGGGTAGACGAATAAAGTCAGTTAGCTTCCATCTTGTGTTTCATTGTACTCTCCACTGGCGCAGTCGTGATTTAAAATAATATTTAATTAGTAATTACGCGTCTTGTCGTGTTTAGTGATCGGTAACCGTGGTGTTTTGATCCGATTGTTGATTGCTTAAAATATTTCAAGATGCCGATTGGTAAAATCGAAGCATTTGACCTGTGCTCGAAAAAATGGTCGGCTTACGTGCGACGTGTCAAGCAATTTATTATACTTAACGAGATAAAGGACGAATTCAAAATGTGCCAACTTTAATCACCGTTGTGGGTGAAGCGACATACTCGTTAATGTGTGACCTTTGTGCGCCCGACAATCCAGAAAAAATGACTTTTGACACGCTCGTTAAGTTAGTCACCGAGCATCTCGAACCTCAACGCTCAGAAATCGCCGAACGCCATATTTATCGCCAACGCAGGCAGCAGATCGGCGAAACGTTGACGGAGTATTTGCGAAGTTTGAAACATCTGGCGACTACCTGTAACTTCACGGGGAGATTAGAGGAGGAGCTGCGAGATCAGTTCGTCTCCGGCCTCGCGAGCGAGGCGATGAGGTCGCGACTATTCGCAGAGAAAGATCTGAAATATAACAAGGCAGTGGAGCTAGCTCTGGCCCTGGAAGCCGCCGAGAAGCATGCGGTGTTGAGCGTGGCCGGCGGGAACCCGGGGGCGGCGGAAGCGAGCGGCGGCGGCGGCGGCGGCGCGGGCGAGGACCTGCACACCATGCGCGCGCGCCGCGCTCGCCCGCCAGGCGCGGCAGGAGGTGCGGGCCGCGGCGGCAGCGCCGGCACTCGCCCGGCTCCAGGTGGGCGTGACGCGGGCCAGGCGACGGCACAGCTTGTTGGCGGTGCGGCAAAGACCATCGTGCGAATAAGTGCCGGTTTGCTAACTACAATTGTGATCAGTGTAAACAGCGCGGTCATTTAAAGGTGATGTGTCCCAAAGGTGAGCGTAGCCGTGGCGACGGCGAGAAGTGGCAACATCACTTGAGTGACCATTCGGAGGACGAGTTCTTTAAGATTGAGGTGCCACAACGAGGTAACCAGCCTTATTTTATTGACATTAAAATCGATGGGGTGAACTTAGAGTGTGAAATTGACACTGGCAGCCGAATATCCGCTATCAATGAACAATGTTATGAACAAATGTTTAAAACAAAAAAAATACAAACGGATAATTTAATTCTCCGTAGTTATTCGGGCTCACGTATTGAACCTCTAGGATTTATCACCGTCGATGTAATGTTAAACACTACTAAAGTAACTGATTTATGCTTATATGTAATAAAAGGAGGCGGTAGACCGTTATTAGGTCGAGATTGGCTCAGCGCGCTTCGCATAAAAGCGATAAGAATCAACCAGGTCGTGGAGGATCAGTTCGTGGCTCAATTATGCAAAGAATACCCCGAAGTTTTTTGTGATAAGCTCGGCACATGTAAAAAATCTCTTAACTTGGAACTGACGGATTGTGAAGGCGTGTACATTCGGGCGCGGCCGGTGCCGCTGGCGCTGCGCGCGCGCGTCGAGCAGGAGCTCGCGCGGCTCGAGCGCGACGGTACCATTTATAAAGTAGATCATTCGGATTTTGGAACTCCTATTGTACCCGTTATTAAAACGAATGGAGAGCTTAGGCTGTGCGGGGACTATAAAATAACAATAAACCCGAAACTAAAGCGCGATTACTACCCCCTCCCGCGCATTGAGGAGTTATTTGCCAATCTAAGTAACGGGGAGGAGTTTACTAAAATCGACCTTAGGCATGCGTATGAGCAGGTGATTTTAACGGAAAACTCGCAACGCTTTACAGCAATAACGACGCATGTAGGCACGTTTGCTTATCGCCGCACTCCGTATGGTCTCTCGTGCGTTCCAGAAAAATTCCAGAAACTAATGGAAGAGACCTTGCGTGGGGTTCCTAGTACCGTAGTATTCCTTGACGACATATGCGTCACCGGACCGGACCGACACACACACCTTCGCAATCTCAGGATGGTACTCGAAAGACTGAAATCCATGGGGTTAACCGTGAAGCGCGAAAAGTGTAATTTTTTACAAGAAAAAGTTCATTACTTAGGATTTATTATAGACAAACACGGTTTACACCCGGATCCGTCTAAGCTCGAAGCCATCACCAATTTGCCTAGTCCAACCGATGTCACTCAATTAAAGAGTTTTTTGGGGTTGCTCAATTATTATGGTAAATTTATACGAAATTTAAGTACATTATTACACCCTTTGCACGTACTATTAAAAAAAAATGTAAAGTGGTCGTGTGATAAGAAATGTGAAGTTGCTTTTAAGAGCGCCAAAGAAGCGCTGGTCAGTAAGTGTGTGTTGGCACACTACGAGGAGGGGCGACCGCTCGTGTTGGCAGTGGACAGCAGCGCGTACGGTGTGGGCGCGGTGCTTGCCCATCGCTACCCCGACGGCAGCGAGCGGCCGGTCAGCTGCGCCTCCCGCACGCTCAACGATGCCGAGAAAAACTACAGTCAGTTAGACAAAGAGGCTTTAGCCATTTTTTATGGAATAACTAAGCATCACCAATACCTTTTCGGTAGGCAGTTCGTACTTCGCACTGACCACAAGCCGCTTATGTATATACTCGGCGAGAAGAAGGGGATACCACAGACGGCGGCCAGCAGGCTACAGCGCTGGGCGGCGCGGCTGGCGGGCTACGATTACAAGGTAGAATTTGTGAGGTCAGCGGACAATGGGCCGGCAGACTCACTATCAAGGCTACCATTGCCACACGAGTTTCGCCCCACCTCGGACAGGCCATGTTACAATCTGCTAGAAACTGTTCCAATTAATTTCAAAGATGTGGCGAAAGAAACGAAAAATGATCCTTTGTTGAGTAGGATAACAGGTTATGTTATGTTTGGTTGGCCATCGTCTCCTAGCTGTGAAGAGGAGAAAGCTTTTTTTACCCGTAAAGAGGAACTTTACACGGAGCTAGGATGTCTTTTGTTTAAGTATCGTATCATAATTCCAACTAAACTACGACAACACATATTAAAAGAAATACATGCGGGTCATTTAGGAATGAATAAAATGAAGAGTTTAGCTAGAAACTACGTGTACTGGCCGAATATCGACAGCGACATTGAGGCTGTGGCGCGCGCGTGCGCGGCGTGCCGGGCCGTGCGCGACGCGCCCGCGCGCGCCCCCCTGCACCCGTGGGAGTTCCCCTTACACCCATGGACACGGCTACATGCCGATTTTTTCGATTGTGCAAACAAACGGTTCTTAATAATTGTAGACGCCCATTCAAAATGGATAGAAGTAATACTAATGACGGGTACCACAGCGAGGTTAACAATAAAAGCTTTCCGTTCCATATTTGCAAGATTCGGTTTACCATCACAGCTAGTCACAGACAATGGCCCGCCATTCTCCTCCGAGGAATTTAATTGGTACTGCTCTAAAAATCTAATAAGACACACCACATCGGCGCCGTACAGACCACAGGGTAACGGGGAGGCCGAGAACGCAGTAAAAACGGTGAAAAAGGCGGTCAAACGGGCAGTTATCGAGGGCGAGGACATTTCCGACGCATTGGGTAGATTTTTATTTCAATACAGAAATAGTGAGCACGCGACGACGGGTGTAGCGCCAGCCGTGGCGTTGCTCGGGCGACGGTTGCGCGGGCGTCTCGACGCGCTGCGTCCGGACCGCACGGCCGCCGCACGCGACGCGCAGCTCCGGCAGGTCGCGGCCGCCGGCGGCCGTTACGCACCGCTCCGCGTGGGGCAGTCAGTACTCACACGCGATTACACACAAAAGGGTAAAAGATGGTCGGAAGGACAGATAGCAGCCACCACGGGTCCTGTGTCATATAAGGTGGACATGGGTAATGGTACGGTTTGGCGCCGGCATCAAGACCAAATTATATCACTGAGTGGTAATAATAATAGGCATTCGTTATCACGTACGAGTCTGTCACCAGCCGTAATGAACCCGAATGAGATGGACGGCGCCGATGGGGGATTAGCAGCAGAGGTGGCTGGCAAGCCGATCGAGGGTAGCCAGGAGATTGTTCCGGCAGACTCCGCTAAGTCAGATTACGAATCAGACTACGGGGACGCAGTTGATATGCCTGAACAAGATGAGAAAGAACCGAACGATTCGTTGCCGCCAGCAGCCTCTGCTAGGTGCATCAGGGCCCACCGTAGGGCCAACAAAAAAAAAACCTAAAGCTATTATAGGTAGAATGAATCATACCTACTAGATCCTACAATATACCATACCTGTAATTTAAGAAGGGAGTATGGAGGTAAATACGATAGATTGTTGTGTAAGTGTATTAAATCATATTCGTAAGGAATTTAGAATATAAGATATACTTCCGATTTGGTGGTGGGATGTGTAGGGTAAGTTAGTATATAATATGATCAATATATGTCGGGTAGACGAATAAAGTCAGTTAGCTTCCATCTTGTGTTTCATTGTACTCTCCAAGAAGTATGAAAGTTCTTCCAAAGTCCTAGACGCTTAAAACATTCAGAAGTAATAAAATTACTTTGTGATGCACTATCTAGTAAACAACGTATTATGTGCGGCTTATCATTTACATCGTAAATTACGACTTGAGCAGTAGCGAGCAGAACGGTTGTGTACGCCGTACATTGCGGGCTATCTCTCGCCGACGGCGACGCCGCAACGCACCGAGCGTCAATCGAACGCGATCGAGCGGCGCCAGCGACAGAGGTCGTACACAACGATACCTCAGACTGTGAGGTAATAGAAGGTACAGTCGGCACAGGCGTTGGGACCGGATTCGGCTGTGACGTCACTACAGTTGATAATTGCGGGTTTTTATTAAAATGTAACAATGTATGATGACGTTGATTACATGTGCGACACTTTAATTTAGAAGAACAGTTAACCGTTTTATGTTTAATACTCAAACAATTGACACAAGCATTGTTGTCTTTCACACATTTGAAACGAGCTGTCGGAGTCAAATTATCAAAAGCGGGACATTTTTATAAGTGTTCATGGATATATGCTTCGCACAGACACTTGTTTGAATTATTTGACTCAGAGCAAGCTACATAGGATTGTGGATTAGGAGCGGTCATTTTATTATTAAAACTACGCGATTTATTAGACTTATGTGAATTGTCTGAACTATTAGGCTTATTATTGTTAGCTAAGGGTGGTTGGGTATTACGGAATATCCGACACTGATCATTGATGAAGCTGACAAAACTATCTAGAGTGGGAATCTTACGATTACGTTCTGTCATCTCGAAAGCGCGAATAGTTTCAGTGTCAAACTTTTTTATTGCGAGGTGCAATAAAATGAAATCCAGAAGGTCAACTAATTTTAGATTCTTTAGGGAATTAATTGCGGTGATGAACTTGTCCACGAATAGCTGGTAATTCGAAACAGACGCGGGACCGGACAATTTAAGATTTAAAGCTTGATCCAAATAGGTAGACGCGAGGACACGAATATCGAGGAGTGCCTGGAATATGACTTGGTAATTCTCAGCACACGGTGTGACTCCCGCGAACACAGACTGTGCCTTCGGCGACAGCTTACCTATTAAATAGTACAACCTGTCTGCATCCGTCAGCGACTTATTGTCATGAACTGTAGATTTAAAACTTGCATAAAATAATGGCCAGTTTCGTATATCACCGTCGAACGACATGAGTTCGATTAGCGGCAACCTTGGTCTACATGTTGCGGAATCACTCATACTGTGCCTCCCGGACGGCTTATCTTCCAATTGAGACATCACACGTTTCACGGAACAATACATATCCTCGAATGAGGCGTAGGCTTGATAGCTAGGCTTCGCATCGGGATATATAGCCAGTAACCTAGCATTATAATCATCCAATAATTTATGAAAGTCCGTTCGAATATCATCTACTGTTACACAAGAACTGAGAAAGCCTTCTCTCACCGATTCGGAAGTATTAGCGACTTTAGAGCGATCATAAATTGACAGAATACGCTCGAAAAGTATGTTACGCTTAGCTTCTAAAATCACCAACTGTTGATCTTCCGAAGAAGCGATTGCTTTCGCATCACGCGGCATTGTTATGTTATGTAGTTACAAATAACCACACAAACAAAACAATGTACGGTAATTATTTAAACGAACAACTATATGTAGAAAAGTAATACTACTGATTGTGACTGTACTGTGACAACGGGTTTCGCAATATTTGCGTAGTAACGAAATAAGTTTTTTCGTAGTACCCACTAACCAAAGTAATAAGATAGTACAAAATGTTAATAGCATTACTATCCTAACCAGTTTTATTGTTAAGTTTGAATATTGTTTAAGATAAATGAATAGGTATAAATATGCAACTTATAGCCCGCAATCGTCTAAACGTATTCGGTAAAGTTATGATATTTATACTGCGTAGGTACCTACAAGTAGTACACCTATTTTATTTTTTTCTTATAGAATGAATGTCTACCCCGCGGTATTCGGAAAGTAACTTATTCCTAAAAATTTATAATTGGAGGTAGGTGTACGACGTTAGTCTGCACACTTATGGTAAAAAGATAGAAACCGGGGATGATAATAAAACCGCCCGTGTTGAGTGTAGAAAAATCACTAATTTATTTTACTTAGTAACAACTATATAAAATGGTCGCGCGTGTGCAAACGCAGCAAAACCTACTTAATTGTACTAATGTGCGGGTTCACCGTACATACTGCCAACTCTAAAGGAGAAGACAGGAGACGTGTTTAATCCTAGATGATAAGTGGTCAAGTTAAACACATGAAAACTGATGACTTACATTAATGGTACATATTTCAGTTGAAAGATGATACAAGGTGATTTCATTAGGTTTATATCTATGTAACTAATCTAAGTCGTAAAGTCTGTAACATTAAATTGTCTGGTTTCTCAAGTTCACTTTCACTGACGGACCATGGGTGAGGTCCCCTTATCGACACTTTCGGTAGATTTACTTATATCACTAAACTCACTGAACACTGGCACTGGCACAGTTACCCTCACGCTCTCCGTTGAGTTCGGCCCTGCGTGCTCGGCTCGCGCCTCCGCCCCAGGGGCGCGCTCGTCCGGCTGCCCACGTACTTCCACCATCTCGTGCTGCTGCTTTTCAAGTGCGTTCTGACACTTCCCTCTTGTAACGAGGTAAATGCAGGTCCCGCCTAAGATGACAACTAAGGCCAGGACAATATAAGCGACGGAATAGTGATGAATGTCGTGAACGGTTAACTCTGTAGAAGATTGTTCCTTAATGTTTCTTATTTGCTCTTCCAGCTGATTCCACCTGTGGGTGTGGTTTACCGCAGAATCATAATCGATGGGCAAGGTCGTGTTAATGAGTGAGTTTAGAATGGACACCTCTGGGACTTCGATGTTCGATTGTATATTCAAGTGACGTAGAAAGTTGTTGTGCGCATGGATACTATAAGCGTCCGATTTCAATGTGCATCCCTGACCTACGTTAATGATACCACTGCCTTGAATGACTGTAGTTGTTGTATCAGCAATACAGGAAATACGAAGTTCACATGACTCACAACAGGTATAAAACCAGGAGTTCACATTATGTAATTTGACCCAATAATTGTGGCACGTGGATACTTCTTGTTTACAAACGTTTCTGATATCACTTGCATCTTGAATATCACACAGCGATTGTTTTATTTTTAGATTATAGACAGGTTTGTCATAGGTACACAATAATTTTTTGCTCCTTAGAACATGTATGCAAGCCTGCAGGTCACTATCTGATAAGAAGAGAGCGAGGTCCTTTTGGATGTTGTAGGCAATAAATGGCGAGCTTGGGACTGTGCGAATGATGCGATTCGTTCCCCTTTTCTGAGGGATAGGTACGATCCTGTCTAACTCGAAGATGTCGTTGCTCACCAATGGAATCTTTATCTCTATGATAAGGTAGCCTTCATATAACGTTGCTGACGCCTTCATGATTTTGTACATGTCAGATAGGTTTGTTGACTCAATTGGGGTCATTAAGTTTCCCTGCAATTGCCCGGAGATGATATTGATCTGTTGAGCCAGTTGTTCTGGTGACAGGAGGTAAGGGTCAATACGACCGTGGCTGATGTCTTTCACGGTGTCAATAAGTGTGTGCTGTATGCGCATTAGATTTGCCAGAATGACACTCGCGGCTAAGGCGGTAGATGTTACATATAAACCGTTCCTATTGTCTAGACGCACCCGATTGATTTCAGCAGTGGCGTTTCGAAGATGTTCCTTGATGAAATGGAACTGGTTGTTCATTGTCTCCTCGCTGCGTCGTAGAATGTTGTATTCTGATTCCAAGACCAGTGTTTGATTCCTGAGTAATTTTTGGAGATGATTCTCATGGGTGGTTATCTTTTCTATATCCTGTTTGTATTGTTGAGCAAAGCTGTCATCCAATACTCCAAACATAGTATTTGCCAGATACCCCACTCCATTTATCAAGCCACGTTTTTGCCTTCTTGCGTTAGGTTTTTCGAGGAGTGTTTGATAATGCTCAAGTTCTTTTACTTCCTGTTCTAGTTGTAGGATGACGCTATCGTATTGCGAGCCCATGCAATCGGCGGTGAATTTCAAGTGCGTGATGTAGCTCTTTACGTTCGTTACTCCGTGATAGAACGTGGACATGTTGTAAAACACAATGAGTTTCCATTCGTCCTTGATAACTTGGAGGTTGGACATCTTGTCGAAGTAAAGACCTTGGTTGCTCGAAATTTGCGTAACATTATATGGCGTCAATTTGAGTTGCTGAGTCTGATCACTGGGTGATACAAACAAAAGCATTAGTAAAGCGGACATGAAAAAGACTTGTAAAGGTTTCTGTTTTCGTAGTCGCGGGGAACGCCCTTTAGCATCAGGTTCAGCTGGTAATCGTGGAGAGGACTCATCCACGCACTGTGCCGCGGATTCGGATGAGGGTCTCTGCTCATTTACGGGTAAGTATACAAGCTTGTTGACAGGACGCTGTATGGTATTGTTACTCGTCTTGACGGTAACAACTCTCACATACCCATCCTTTCCTGGATGCAGCTGCTTTACTCGACCCATTGCCCACTTACCCGGTGGTACGTTCTCTTCCCGGATGAGGACGAGGTCATCGACCTCAAGATTACTTCGTGGTTTTTGCCATTTAGTTCTCGTTTGAAGTTGTTGAAGATATTCCGATGACCACCGTTGCCAGATATTTTTGGTTAAAGCTTGAACGAGTTGCCACCGCGTGGTTAACGATGTAGACTCCGGTTCAGTTTGAGGTCTTGACACAATTGGTGTCCCAGTGAGGAAATGTCCTGGAGTTAAGCAATCGTCGTCAGAGTTTTCAGTAAGTTGACATAGTGGCCTGGAATTCAGACACGCCTCTATTTGACAAAGTAACGTTGAAAACTCTTCATACGTAAGACGTTGATCACCTATGACCCTTTTCAAATGGTATTTCAGGCTCTTCACTGCGGCTTCCCAAAGCCCACCTGCATTAGGCCAGGCAGGGGCATTGAAGTGCCAGTGGATGTTCATCTCACCGATTTTGTTAAAGAAGTCCGGGTTGATGTTCTGGATGATCTCCTTATACTCCTTTTTCATGAGTCGATTAGCTCCCACGAAGTTTGTACCGTTGTCACTGTACATGTGACCTGGTGATCCACGCCGGGAGCAGAACCGGCGAAATGCAGCTAGAAAAGCGGCCGTACTCAGATCAGATACCAGTTCCAGGTGGACGGCCTTCGTTGACAGGCAGACAAAGACTGCTACATATCCCTTCGTCGTTTTGATCCCGCGCCCTTTATTGGCTTTCAGTTCTACGTGGCCCGTGAAGTCGACACCAGTATGCGTAAATGGCCTTGACGGCGTAACTCTGGCTCGTGGTAAATCCGCCATAATTTGTTGTTGTACTTCGTTGTTAAATCGACGACACTTAACACAAAGTCTTAATTGCCGTTTTACCGTCCTGATTCCGCTGATAATCCAGTACCTGTCCCTTATGTATGAAAGGGTTAGTCGGGGGCCACCATGTAAAGTTGTTATGTGAGCCTGGCTAATAACAAGATCAGTAAGTCGACTGTGGCTGGGCAGAATGATAGGGTGCTTCGCTGATGTGCTTATACTGGCGTGATTTAACCGTCCACCAACTCTTAATAGGCCGTTTTCATCTAGAAAAGGGTTTAAACTGCAAATCTTGCTTTTCGAACTCACGTGTTGTTTACATTTAATATGTTGCAATTCCTGATGAAATTCCAGTGATTGCAATTCTTTAATAATTAAATTATATGCGTTATTTATTTCTGATGACGATAGGTAACTATGGTATGTTGAAATATGTTTGTCGCGAATGCGCTTGGCGAAACGTGAAACCCAGCAAATAATGCGCACAATTCGAGTCAATGAACTACAGTTTTGCAGTAGGTCACTGATGAATGTTACATTATTTTGTTCTAAGGCTGTGTTCACACAAGCTGCTTTTATTTCTATGATGGGGGACTGGTACATGAGATGAGTTTCATCTTTTCCCTCGTAACCTTTTAGCCATTTCGGCCCTTCCCACCACAAGGAATGGTTTAATAACTGAAGAAATGTTATTCCTCGTGTGGCACAATCAGCTGCGTTTTCCTCCGAGCTGACATGACACCAGCGTTCTGCCGGTATTATGTCGGTTATCTGCTTCACTCTGTTAGCTACAAATGATTTCCATCTGGATATATCTCCATGTAGCCATCCCAAGACTATCATTGAATCCGTCCACGCATGAAGAGTCATACGTGCTTTTGGTAAGGAATCAATAACCTTCTTCACTAGTTGGGATAGAAGTAGAGCACCGCAGAGTTCAAGTCTGGGCAGAGATGTTTTCTTTGCAACTGGTGCCAACTTTGTTTTTGCAGCAACAATAGTCGATGTGTACTCGCCCTTATGGTTCTTGGTGATGAGGTAAATAACGCAAGCGTAAGCTTTGTCTGAAGCATCGCAAAATGCGTGTAATTGACTGTTTATTTCTGTGTTACCTAAAAATCTTGGTATGCGGAGTTTATCGATGCAGTTAAAGTCTTCCTTTAGTTTAGGCCAATTATCTTGTATGACCTCGGGTAGTTCTTGATCCCAGCTGGTTTCCATGGACCACGTTTGTTGAAACAGTAGCTTCGCTCTGCTTGTAAGCGGTGATAACCAGCCAAGTGGGTCGAAAATCTTAGATATTTCTGACAATAATTGACGCTTTGTAAACGCGACTTTATCATCAGGAATTATATTGCTTTGAAACGAGAATGAATCAGATGATGGATTCCATTTTAATCCAAGAGTCTTTCTGGATTCGAGGCCCTTGAATTCGTAAGGACTGTTCAATTGTTCAGTTGTCAAATGCTGCAAGAGTTCTGGTTTGTTGCTGGACCATTTCCGCAAATTCATACCAGCACCCTGGAGCATTTTGATCAGTTGCTGTTGTAGCTCCATGGCTTGATCAGCTGAGTTGTGTCCACTCAGCAGATCATCCATATAGAAGGAGTTTTGCCCAGCTACTGCTGCTAAGGGATATTTTTCAGCGTCATCAGTCGCAAGTTGCTTCAGCGTCCGCATAGCCAAGAAGGGCGCCGCCTTGGTCCCGTACGTTACAGTGGTTAAGTTATACTGATTCAATTGATCATCCATTGAATCTCTCCACACTATTGCTTGCAGAGTCTGATCTTGCTCCCTGACTAATATCTGGCGGAACATCTTTTCGATGTCCGCAGTGATTACATATTGGTACTGCCTCCAATTTATTATCAGTGCTAACAAGTCTTGTTGCAAGTTTGGTCCACTGTACATCAAATCGTTTAGACTGTTACCCGATGTAGTCTTGGATGACGCATTGAAAACCACTCTCAGCTTCGTAGTTGTCGAATCAAGTTTCCATACACCATGATGCGGTAGATAATACGCCTGATCAGCGGTTGTTTCGACTTGTCGCATATGACCTAATTCCTGGTATTCGTTTATAAATTGTTTATATTGGCTTGAAAATGATTTATTTTTGGAAAGCTTAGACTCTAATTGTTTAAATTGCGCTATAGCCTTGAACTTTGATGATCCGAGTTGCTGTTCGAAGCCTGGCATCATAGGTAGTCCAACTACATATTTTCCATTCTCTAAACGTGTCGTGGTGTTTTTGTAGAAGTCTTCACAAAATTGATCACCAATAGTTACGTTTGATGATGATGAGTCATGGATATCCTCCAACTCCCAAAACTTGGCTATCTCTTCAAGGTTATTGATGGCGACATGACAATTGAATTTTTTGACATTTCCTGATAAGATCCAACCCATTTTGGTTTGTTGAGCTATCGGAGCCTGAGCTGGACCCTTTATAAGGCCGCTTAATATGATTTCTGAATATACACTGGCATCCAGAAGAAGATCAATAGGTCTAGATACATTATACTCCGGGTCTGCTAACTGAAGATGTTTCAAGTGTGACCAGGCCTGTTTGCTAAATGATGAGTTAGGTAGACTGTTTATAACCTTGGACACAACTAACGCCTGAGTTTGCAAGGTGTAATCTCCGTAGATAGACTTACAATCTAGGGTTACAATGCCTTTGCTCTGTTTAGAGACCGGCCCTACCCCTGAAATGGAGGCATGATATTGCCGCCGTTGTAAACCTAACATTTGTGTCGCATTTTCCGAAATCAGTGAAATTTGAGACCCCTGATCAAGAAGCGCCCTTAACGTAACGTATGTACCATTATTTGATAAAACTGTGAGCAGCAACGTAGTTAGCAGGATTTCTTCATTGTCAGCAGCGACGTGGTTAACGTTATGTTGTGCCGAGGAAGGCTGCTCGGTTGAGCTCAAGGTTGCGGTGGTTTGGTGTTGTGGTACACAAACGTCGTGTAGTAGGGTGTTGTGGCTAGCGTTACACCTTTTACAACGTTTGGAACTAGTGCAATCATTGTCTGGATGATAGTTGAGGCAATTTTTACAATATTGACTCTTTGTCACCCAGGTCAAACGATCCTCTGGAGTCATTTTCATGAATTTCCTACAGGTAAATATGAAGTGACGCGTATTACAAATCGGACAGTTAGGTCCTTGAGTAGCGGCCGCTTGATATTGTTTCTTATAGTGGTTCCCCTGGTTAACAGGTTTGGTATTCTGCAAACTTGACTCCCGTTTAACAGCAGGCTTCGCTGTTTCTCTCTCTCTACGGTGTAAGGGTTCCAAAGCAATAAATTTGTTTTCGAGGAACGTCATAAATTCTGACAAGGATGGTAGTTCTCGTGGTGTTGTACGCGCCCCCTTATAATCACAGTACGTCTCCTGGTCCAGTTTCTTACTGAGAAGATGCACTAACAACGGATCCCATGTGTTTGTGTCCACACCAAGGTTGTGTATAGCGTGGATACACTCCGTGGTGGTGTCATATAGCCGCTTCAGTTCATAAGCGGTTTGCTTGGAAATAGAAGGCTGATTTAAAAATATCTCTATTTGATAAGTAAAGAGAACTTGAGCATTATTATATCTGTGAGTTAGGATTTCCCAAGCTGTATCGTAATTTTCTGCCGAAATATGAAGATGCTGGATAAGGCGTTCAGCTTCTCCTTTGAGCTTCCCTTTCAAGTGTTGCATCTTCTGAGCCTTGGTAATGGTGCTGTTTTCGTGAATAGCTTCTGTAAACAGGTCACAAAACGTTGGCCACTGCGTGTATTTCCCCGTAAAAGTAGGAATTTCGAGCTTCGGCGTAGCTTGCTGTACATGTACCATGGACGATATTTTCTTATTAAGTGAACGTTTGATGTCTTTGTAATTACGCTCCAACATGCTAAATTCATCTTCGTACAATACGTCACCGCCTTGAAGTAAATGATCGATACGCAGATGCAACGAGTCAATAGTGTTCCACTTGGTTTGTATAGCCCTAAGCTCGTCTTCAAGTTCCCATTTTTCCGATATTTCGTTCACGCTGATGCTCTTCACCAACCTGTTGAAGGCCCTAAAGTTGGTTCTTTGTTGAGCCAACAGTTCATTGGCTTCCGTGTTTGCTTGGCTTCCTTTCTCATCAGAGCCAAACGCAGTAAGCAGGTTACGGGTAGACTGGTAGAGAATCTTACCCTGATGAAATATGTCTGAGGAGAAGTATTGTGGTTCCTTGTCTGGAAACTCGGAGAGCTTCAGGTGATTTTGTTCGAATTCTCCCCAGAGGTTATCCAACGACTCAATTCTTTTTTGGATATAATCCGGAGTTTTTCTCGATAATGGATCCTTACCGAAATTGACCTTTATCCTATTAAGTCCTTCTAATATTTCCGACTGACGAGCGCTTGACACTGCCATGACGATTAAACAAAAGGAACAATCTTACTTGGTCACCGATGAGATGTAATACCAACAGCGATCTGCAGATGCTGGCACTCGGATGAAGGCACTCAGAGTCTCACTGATGTCTTCTATGAACGATTCACTACGCGTTCACTGAATGGACTTATAATTGAACTTTACGGAACTGTCGCGAAATTAACAACGAATATTATCAAGTCTGGGGTTCTGAATCCGAACCACCCGCGCACCTTGATATATATACCCGACGGACTGTTACTACGCGTGATATCAGATCCGGCTCGAAGGACCAAAAAAATGTACAACGTTAGTCTGCACACTTATGGTAAAAAGATAGAAACCGGGGATGATAATAAAACCGCCCGTGTTGAGTGTAGAAAAATCACTAATTTATTTTACTTAGTAACAACTATATAAAATGGTCGCGCGTGTGCAAACGCAGCAAAACCTACTTAATTGTACTAATGTGCGGGTTCACCGTACAGTAGGTGATTCCTATAAGGGTGGTTAAACTAAAAGACGTTTGAAATATGGAAATTTACAATACGACAAGTTAGTTTTTTAATAATACAGGGTGTTTGGAAGGGAGCTGTACATACGCCTAGGGTAGAAACTAGGGATAGTCTGCTACCTACCCCCGCCCATTATATTGACCTTGGCCTCAAGGTTTTTTTTTAATTTATTATTATTTTTTATTTGACTTTTTTATGATTTTTTGACTAAAACTACCTGTAGCTCAAAATCTATCCATGGGACCGGTCGGCTAATGGTCTTGTTTTAATCGTTAGAGTCTTAGGGTCCTGCAAAAAATTATTTTACACCAGAAAATTGTGGAGAAGAAAAGTTATGGGGCCTGAAGTACCGTAGTAAGGTAAAGAAATAATTTTAAGGGCAACTTTCTATGGGGTTTAAAAAAAAACTAACAGGGTTGGAGTTCTTCTGATTTTTTTAAAACATTTTCAGTCCATGCCCTTTCTAACGATATGCTAAAAGTGTAATTATCACTTTTAGTTTTAAAGTTATTAATTAATTTCCGCAACTAGGGCACTTTTACCACCACGAGTCGACATTTGTAAGACAAATGTAATTTCCAGAATTTAAACCAGTTTGGCCTACAGTTGGCAAATTTGTTGTCTCACTCTTACAGTACGTAAGTTAGCTAAGATGGGTAAATCTCGACTGACTAACAAAGACCCCAACGAGTTACCTGCCCGGCCCCGTCGACCCAAGAGCGAAAGAGACATGACATGACATGTTTTGTCTCTTACATGTTGCTCTCGTGTAAGAGTGAGACAACAAATTTGCCAACTGTAGGCCAAACTGGTTTAAATTCTGGAAATTACATTTGTCTTACAAATGTCGACTCGTGGTGGTAAAAGTGCCCTAGTTGCGGAAATTAATTAATAACTTTAAAACTAAAAGTGATAATTACACTTTTAGCATATCGTTAGAAAGGGCATGGACTGAGGATGTTTTAAAAAAATTAGAAGAACTCCAACCCTGTTAGTTTTTTTTTAAACCCCATAGAAAGTTGCCCTTAAAATTATTTCTTTACCTTACTACGGTACTTCAGGCCCCATAACTTTTCTTCTCCACAATTTTCTGGTGTAAAATATTTTTTTGCAGGACCCTAAGACTCTAACGATTAAAACAAGACCATTAGCCGACCGGTCCCATGGATAGATTTTGAGCTACAGGTAGTTTTAGTCAAAAAATCATAAAAAAGTCAAATAAAAAATAATAATAAATTAAAAAAAAACCTTGAGGCCAAGGTCAATATAATGGGCGGGGGTAGGTAGCAGACTATCCCTAGTTTCTACCCTAGGCGTATGTACAGCTCCCTTCCAAACACCCTGTATATTTATTATTTTTAATAATAGCAGATACGTAATTATGAACCTGCTATAGCGGCGTTGATGGAACCACGTATTGGGTTTACAACTTGATTATGTGGGTAGGCGGCTAGGTGCCACGACCCTAGTAGGAATTTATAATTGATTCCTACGTAAGAAATAAAGGAAAATGGATATATTATAGTAATATATCGGGCTACGAAGGACCAAAAGTGTTATAGCGGTTTGAGAAACCTCTTCATCCTTGTGTCTATTTTGAATAAGGACTGTATTTGAAGGGTTCTGGCAATAGTGCGTTGAAAATAAGCGGGAAAATATTCACGGATCAATTCGGGCGATCTAGTATGGAAATGAGGGAAGTAGTACGCCTTACCTTGTAGTGGTCGATGCCAGCCCACGTGTGGCAGCGAGCTGGTGTTCTTCTACTCCAAACTGGCGACCTTCAGGATCCACACACTTCACACAATTGTTTTATATCCGCGAGGCGGGTTAATAGACACGGTTCACAAAGTTCTCAGCAATCTAACTAATTAGATGCATCAGTCTCCAGCCTTGTGGCTTGGAAAGCTGGCGGTTGAGATACGAGGCCCGTTCACGTTGAAGTTTCGGTTCGTTCTGGCGACCTGTCATTAAGGCGTACATAAAGGGAAAAGGAATGAGGAAGGAACGAGATAATTAGGATATCGATCGCCCGCGAAATCTCAAATGCGTTTGTCTATGTGTTTTCGGTCATTGATTTATGACATTTACAAGAGATGGCGCTACCAATTACTAATTAATGATGTGCATGATTGTTTCAAATTAGAAAACAAGTGATTATTATTTTTACTATATAGTTTTAATAGGAACCTTTCCTTTAAGTAAGAGAATCTTATACTTAATGGAGGAAGTTTACACTCAACTTGCATTGCATTGATTGGAGTACTTTTAAATGCCCCGGTAATGAGTCTCAAACTTTTATTTTGTATTTTATCAAGAGTATCTACTAACCTTCTATCACCAGCAAAACAAAGAAAACCATATTCAAAATGACTTCGAATCAAAGATTTATATAATAACAACAATATTTTTGGGTCAGCTCCCCAGGAGGTTCTACACAATGTCTTCAAAATATTAAAAACTCTGTTAGCTCTAGAACTTATCAATTCAACATATTTTTCCAAGTTAAATTATGAGTGAAGGTCACACCTAAAAACTTAGCTTCGTGAGAAATTGGTATAGAAACTTGATTGTAATAAACAGAAGGACTGAAATTGCTAGTTCTACCAAATACTACTAGTTTAGATTTAAGTGCATTTATATCTAGATTTAAATAAGAAAAGTACATGCACAATCCTTCCAATGCCTTATTAAGGCACTGTATCATATTTTTGAAATTTTTGCCAGACAAATACACAACTAAATCCTCAACAAACTGAAGGTTTTTGACTTTGGAACCTAGAATCAAATTTAAACGACGTATGTACAAAATGAATATTAATGGAGACAGAATTCCTCCTTGACAAACTCCTACCGAAGCAAATCGTGGGCCATGTAATTTATTATTATATTTAACATAAACTTTCCTTTCAGTTAAGAATTCATAGACCCAGTGGCCAATTTTGTTTGGAATTCCAATAAGAAGTAATTCAGAACAAAGAACATCTATATTTACACTGTTAAAAGCTTCAGCAACATCAAAGAATACTGACATTAAACAATCCTTGTTAGTTAAACTATTTTGGATATCAAACTGTAACTGACAAATACTTTCACGAGCTGTTGTACCCCTACGAAAACCAAATTGATTAGCAGGTAAAATATTGTTTTGTTCTATATAAAATTCCAACCTTTTTTTTATTAATTGTTCAAAAATTTTACCAACACATGATGTTAGAGCAATAGGACGATAGGAATCTGGACTAGACCGAGGCTTATCTGGCTTCAAAATGGGCACCAAACAATCAGACTTCCATGAGTGAGGTATTACATTATTCAACCACAAATTATTCAATATTTTGAGAAAAGTGTGCAGACCCTTATCACTTAGCTTTTTTATCATAATGTATGGAATACCATCCAGTCCAAAAGTACTATCTTTTCTAGAATTAACAGCAGACTTCAATTCTTGTATCGAAAAAGGTTTTACTAAAAAGATATTTTCAGAGTATGGCTCACTAGCAATGGGGATATTTGGCTTATTATTTACATAATCTGGAGTAAATTTTTCCAGAAAATCCTGAATCCAATTGACATCATTATTGTTGCAAGAATATGTTTTGTTAAATTTTCTCATATATTTCCAGATTCTGGACATAGGTGTACATCGATTAAAGGAGCTGCAAAGTTCAACCCAACTATTTGATCTTTCTGTTTTCAAAGTAAGTTTTTTGAGGGCTTGTAATCTTTTAAACTCGATGAATGTTTCATCTGACGGATTGTTTTTAAAATGTATATAAGCTGACTTAGACTTTTGAACTGCTTCTGAACATTTTTTATTCCACCAAGGGAGAGAAGGGGCTTTTATCGAATTCCTATAAGAGTTTCGAATAGAATAATCAGCCGAGGAAGAATTAGACATATTATGATAAAGAAGGCACTTATTAATTGCAGAGTGCAAAATTGTACAAAACTCTGTATACCTTTCCAATGAAGCAACATGTTGATCCTGAAAAGTAGAGAGTTGTAAATCTACATTTTGTTCATACATCTTCCAATCTACCATTTTAAAGTTAGGATAGGTGGGCAAATTTGTGTTAATACTAGTGTTTTCTATATTACTATTATTAATAAAAACTTTCATAATTACAGGAAGGTGGTAGCTGCCAAGAGGATCACAATGAACAGACCAATCACAAGAAAGAGCCAATGATGGGGAAACTATTGACAAATCCAAGGCATTTGGACGCCACGTTAAAGAACCGACTGTTGTCACTTCACCATTATTCATTACACCAAATTATTATCATCAACAATCTCTAAAATATCCCTACCTCTTAGATTTGTAGAATTACATCCCCATGATATGTGATGGGCATTGAAATCACCAGCAAATATCATTGGTTCAGGCACAGATTTTATTAAAGATTCAAATTTATGTTTGTCAAAAGGTGGATTGCAATTTGTTGGACAGTAGAAACTTACAATACTTATTTCTATATTATTTACAGTAATTCTTACACAAATATTTTGTAGGGAATTATCAGAATATGTAATTATTTTCCTGTAATTTATATTATTGCGAATTAAAATAGCTACACCATTATGTTTATTTCCAATATCATGTCTTTCTATTTTGTATCCTCTAATGTAAAAATGTTTAATGGGTGTTAACCAGGTTTCTGATATAATTGCAACATGTATGTTATGCTCATAAAGAAATTGAGTTAATAAAAGTTTGTTACTTATGATACTTTGTGCATTCCACTGCATTATATTAAGATCCATTATTAGATGATGAAGTACTGGTACAGAAAGTTTGTTGCAGAATTTCTTTTATGGAAGTTGAATTAATGGGATTATCTTTTTGATTTAATATAATTTTAGTAATAGCATTTGTTAAAGTATTCATAAAAAAATCTGATTTAGTCAAATTAATAATGCGTTTCAATGTTTTTGTGTGTTCATTTTGGAAAAGAATGTTCATTAAATAAATCGGAATACTTAGCGGCTCTGGACTTAACTTTATTTTCTTCTATTTTCATTTTTTTCTGTGGGCAAGTGTTTGAAATGGAAACATGGTTACCACCACAATTTACACATTTTGCGTTTTTGGGGTCTTCTTTACAAATTTTAAAACTATGCTTGTCTGTACATATGGAGCATACAACTTCATTCTTACAATATTTTGCAATATGTCCAAACTTCATACATTGCAAACACTGTTTGACAGGAGGAACGTAACAGCTTACCTCGTGCCTCCAGGAGTCAAGGTACACGTATTGCGGCAATTCAGTAGAGGCGAAAGTAACCGCAACAGTTTGAGTGGGGTCATACCTGATCGCGCCACCCTCACTTTGTACGCGGCGCATGAAGCGCCTCACCTGTATGACATTTCTAGAACTTCCAATCAAAGCAGATATTCTTTTATTAGATAAATCTGTAGGGACTGAAGTAAGAACCCCGGTCACCTCGGTGTCGACAGCAGGTATTGATGCGTTTAAGCCCAATTCGTCTAAAAGTTTTTTATTTTGTAGGAATACATTGGCATTGTTGGATAGGTCAAATGTTATACCTATTTTGTACTTATTTATGGACTTTAAATGTAATATGCCAGTGACGCAATATTTGCGTATAGCATGCGAAATAGCCAGTCTGTCTTTGTCAGAAAATTGGCGATCAGTCTGATGCGATAGAAATACGATGTATTCTGTTTTTTTGCTGTTTTCGGGATACTTCCTTGAGTATCCGGGGACTTTAAATACTTGATACTTCCTGCTGTTGTCGGCTGACTCATCGGAGTCGGAAGAAGTCTCCATGATGTCCCGTACTGCTCGACCATCAGGAGGCTCCGCTTTTTTTCTTTTTTTAACACTTCCCCCCATTGTTTATAACACTATTTATATATATATACAACTCCTATTTATAATTATAACTAATTTCAAGGTATTCAACAATAAATAACTAATTAATTTTAAATTTTAAGAGATTTGGCGCCTTGTTCTTTTCAAGGTTCCCGCGCTTTTTTTGTGACATTTTCATCTGACATGACATCTGTCTGTCTATTTTATTTTTCTTAAAACCATAGACCGAAACATAGGTACCATTGACTAAACCTCCTTTAAGCTTGGTTTACACTATTATAAGGGTAGCGTAGACAGACCCCTTTGTGAACCGTTTTTATTCCTTCTGGTCTTTATTACTTAATTGAAATTTGAATTTGAAATGTAGATAGAACACAGAACGAAGAAAAACGGGCGTCAATTTTCAGTTTTGAATCTGGACTGAACGCCAAAATACGGTTGATTTTCTTAATACTACTATGTGTATGATCGTATCTGAGAACTCCTTAAACTAATATATATACGGCCTGTGAATGTAATATAATCTTTGAAGTGCAATTTATAAATATATTGTGTGTGGTTCCCTAAAGAGAGAATTATTTCTTGGAACCTTGCCCTCAACGGTCATCTCTCGGCCTAGCCTCCACTCACCTTGGTGCCAACGGCCTACGACGTCATCCTGCCCGTCCGATCACACCGTGCCACGTCTACCTGCCCTACTCTACAGCCTGCCTATCCGATTGCCGTCGTGGTGCCTGCTCATCTGCCTACCCAGGGCCTACCACGTCTTCCTGCTTGGTTAGCTGCCCACGTCGTGCGAAGCCGGACCACAGTTTTATTATCTTTATCCTTTTTCTTAGTTTTAATTTATATTACCTTTTATTTTATTAACGTGGCTTACGTTTAGCTCCCTCTGAGCAAAACGTAACGCTACACACTCCAGAACTTTTCTGCCCCATCGGCCATCCGTTCTGCGAGCAATGTGCCCTGCCCACTGCCACTTATGTTTCACAATTCTTCGGGCTATGTCGGTAACCATGGTTCTCTTGCGGATCTGTACATTTGTGTTTCGATCACGCAAGGAAACTCTGAGCATAGCCCTCTCCATTGTCCTTAGGGCGACTTTAAGCTTTCTGATGGGGCCCATTGTGAGCGACCACGTCTCTGTCCCGTAAGTAATGGCTGTTAACACATACTGGTCAAAGACTTTCGTCTTGATATACTGTGGTAAGTTGGACGAGAAGATACCGCGCAATTTCCCGAACGCTGCCCAGCCGAGTCGGATTCAACGATTGACCTCTTTCTCGAAGTTGGCCATATCCAACTGGATTGTTTGTCCCAGGTAAGACATATTCGTCCACAACTTCGAGTGTAGAGTTTCACAGAAGTGGGTGCAACATGGGCATTTTACATCCCCTTGATTGTGTCCATGTTCACCTTAAGACCCAATCTTTCGGCAGCTCTGTGTGTATCTCTACGAGGCATTTATATCCTCAGTCGATGGCACTGAGAAATTAATCAGGATTATTCTAGCTTACATACTGATTGATTTTGATGTGCCATGCTTCACCGAGGTTATTGATGCCTGGAGATTCGCTTGCCCGAATTTCAATCCACCCGACAAACCTTTCACCCCAGAGACATTGGGACAAGCAGTTTAAGAAAACCTAGTTGGCACATCTGCAACTCCTGCCGAGCGTGCGCGCCTACTAGTAATCATTCATTTCGTTTTTTTGGTAATGTAACCTTGCTTGTTAGATAATTGTATTTGATTCTGCTGACATTTTAATCCGTATTTTACCTTTTGTTATAATTTTCTTAGTTAATAATTAAAGTTCGTAATTTAAAGTTCTTGTTGTAATCATTTAATTATAATTTAACAATTTTATTCACTTTATAATGATATTGATTAACTTTTATATAACTTCGTTTTGTTCTTTCTTGTATGCCTGTTTAGTTCTATCTTTGTCACGTAATTTTATTTATTTTTAATTTAAATTTGTAAGCGCACGTCGCATCAATTTTGTAAAAAGTTTTTAATAATATGTGGCAAATGTCGCTGGTTGCACATTTGTTTTTCTTTGTTCCCAAATTGAATGTATTGCTTCAGTGTGCAGTCGTTTGCTTTCCCAAAAAATATATTAAAAAAAAACCGATACCAACCGCACAAAGAAAGAAAGAAAGAAAACTAGTTTATTTGGCACACACAGCCGAGCTCCATGAAATAAATCATCAAAACCATGTAACAAGTGAAAGTGTTGTGTTAAATCATCATTAATCAATAAAGGGACATCCTGGGGGACTTTAAAATCTACAAGAAACAAAACATAACACCAACTTTCAAAAGGCATGGTATCGGGATCAAGAACAGGCACACAGCGTTAAGCGTCGCCGTAAGTATTCCTCACCATCTTTCCTGGCCATTTTGCTGTGGACATATTACAAACCTATTGAACAGATTACTTTTACAATATATATGTAGTTATTAAGTATTTTATACAATGTACATAGCTCATTATCTCCCTGAATAAATATAGCATTTTCTCTACGAGGTATATAATCAACGTATGTTGAATGTAATTAATTAAACTTCTTAAGACATTAGCTGTGCTAACTCGTCGAACAAGCGCCAGAGCCAATGCTTGTTATATTATATGTACCTAGTCAGTGAAAAATAAGTCCGTCATTGCGGAGAAACGGGAATAATATTGTGGAGGTATTTTATTATTACATGTAGGTAATTTGAAACATGTGTACAAATATGTTAGGGGCACAGAAAAGATGACCTATACACACCCACATTTCACCAGTTATGTTTAAGTGCCATGTTATAGGAGACGAGCCTATTGCCATCAACCGGGCACAAGTCCAGACTCCGGACTGCTACTAAGAAATTTCAGATGGAAAATCACAATAACACTTTGCAAGGCCCGGAGCTCGAACTTAGGACCTAATGCTCAGTGGTAGCGCGTGCATCGACTTAAACAACGGATCATAAGTAGTAAAAATAAAATAAATACATTTCGAAGTGCCGTAAACCAAATAAACGAAACGAAACAAAAGAAAAAACCTCACGCTCCCCACTGTCCACCAATGTGGACCTTATGCTAATGAGAATAAGGGTTTTTCACTTTTGCTTGTCAAAGAAAAGCGACCTTATTTCAATGTGAATAAGGGTATTTTTGTTTTGTTTTTAATAAGGTTTTTGAATTCTGTGGAATCTGAGTGGTGAGGGCAGGGGGGCGGGGGGGGGGGGGGAGGTTTGTTGCACGCTTTTTAGATTTCCGTGTTTGTATTTTTAGAATGAATTTTTTTTTGCGGGGGGAGGTAAACGGTTAAGGGGGGGGGAGGGGGTTAATCCTATCTTGTTCTCCTGGATGAAGTAGCGAGGGCAGGGGGGCAAATTTTTGTCAGAAATGCGCTAACTCCAACCGTTTCTGTGATATGAGGGTTTTAAAATTTTTGTTGGTCGTAATTTTTTTGCCTTTTATCGGTCTCTCTGAGCTGTTTCTGTGACAATGGTGATCAATGTGGACCTTATGCTAATAAGAATAAGGGTCACTTTTGATTGTCAAAGAAAAGCGACCTTATTTTAAAAGTATGTGAATGTGAATAGGGGTATTTTTGTTTTGTTTTTTAGGGTTTTATTAATCGTAAATAAATGCGGGTTTGGCTTGCTACGTTTTCGAGTTTTTAACGTTTTTAATTTTATTGACGCATTTTCCAGGACTGGATCTAGTTAATTTTTTTGACGCATTTTCCAGGACTGGATCTAGTTAATTTTTTTGACGCATTTTCCAGGACTGGATCTAGAATAAATGCTATGCAATAGCTTTACCGCGGCAGTCCCCGAATGCCACACGACTTTTACTTTTATGTGATTTGATAATATTTTGCGACATCATATACACATATACCGTCTATTACAGGCAGAACAGTTTTATAAGGAGCGGTCTATTGACTCGAGTCGCCTAAGCCCATTATGATTTGCGTCGGTTCATTGGCTTAATAAAAAGGTGCCATTAATTATAGATTCTTCGTTATAAAACATATTTTTAAAAGTTCCTTAATATACCGAGCCACTTTTATCGGTTAATTAATAAATTACATTAAGCTTCTTTTAAAAAGATTATATTTAACATGGGCCTCCCGATATCGGCCCAAGATTTAAATAACTGTACCCATAATAACGATAGGTATATAGATTGTATGTATATTTACATGATGAACATAGTCATAGACACAAATGTAATATTATCACTAATACACACAAATGTATCACTTTGTTAACAAACATATTACAAATTAGATGATTATATTCAAGATAGGAATACTTGGAAACATTCTGTTCCTGCTCCATTGGGCAATCTTTAGTGTAGACAAAATCAAACTGGTTAATTTATTTTATATTCATATAGTAATGCTTTTTTTTTCATCTCTTTTGTTTAAGAAATTGACTCGTACTCTGTTCCGTTGTTATTGAATTAGGTAATTTTACCCATGTTTGCAAGTATGTGAGAATCATTTTCTAATTTATCAAATGAATGAATTTACCTGTTAGTGCTTGTAATACTTAAAGCCTAGTGGAAATAAAGAATTTTGACTTCGACTTTGAACAGAACTGTCAGGTGTGAAAAAAACGTAGGAAGTGGTGGATCTGACAAAGCAGATTTTTTGTTGGCGTCCAACTGGGACACCGACAATGCTTTTCGACTACGCTCAGCAATAAATGTCATAAATATTTTTCAGAGTCATCATCATTTTAGCCGAAATACGGCCCACTCCTGAACAAAAGCTTCCCCCAGGTGTCGCCACATTGACCGACAGTACGATATATAAAAGCAAACTAGTCTCAATTCGACATTCATATTTTTTATGTATTTTATTTACCACGCATATTTTTTTATTGGAAGAATATCCACATTATTAAAAAAATAATATCCACCACTAAAGATAGAAATAAAAGATTAATTGATAATTTGCCCACCGAATTTTTAATAATAAACCAATTCTGTTGAAATTAAGTATTATAAAACCGTTTTTTTTTGTTATTTTTTTTTGGTTTGTATATTCTCTTTCAGTCAGTAATTATATAGGCCTTGAACATCGCCAGGCCAAACAGACATCAATAACGTTGGTCGCGGCCACGCCCGGCAGTGGACGGCGAATCGCTTGATTACCTCTGATGGCACTATCGTGGCATCGTTTACAGCCGCTTTATGGTGCCGGCTTATTTACTGGCCCATTCCACTTCTACAACGTTTTCGTTTCAGGGATATTTTTTGGCTAGAACTTTAGGGAATATTTTAAGTGATTAGAAATGTCATCGTGAGTTTAAAAGTATCGTCGTGGGAGACGTAAGTCGACACGCAAGCTGTAACTCACACTGTAGAACTCGTAAACCTACTGTCGGTGTTTCTTTACTGAAAAATATCTTCTCTTTTTTTTTTTATCAAAAACTCAAAAACCTGAAATCAAATTAATGAGAAGACACCAAAGTCTGTTTTTAAAAATAATTGCGCCGACGAATTTTTTAACTTTCCATTGCCCTATGAAATTTGGTACTAATGTTTGTTATTAAGAACATTTTACAAAAAAATACTAATATATTGATAAATCAGAGCTTTTCTTTGAAATTCCCTCATTTTAAGGGTTCCATACCCAAAGGGTAAAAACGGGACCCTATTCCCAAGACTCAACGATCCATCTGTCTGTCTGTCCGTCTCATCTCCGTCCAGGCTGCATCTCATGAACCGTGATAGTTAGATAGTTGAAATTTTCACAGCTGATGATGTATGTCTGTTGCCGCTATAACAAAAAATACTAAAAACAGAATAAAATAAATATTTAAGTGCTCCCATACAAAAATCGTGCTTTTTGCCGTTTTTTGCGATAATGGTACGGAACCCTTCGTGCGCGAGTCCAACTCGCACTTGATCAGTTTTTCCTTTTGTGGTTTAGTACGGAACCCTAAATGTACGAAGTCCGACACGCACTTGACCGTTTTTTTTTCGAGTTGGTAGTTAGTTCTTCTATCTAACCTTTTATTACATCATTATTTTATATTGAGTTATTTAGTGTATAATATAACCTCTCTTCTATGTGCTCCGTCATTAATGTAAATATAAAAACACACATACAATCTCAGCTCACATTCAAGGAAATCAATAAACAATCGAGTAATAAAACCGAGTATAGAATATAATTTAAAATACATATCTGCGCGCATGAAAGCGAGCGTTTGAACATTAAACTGTAAACCCTTTTTATTCCGCCATAAAGTTTATCACCATAAAAATATGGTGTTTTTACCAGCGAGCAATATACTTTCTATTGCTCTATAATAACTGCTTATGGAATAGATAACTGGGTTTTATATTCTGCTAACTATTGCCTTCGGGTTCACATGCGAGATTGCGAGCAATGTTCTCAGATTGTTTTCTTGAAAAAAAAACACGTGTAGGTGTTGGAAGAACTTACCTCTAATTTCATGAGATTTATTCGGTAGTATACTTACGCGTTTAGGTACACGCGAAGAGAAAAAAGAAAAGGCCTAAGGGCCACCGAATTACTCTAGACATTTTTTTCTCGAGGATAGCAAAGCATCTGTGAAGCCTCTGCAGTGATGTCCATATAAAGGTGAACGCGCACCTGTCCGCGCCGCAGGAGCCGCACGCGCCGCAGTCATCGCATTTTCTCAAGGCCCCGCGTTATCCGCGCCGTACGCGCCGAACGCGCCGCTCGCTTTATATCCACTCCTGTAACATCTTGAAATATATTTTCATAGGAATACGGATGAGGTCTCCACGCCGCCCGCATCGCACTCGCCGCAAGCATCAAACGCGCCGATTCTGATGACGTCATCCGCACGCGCTGCAGCTGGTGGAATCCGTGTACCTACAGCATTTTGCTGAAATGCGGGTCGTGCGGCGCGGATAGGTGCGCGTTCACCTTAAGGCGCTGACCACGTCGGCTGTCGGCTAGTTTGCCATTTTTTTTTGACAACCTATGTTGTACCACTGCTCGGCAAAGTTGGCTCTCAGCCTTCCACTCATTCGTGTAGCCTTCTCCGACCAATCCGTCGCAAACGACTCTAGGTCGTCAAGCTAGCGCTTCCTAGCAACTGAAGTAACACGGGTGGGTTTTTAGTCAGTAAAAGTCTGACACGCTCTCCCGCTTCACCCAGTGCGGGAAAGGTCATTGGATGATTTAAAAGGCCTAGATTAGTTTGACATCGAATCACAATAAAATAACATTGAGATCATGTAAACCTACAATATGTTCAACCACAAAGAATACAAAAATATTCTATGACGTAGTATTGTGAAAATAATTCACTCTCGTGTGTGTGAGACGTGTATAGTCGTGTACTACATTTATGTTTTCAGATGTTTTACAGCTTGAGATTGTAGTTTCAATAATAAAAAGTTAGAACTTCAAGATTGTCGTGTTTATGGCCGCTTAACATTTTACCTAGCCTTATGTGGTTTTGTGAAAACCTACGGTTGAATAAACGATCTGTAGGAAGGTACAACTCTATTTTCTAAATAAGTCATCAAAACATATCCAGGAGCGCTCGATTAAGCGACTACTATCAGCGTTTGTTTAGGATTGACCCAACGTGACATTTCGGTGCGCATGTCAAGCGCAACTCCGACAATTCGCACAGTGTCACTTATTTTGTCGTACTACACAAATACAGGTTCATAAATAGTTTGTCTCAATGTTCCTGAGATGGGTGTTGTGGGACCACTTATGTAGAAAGTTCTGTGAGCACAGGTGCGTCTGTTTATTGAGAAGGACAGTACGTATGCCGACCTAGGTAATTAATTACCTAAACAGGGCTCTGCAGGACAGTACTAAATGTACCAAACGAACCTAAGGTGAAAAGGTAGGCTAATCATTTAATTTAATTGTTTAAGAAATAACCACTCTATTTCAAGTCGTACTTACGATGATAAGAAATGTATCACTTGCCTTGGACATGAAGCCACAACATCTATGCTTGAACGACTATATCTCAGAGGGTTGTACGAAGTAGATTTTTTATTTACACATAATCAAGAATATGTACAATGGCCCCGTAACTAGTGTCCTGGTACTTCAATTAAAACGTTTATTCAATTATCCATTAGGTACTGAACGAACAGCACATTATACTGGAGCTGCTTAGAGGCACCAGCGACGCGTGAAACTAGCCTATCAGTGTCGATACGATACCAAGAAGAGCGGTGACACGATACTGACGGGTACTGATTGAGTCACTCACTGATATCTTATAACCTTTGGCTTCTATCTATTGCAACTGAAGGTTGAATACTAATTTTATTTTATTTTTCGTTCTATAAAATAATATATTTTCTTTGTCCGTTACAGAAATCTACAGTCTTTATACAAATGAATGACTAAATTTTAGCAGTGGTGTAGCACCAGTGGGGGTGTTACTAAATTAGGAATGTAGCTACTACCTACTGGTTTAAAAAGTATCCCATGTTCTAATATCTAGATCTGAACCATCCGGTGTTAACTTTCATCAAAATTTGTTATACCATTGAGACGTGATTGTTCAACAAACATCTAAATTCACAATACACATTTTCACAGTTTGTAATATTGGTAGGAAGTAGGATCTACATTAATTTCATGTGTATCTCAAGAGTTTCATCTGAAAATATCTATAACCCGGCAACCCGGAACATAACATAAACATAATTTACCGATACAACCCCTTTTATAGCGCGATGAACGATTAACATCAAAGAGATAAACGATAGTTATCAACAACCGACATCAACATTCCTTTAACTTCAGCTATCACTTTGAAGGCGAGGTCTGGATGATAACGAGTAGCGGATGAGATAGCGGAGTGGTTGGCGGGCCGTTCGTTGATAAAAGTTACTGCTAGCTAGCTTCTGCCCGTGGGTTTGCCCGCGTAAAAAGTTTTTATCATCCCAGCGGAACACGCTACCGATAAAAAAAGACTGGCCAAGAGCGAGTCGGACTCGCGCACTGAGGGTTCGTACAAACAGCTACATTAACCAAAATAATTAAATAACATTACTGAAGTTCATAAGCTATGAGGGCACCGAACATTGCTCTAACGATAAGATAAAACATAATTGTAGGATAAAATTAACTTTGCATCTTTATTTATTTATTATATACTTTATTGTACACCATAAGTTAGATTTATAAATGAAACTTAAAACTAAAAAACCGGCCAAGTGCGAATCGGACTCGCGCACGAAGGGTTCCGTTTTTTGTATGGGAGTCCCCCTTAAATATTTATTTTATTCTGTTTTTAGTATTTGTTGTTATAGTGGCCACATAAATACATCATCTGTGAAAATTTCAACTCTCTAGCTATCACGGTTCTTGAGTTACAGCCTGGTGACTGACAGACAGACAGACGGACCGCGGAGTCTTAGTAATAGGGTCCCGTTTTTACCCTTTGGGTACGGAACCCTAAAAACACATACAATGAGCGGCCTTATCGCTTTCCGCGATCTCTTCCAGGCAACCAGGTATGGACAGTAATTGCTGGACACGAAGTGGGGCTGTTATTGGTTTGACAATAACAGCCCCACTTCGTTAAAACAATATCATCATCATCATCAGCCTATAGCAGTCCACTGCTGGACATAGGCCTCTCCAATTGCACGCCATTTTCTTCGATTTTCGGCAACTCTTATCCAGCTGCTACCACCCACCCCGCGAAGATCGTCACTGCACCTAGCTTGAGGGCGTCCCACCTTACGTTTACCAATTCGCGGTCTCCACTCAAGAACACGTCTAGCCCAACGGTCATCGGACTTAAGACAAGCATACAATAATTTATAGTTTATATTATTACAATTAATAGAAATAGAAAGATCAATATATGTCAAACATTGCAAAAATAGTTATACAAATGTACTTAATTCTATTTATATACATGAGCGATAAGATATTTTTTTTTTCTTTAAATTTTATCATCAAGAAACTCTTTTACTGAGTAATATGATTTATCTAACAGTATTTTCTTTAGTTTATTTTTAAAATATTATTCATTAGAAATTACGAGTAAGTAATTGGGTAAATGATTATACACTCTAGGAATCATACAAAATATACTATCGTTCAATAGTGCAGTTCTATTAGGAATAAAGCTTATTTTAAATCGGTGCCTCTGACTTTTTAATTTGATAAAAGAACTGCTGTTATTTCTGACAAACATAATCATGTCCAATATATATAAACAAGGTAGAGTTAACACTTTAATTTTTGAGAATATTGGTCTACAGCTTTCAGTCTGTTTCATCCTAACAATCGCTCTAACACATCATTTTTGTGCTCTAAATACCATTTCTTTATCTGGAGAGTTGCCCCAGAACATGACCATGACACCATACATTAATAAAGGGGTAACATAGCCATAATATGCAGTTAGAACTGCGGTTGTATTAACAGTTTTCGATAACATGTAGATAGCTTAGGAATATTGATTCAGTTTTTTACACAACATTTCAATATTTGGTTTCCAATTTAACTGAGAATCAATGTTTACTCCCAAGAACCTTGCTATCCATTTCTTTTAATTTATCAACTCTATTTCGAAACATCATTAATTTTGTTTTGCTTAAATTTATTTTTGAATTATTTAAGGTTAGCCATTTTATAATTTTTTCTAAGGTATTATTTATCTCTATTTGAATTTGTCTTTTGTCTCTTCCAGTAAATATAACTGTACTCCGGGTAGGTCATTTATATATATAATTAATAATAATGGCCCCAATACACTACCCAGTGGTACCACAAAATTATTATTTTTTAATTTGAATCGTAAGTAGTATTTCTTTTTGTTGAATTATCTAATCTTGTGATGTGTGTTGACTGTCTTCGATTGATAAGATAACTTTTTATGAGATCGTAAACGTTTCCCCTAACTCAATACGCATACAACTTATCTAATAATATACTGTGATCAACGTAATCAAAGGCTTTTGTTAGATCCATATAAAGGGCGCACGCATAGTTTTTTTTATCAATCTCTACCATAATACTTTTAAAAATGAAAATATTGCCATATTTATCCTCTTACCTTTCCTGAAACCTATTTGTTCATTAGAAAATAAGTTAATTGCCTCGAAGTAATTATATGTGTTTTCGTGGATTACTTTTTCAAAAACTTTGGACAAAATATGTACTAGTGCAATATGTCTATAACAACTCATATCATTCTTGTCGCCTTTCTTAAAGATAGACTTAATCACAGTAAACTTTAATTTTTTGGGGCAAACACTATGGAATACACAAAGGTTAATTATATGACTAAGAATAACAGATAATTTAGTTGATACATATTTTAAAACATTAGTCGAAATAAAGATTTATGAAATGATGATTGTCGAAATAAGAATGTATTTAAGATAATAATGCTTTGAAACATGCTTGGCCTGCTCCGTAGGGCAATCTTTAGTGTAGACAAAATCAAACTGGTTCATTTGTATTATATTCATAATTATAGCAACGCTTTATTTTTTCTTCTCTTTTTGTTTAAAAAAATTGACTCGCACACTGTTCCATTGTTGTTGAATTAGGTTTTTGCCTATGTTTGCAATATTTGTAAGTATTTGAGAGCCATGTTCCTATTTATCAAGTGAAGGAATTTACTATTTAGTGCTTGTAATACTTTATACCTATAAGTAGTAAGTATAGTAGTTCTCACGTATACGAATTTATTAATGTTTGTACTTATGTAAATATTGTAAAAATCTTATTTTTAAAAAAGAGTAAGTATAGAGTTTCTGGTGCGTTCTTCTTCATAACAAGCTATTTTTCCGAATGCACGGTAGAATCATTTTTTATTATTTGTAAATAATTGTTAACGTTCAAAAGTACCCAGTTGAAATAAATACATTTGACTTTGAATTTATAAATGCTAAAAGAAAAACATAGGAGCGCAACATATATCTTTTTTATACAATTTACGGAATATCTTTCAAATTTGTTCAATACTGGAAGAGGAAATAATAGGCAAGAGCCAAACCTCAAATTATGACTTTTTACTGAGGAATTTCAGTCGGAGCTCTCTGCCCGCATTTCCTCTTAGGGAAAGACTCGTGGATAAATAATAACAGCTGCAGGGTCGACCTTAAAATGCACGAGGTCTGAGGTCCATGAATGGGTGAACCGAAGCCACCTCGTGTTCCTGTTCGTTCGGCAATCCCACGGGCCATTGATCCCTGCCGTCATTTAGAAATCTTTTACAGTCGTACCGTCACCCAATAACTAGGTTGTTAATGGAAATCAGACAGGTAATTGCAGGTACTAGTTTCAGCTGCATGCGATTTGACTGGAAGCTGACTCCATCATTAAAGCTTGGAAAAGGGTGAGCAGATGAATTACCTACAATATTGTCCAGGGTTTATTATAATTAAAACACAAACGTCTTTTCATAAGTTATTGCACAAGTGTCCCCCGCCCAGGTGCCAGTCGGTACGTGCCTGTACTACTGACTACCCTGTTAACTCTACGGCTTGCTTATATGCTTCCACTGCACTGTGTTAATTAGATCTGCACTAATTAAGTTAATATGCACGCGTCAGGTACTCAGGAAAGCGAGATGTTTATTAAGCTCAGATGATTGTTTCCACATGTTATGCTGATCCAGTTAGCAGGGAGACAGCGCTACACCGGCCGCATTGTCAGTTATTGTTGACAAACATCTCAGGCAGTGGCTTGACGGCCCCTAGAAATGAGCGATGTGACATTGCGACAACGATGCAATTCTTATTGAAATTGTTCTACGGGTGAAGTTGAGCCATAACAGACATGCAGGGTGATTTTAAGTTCGTGGGCAGTATTTTAAGGGGTGATAGTACTCAAATATGAACCACTATCACAATATAATCAATAAACTAAACTGGCTTGATTGTTACAACACTTATTTTGTAACACAATATGTACCAAAATTTAATTTTGTAAAGGACGATTGTTTCCAAATTGATGCGTCCATCAGCACTCATTGCATCGAACCCCATTAGGCCCGTCGGTAGTCTACCGACGGGGATGGGTTTGATTCCCACATTGTGTGTGTTTCCTGAGGTGAGCAGAACGAGTATTTCCGCGCGGGCGGCGCCCGATCGCGCGGAAGGAAGATAACACTGTGACTGTGACACATACTGTGGTAACACAGCCAGGTGAGGAACCACTCTTTATAAAATAACAGTGTTAGCATGGTTAATTTTAGGGCAGTTTGTGTGAAAATAGAGTTCCGTTCATCAAGTTGAGAGGATGAACGCCCTAGAAGGACATACACGGATCTTATTGGTGATGTCCTTCAGAAAAGCCATGTGCGCAGTACTCATAACCGTATAACTAGATGTATGAACGTTAATGAAGTATTTAAGGATCGTACCAGATGGTATTCTGTGTTTCTGCCTAACGCCATGAGAAACAGGCGTGCATTTATGTATGATGAGTGTATGCAGTGTACCGTACACAGTTATATCTTGGGCTCTAGACAAGTGGCATTCGATGTCAGCGAAGGCGACAGTCGAAATATCAAAATGCAAGGGATTGATCACGTGATTTTTCGATATCGCTTGTTAATCCCATACAATATTGCCTTTTTGACAATCGCTATCGCCACGCTCTCGATGATAGAATGCCACTTGTCTAGGGCCTCAGGTCAATTAGACAAAAATAAAGCGGTATGCGATTTTGCAGCATTACAATGGAACCGAACTGATCTGCTCCGAGTCTGCTCACCACCTGCCCTGCAAATTACTATGGCCGCTTAGCCTTTATGTAAGTAAGTTGGATGCTTTTGATTTCTTTGTAACTTAGGTTACATTTATTTTAGTAAAAGAATTAGGGTTCCGCGCGAAAACAACTGAAACGCGGATGTGGATGTGGATGAAGTCGTGGGCAGCAGCTAGTTATAAAAGTAAATCTATTAACAACTAGAGGACGCCTCGCGGTTTCACCCGCGTAGTTCCCGTTCCCATGGGAATACAGGGATAAAAATTAGCCTTTGTCACCCGGGGATAGAGTAGCTTCCCAACGGTGAAAGAATTTTTGAAATCGGTCCAGTAGTTTTGGAGCCTATTCGGTACAAACAATCAAACAAACAAAAAAATCTTTCCTCTTTATAATATTGGTATAGATTATATATTATAGGCCTTCTTTTTTCATCTCTTCTCTTGCTCTGTATGGTGTACATAATAAAATACAGTATTTATACTTAACTTACGCAACAGTAAAATAAATGATTAAAACTAGGTTCTGCGTCTGTTCCTCAAGGCAAACTTAACCATATTTATTACTCGTCTAATTTTGTTTGATAAAGGTATAGATAAATGTATGTTGTGTGCGCCAACTTGTGTTCACACTAACTGATCCCGGACACATCTCATTAAAATAATTATGATATTGTCCTCATCTTTATTACACATGCTGCAAAAAGGTGATAGTATTTTTTTCATTAAAAAGCCGAATTTATTGAGATACGCATATGTCCGAAACGAAGTCTTATCAATCCAAGGTGAATATGAGGGTTGTGGGTGGATTGTTTTAAACGAAATACCTATTTCCCTGGAACGAAGATCAAAGTAGTCTTCCAATTCGGTAAACAAATATTTTTAAGGACTGGAATAAAGTCCGTGTAATGTGGAATTGCTACGAAATCGGTGCCATTCGAACTTGCTTGTTTTACAAGATAATCTGCCTTTTCATACCTATATGAGACGGGATACACTGAATAAAAATGTGTTCATTCTCAGATTTGAATCGAACAATTTTTTTATAAAGTCTGCTAAAGTGCAATATTAGACTAAGATAATAAGCAAATATAAGCGATCTTCCTGATGACTCGACGCGATTCGATTTATGTCACACCAATAAGCGATATTTACTAAGCGAAATTCCAAATACATCCACATGGACGCAAGGCGATGCAATTCGACCGATTTGCACTTGCAAATACGTGCGCGATGTCGCATATTATCTTCGTAATGTTAATTGCCTCGCGCCATCAGGAGAGGCCTTAACTATGTAAGTTAAGCAAATCGTAAATATTCAAAATATTGTTCTTCTTCTATACATACTTGTAAGTAAGAGTTAATACTGTTTACCAACTACTCAGAACGACTTACAAAATCAAGCATTGCTCACCTAAGCTAGAAACAAATTTAAAATAATCCTAAACTGTTCACAAAGGCTTGAGATAAGCCCAACTTAACTATTATAAGGTTTACAATGCTATCTTACCAGGAAAAACTCTTAATTTACGAATGAAGAGTAGGATCCTTGAGAGGGTTTGCAGGTGATTGGTCCATAATTGACGGAGTAATCGGTGAAAATACATTTAAAAAAAACATACAAACAGTCGAACATAGAACCTCCTCCTTTTTGGGAAGTCTGTTAAAAAGGAGGAGGAAGGAAGAGGAAGAGTGAAGTGAGCTGTCCATCCCTAGCGTAGGCGCTGGTTCATTATGTACCACAAAACAAGAAAAATAACTTCAATTTCGAAAGTCGGTGTCCAAAAACTAAAACGGGAACACGACTTCCGAAAGTTTATTATTTTCACTTTAAAGTTGTGGTATATAATGGACCAGTTCTATAGTTATGCACTTTCAGTGCCCGAAGATTTTTTAGAAGACTTTATACCAATACCGACTTAGAAACAGTCGTCTGACCCAAAATCAATGTCTATATAAATAGAGAGGATTGCAAGTCAAAGCTCAAAGGTTACTAACAGAACACTGACTAAGTAATAAGTTACAAGGTGTTCACACTCTCATACACATGAAAAGCGTTAAGCTTTCTTTAGAAAGCAATTCCCGAAATGGATTCTTAAGATTTCCAGATTGAAAAGCTGGTAAATAGGAAGGTTTTTGTGGTTTGCCTTTAATAAAACCCAAAGCCTGATTAGGCCTGTTTTTTATTCCGCAACAATTTTTTTTTTAATAAATTTCTTAAGGAACCGCTACACCCACTTAGTTTGTACAATAAAATAACAAGTTCAGATTTTATTCTGATGATGAGAAAAATAAGATAGTCAAAACTTGTGTTTTTGCAAATAGCACCAATATAACAACGCTAAATGGTAGACAATATTTGGATACCGATAAATATGGATACGATATTATCGACTGTACAAACTTTATCAAAACATATGTACCCATGAATATGAACAAATTTTACTCTTTGACCAAAGTGCCTTATGTTCTAAGGCACTTGTCCCACTGCCGACGAGTAAGCGATTATCTATCTACTATTTTCTCGCTGAAGAAACGTACAAAATATATAAGAGCCCGTGTCAATAAAAGAGACACATATAGTAATAGTTAATCGCTGGCTGTTCACATTACCAGCGAGTACTTTCTCACCACAAGTTTGTCGCAGCGACAAGAGTTATCAAAGTTATACTCGCTCAGCGAAACGTGTGTGCGTTTGTATGTATGTATGTTTGTTTATCCACGCAATTCGCCGAAACAACTTATCGAATCGTAATCATTATTTTTCAATTAGGTATCTCTCAACTTAGGGAATAATGGTAGTTACATTAAAATCGGTTCAGCAGTTTTCAAGATATGGAACATACAACCAAATTCCATAGCGACAAACAGCACGAATGTAAAAATTGAGTTACTATGGGTATTTTGACAATCCTTAGATATTTACCTTATTATAGACCTTGGTAAATTTTTAGTGTTAGTTTACTGACACTAAAAAGAGAGAAACAAAAACTTTTCACAAAAAAATTAACCAACTTCAAAAGCAAAACACTAAAAAGTAGTGTTTTGCTTTTGAAGTCGTTTTATTTTTTTATTATTTCATTGTTGTTCCTAGGGTGAACTGTATTCCTATTTATGATTACTGAGTTCTATAATGATTTATACTTACAGTCAAAAAACAGACAACCTACTTGCGACAAATTCTACCATAGTAGTGGTCATATACTAACCCTTGCAGTGTCATGCAACAATATTAAGCGGACCGGTATCCCGCACTGATCATACAGCGCAAGGAGCAAAAAAACCCTACTGGGTTGCTTGTCAGTGACAATACTAATAGAAAATAGCGGAGTTTTCATCATCCGGACATTTAATATCCCATGCTCATTATATATATTCATTATATATATATATAATGAATATATATAATTGAATTAATTTATTTAGTTAATTTCTTTTATATCTAACAATTCCATTTAATATAAAAGAAATGGTGTTATTAATTAAATTGTTTTAAAAGCGCTTTTTCTTGTTCTTCCTGCCGTTGTTCCATGTTACTTAGGGTCGGCGCAACACGTTTTCTTCGTCAACCGTCACGATATCACTGACTGTTTTTTCTTTCATATCCTCACACAATCCATCCATCTTTTCTTCGGCCTTCCTCTTCCTTTCCATCCATCCACATTTATGTTCCCTACACGCGGCGTGATATAGGAACACTTCTTCAGTTTACTTCCTTTATTTTGGCTCGTTAAACACATTACAAAATTTTACTTCGTAGCGTCCTTATTCAGTTTCTATCTCTGCTATTCATTCTCTATCTCCCTCCCACACGCACTTATTCATTCACTAATCGCTGCATTCATATTAATTCAAATAATTTCTTCTGTGTATCTCGGCACCTTAGGGTCCCGGTCCTTTGAAAGGCATGCGAGGAGCCGAAGCCAACTCATAGAAACCCCTTTAGGCATGTATCAGGAAATGCCAACCGACGATTATTCCTGTATGCACTACACAACTGCACCCAAGGACAATCCCCGGTTGGTGCAGGACTATTTCAAATTATGGAGAAAAAAAATATTGGACTATAGATTTTGTAAGTTTAGTCGATCGATTGCTCAAAACTATAGGAGGACTACCGGCCCCTGCCCGACCACTGTTGAACTACACGGCTATAAAATGGCAGGGGGTGACTTGCACACTCAATTCATGGGCCTCCATAAAGGGTTGCTAGCACTTTAGTGACGTAGCGCCAAGGGGGCAACATATCCGGAGGTGCTTGAGGAGTGGAGAGGTATACCACGGCTATCAGGACAATCCCGGAAGTACGGTCAAGATCCATACCAGCACCTTACTGGATTAACTTTCTTCCTCCGAGCACGTTTGCTCTTGCGAATCTCCAGTCAAGCCAGCCAATTAAGGCAAGAGAGAGGTGAGAGCTCTGGTCCCCGTCAGTTTTCACTCCAACCGGCCAATAAAGGCAAGCCAGAGATGAGGAAAAAGACTTCTCCCTGGAGATAAGGTCCGTGGGGTCGCCACTGCCCACCAGCTCGTCACAAAGCTGCCCTGTGGATTGTATCTCTCTTAGTTTGGCCCCTCACCCTAGGCACTTTACGGCAAAGCAAAATCTACCGGCATAAACCTAGGGATCATTGAAGCGCGCAAGCCCCACCACGTCGTCAACGTAGAGATACTGCGATGGGGATATAATTTCTTATTATTAAATGCTTACAGAATTAACATCCTACATTTATATGCATAACTCTTTTAGGAACAAGCGTTTCATCCAGTTCCATCCCTCTTCATCACAATAACCATTCCAGGACAAACGAAATAAAAGTACTTACTATCTTCTAATAATGATCACTGTCAGCTGTCAGAAAAAAGGCTAGTTAGATAAAGTTCGCTGTCAGCAATTTCGAACTAATAATTTTATTATCAAAATTTACCTGTCTATAATTCAGTGAAGGACTATTTGAAAGGCGTAATAACTTCATTTAACAGCGCCACTGTAATTTCTAAGAACATTCTTATGACTCTTGTTGCTACGAACTGTAATCCAATTTAAAACGGAAGAAAAACAACAAACGAAAGTACTGCATAATCACGCATAATTTTCTCGCTACTTTCTGCAGGAAAATCTAATTATAGAGTTGTTAATAAATGATTACACGAGTCACAGCACGCCCTCGAGGCAAACTAATCGGAATGAAAAATTATTTCCTTCGCGCTATGCTCTAATGACATCGCAGTGCGTTTTGTAGCATCGTGCCTTATGGTAAGTAATGGCACATATTTCATGATAAATGGTAAAATGTATGTAAGAGAAATGCTACTTTGTGAAAGTGCAGTATTATTAATATAGCACCTGTGTTTTAATATCGCGTTCATTGACATTGTTTAAAAAGTGCTTTCAGTAATTATTTATCACTACCTTTTACCCTTTTTATCAAGAAACATGTTCAGGTCAGGAACGTCACACGGTACCCCCCGGTGAGTTCCCGCATTGTCGAGGTGGGAGGGCTCAGTAGCCGTGACTTGGTCACCCACGGTGAAGCGAAGAGAAACCCGAGGGGGGTCCGCTCGTGCTGATGAGCACCACTGTCTTGACCCGTCACAGGGGGACCAAGGTTGCTGGTTTTGGCCCTGGGGTGGTCACGGAGTGCAATGTGTTCTGGTGCGCTAGTGATGAGGGTTACTCCCCAGAGGAGGGTGACGGACAGCCGCGGCGGGTTCGCGGTGAGTGCTAACACGTGCCCGTGTTCCCGCCATAAGCTTCACAGGAGGACACCGTGGAGTTTTAGTGGTTTGGAGTCCCACGTAACTGCGCTATCTCCCCGTGGTAGCACAGTATGCATAAGCATAATTCCTCATGACAAAAAAAAGGGATCGTCACACTGTAAGTACGCAAATGTGGATACCGGCAGGCTTAAAAAACGCTGGCGTGACGATTTAGACTTGTTCCTGACAGATTGGCCGAAAAAGGCACACGATTTAGTCAGCTAGAAAAATATGGGGATACCTTTACCCAGTAGTGAGACAGTATAGCGATTGCCCATCGATATGCAAATGTCACGTGATCAATCCCTTACATTTTGGCATATCGACGATCGTCATCGCTTATGGAACGAAACTGTCTATGGCCTCAGGTTTACCTTAGTGCCAAAATCATCTAAATCCGGTCAGCCATCAAGACTTGATTGATTTATGAATATCTTAACACAGGGATCACACGTTTACAATATGTAATGGGGATTTTAATAAAATATTCCTCATTATAGCTCATGCTCATTTGTAAAGTTAAAATGAAAAATATAATAAAGTGATTACTGAGTTTCACAAGCAGGCCGTGCACTCATTAGTTATCAATTTACTGCATTCAATTTACTGCACGATCATAATGACGTATTTTGAAGTAAAACTAGCTGATTTTAAATTAATTACCTGATTTTTGATTGTGCTTTATCAGTTATTGTGTTTGTTTATTAATCGAGCTTTCACTAGTGAATGCTTTTGGACGAAATCTATACCAATATCATAAAGATGAAAGATTTTTTTGTTTGTTTGTTTGAATAGCCTCCGAAACTACTGGACCGATTTAAAAAAATCTTTCACCATTAGAAAGCTACATTATTCTTGAGTGACATAGGCAATTTTTTATCCCGAAAACGGGTCCTGTGGGGTAGTCCACGGGAGCGAAGCCGCGGGGAACAGCTAGACTATGGCCTATACAGATAAACTATGGCCTGGATTAACAAACTGAATTCTATTGTATACGGTACATGAATAGAAGTTTTCGTTGGATGCGAGCGAGTCTGCGGGCAGCAACTAGTTGTTTCTCGATAGAGGTGGTATCCGGTGGTTATAAGAGACGGCTCACGGTTCATGCGAATCTCTTTGCGGTGATGATGTTTGTTCGCGCCGTTCAGTTTCGAAATACTCGGGTTAATTTTTGCTTCTTGGGGTTTGTCACGTCGGGGTCACCACTGTTGGATACGCAGGGTATGGAAATAAGACGCAAATGCAGGTTGAGTATGGAATGAAAAATATTTCGAAAAATCGGTTCCTTGTATACAAAATCTGTTTCAAAAATTAATACAAATAGTGGGTACAAATAAAAAGTTAGTTTGAACACAATAATGTTAAATACGTGCTGCTTATCTGTGAGTATGATATTCCGCTGTAGTGCCGTGTATTTATTAGTTACCTTATTTCATCCCTCTCTGCCTCGTTGGTGTAATGGTCGCAAGGGCTACTATATACCTACTATGCATGAGGTCTGGGTTCGATTCTCGGGTCGGTCAAAGTATTATTGGGCTTCTACTCCTGGATTTTCTCAGTAGCAGGCTGGAGTCTGGCTTTGTGCCCGGTTGATGGCAATAGGCTCGCCCACTATTACACGGCACTTAAATATAACTGGTTGAAAATGTGGGTGTATTATACGTGACCCTCTGCCTAACCCTTCGGGCAATACAGGCGTGATATTATGTAATCCATCCTTGCCAAACAGGTATATAAAGGCATGACACCAATTTTTCTAAAAGAAAGACGGTGAGTATATATTAAAGCATTTTCAAGAGCATTACAATGTAATGTAACGTTCTTACAAAGAATACAATACAGACTATTGCTCAGTTTCCTAAAGCTTTTCCATGTAATGTAACGTCCTTGCGAATTTTCGACGCTGTGTTCGACGTAATGCTCACGGCGAGTGGGCATTTACCTGTAACATTTCTTTCTACCTTGCGTACACTCTTTGTTGATATCCCCCGTCATCCACGCACGTACTTTTGCTCGATACAATGTTACACTAAAACGCTCGTTGGTTTTTAAAATCAGCTTGTAACAATACATCGAGCATCATGTTTGAAGTGAGGTTCGAGTAAATTTTAAAACAGGAATATAAATAAACAGAAAAAATAAATAAAATAAAAAAAGTAAATTTAGTAAATAAAAAAAAAAAAATCACCCGATGTTTTGTTACAAGTAAATGTTGTAGTCTATATTCATCTTTACATTACACCATTTTCAGTTCACTTCCTACCAAAAGATTTTTCAAAACGAATTCCTTTATATCTACGGTCCACAGGCCAATCAAACCATTTTCCGAACTGAATATTTTCAATTTTTCACGTTTCAAAACCGAGCGAATAACGCAGAACAACAGAGAAACAAAACTGCAGCGGTATACAAACCGACAGTTTTGCATTCACTTGACAATCTTTACCAATCTGTGTGCATGTGGAATAAACCTGTGAGCAGATATTACGACTGTTTCTTTGTGTAGTACAAATGTAGCTTTATTTTATTAGATAGGACTGTATGTATGAGCAATATTGTTCCAACTGAATATTGGACAATGTCAGATAACTGGTGCAAGATTTGTAGACAGACGATTTGATTGAAAATTTATTGGTTTGTACCAAACCTTGTCGCAACTATATTGGGGCCGGCTCACAGTCTAACCAGATAGTATACAGCTGAATCCACAGACCTACGTTTAGATCTTTGGTTGAATGCCAACATTCCACATGGAGAGGCTGAAAATGTAACCTTCAAAACCCAGTAACAACACGATACTCCTTGGTAAATGTTTCGAGTTACTGGCTACTATCTGACCTTAATAACTCAGTTATTAGTTAACACGGTAACCCTTGATGATACTTTCGGTTTTGGCTATTATCTGACCTACACAACCCCGTTACTGGGTAATAAAACCATCCCTTTGAGGCTTCTAGATTCCAATTTGACGCATTTTGAAGCTGTATTTTCCCTACCAAATACACCTACAACATGCACGAAATAGTCATTTCTACGCAACACACACATATCCGCGAGCTGGCTGACCAAAACCAGATGTATGCTCCGACTGCACAGCATGATATTTTTCTTGTTTACGTCTTTTTAGTTCGCTTTTTAAGCAGTCAGGTTTTTAAATTTTTGAATTAATTTTTTTATTTAACACTTTTTAGTTAACATTTTATTCGAATAAGGTACATTTAAACATATAAGTGTTTTATATTTTTGAAACCGCCTCTTAAGGGCCTACATACGATTTAGTGCCGTAAAACGGTAACTTTCTAAAGCATACTCCTCAGTAACAGCTAGGTTAAAAGATTTGAAAAAAAAAAAAAAATATTGATTCATGTACATAATTTTCATTTTCATTAAAAGACAAGGTTTTTTCGTGTAACTAATAGTTTTTCTTTAAAAAAATAATAAACAACACGATATGTATTCGCAACTTTGGGAAGCTCCTCCAAAACGACTTGGATTTTTTAAAATATTTTTATACAGAAAAATTGATGGCTGGAATTTCTTCATACCTAACATAGCATATGTAAATCAAATCATATTTGTCAAACAAAAGTGTTCAAAAGGAGGTTCAATTTTGAATTTTCGGCATCGAGCGGGCGCACGGCCAGTACTGCGTTACATTGGGGCGTATATTTCGCCTTAAAACCCTTTAATTTAATACACACGATGGGATTGGATGGAAAAAAAATTGGGCCCCCACAATATGGCGCCCAAAAGCCGCCATTTTTCTATTTTTTTAATTTTAATGTAGCCAGTGACACTCGCAGGGTTAAGACGCATCGATTGACGTACGAATCATCAAAATCGGCCAACGCGTTTGGTCTCTGGAACGCCACATAGGAACAAACATACATACATAAATACATACATACATACATATACTGATAAACACATTACCCTCCTTCGGCAGTCGGGTAAAAACACGACACCACTCAAGAGTTGGCTCAAAGTTTCAATTGTGCCTCAAATGAGGTAATGAGAAAATGTAAGATTATTTTGGCTCAATACCAAGAGAAAAGCAGAAAAACGCGGCTTTCTTTTTCGGATTCGCTTTTTCCTGCCCGTCCATATTAACAACTGAAGGCAGAAAACTCTGCTCAGTGAACATGTTACTGCACACAGTCTATCTGGTTGAGACAGAGGCTAAACGCGATACCAGCTTAGTATAAAATGTTTGTTAGCAAATGTGCTGCCCACTATTATGGTGGAATCGTACCTCAGCCAAGGCAAATAATTTTTGAAAAAAATCAAATCATTCCACGTTTCATAAATTTGCTCGTAGAAAATTTAATTGTTGACATTTCTCTCCATTTCACCTTAGAATTACTAGCAATAAATCAATTTTCGTCACTGAACAAACTCTTGTTATAATTGAATAGAGATGGAACAAGCCCGACGATGTCACAGACCTCTCGCTAACTCGATTATCTCTTGTTTAACAAATACTCGGCGAATACATTATCAATTAGACCAACAGACGTAGACTTTACAATTTGCCGATAGAGAGGTTGCAAAAATTTGATGCGAAAATAAAATTGTGTTGATCCTGCAAAGAGCGATGTCTCTTTATTTCACTGATTTACTTTAGCTAGATTTTTAATTTACTTGAATTCGTTCAGTTTGGCGCAAAGCTATTTGTGATTTCGTCGCTTATATAAAATACTTACGTATTTGTACGAGGGTCCTTCGAAACCCTATTGCAAATGTGATTGATATAATCCACTCGACAAATATTCCTACTCAAATGATTCAAATCAAATCAAAATCAAAAAAATATAATCAATTTCTTTTTTCTTCTACAAATAACACTTATGAACTAAAAACTCAAAAAAGGAATAATAATAATAACGATATGCCACATAGATATGATTAAAAATAAATTACCAAGAGAAATCTAAAAAGGCAGAGATCCACTACCCATTCAACAGCACTGATGGCATCAACCAAATACCGCGATAACGACTTATGACAAACAAAATGTGGTGTGACACAAAGGCCCCGTGTCGTATGTGTCGTGTACTCGTGTCGCATATTATGTCGTGTTGTGTAGGTCTGTCGCCCGGCGGATAGTGATCGCTTAAAACAAACTTATGTGACAGGCCTATATACGTGGATAGTGTAGATATTACAAAATTTATCATCTTTAGAGAGTCCGGAACTGGAGGTTAGTAGAACGGTGGGTGGCAACCATAGCTATTAACTAATTTTTGTGTTTTTATTTTGTATATAAAAGTGTCGCCATAGCTACCGGTGTCGCCACAAGCATCATTGTTGTTATAGTTTTGATAGGATAAAGCTAAAGGCTAACGCAGGTTATGGTGGGCCGCATTGCAAAGCAACTCAATGCAAAAATACTTCTACATACATAACTTTTGTTCTTTTGTCATGAGCTATTACAGTGCAATCGAGAGTTAATGTACTGAAATGCACTGCGGCCGGCTGCGAATATAATGCCCGATTAGCGCCGATACCTATAAGGTCACAAATGAGTACTATTTAACCTCCACCTTGTGTCGATTGAAATGGATTATGAGACACACAAAAATAAACAAAATCGCTCCGCTCTTGCACTACGGTTCAACGCTTATGTTACAAGCCTTACAGTTAGGGTCTAAAAGGCCGGTCCACATAATGGAAGTCTGATGAATACAGCATTGTACTGCGCATGAATATTAATTAATACATTCATTCTTTAAGAGAACCCAACAGGCTAAGCGGGCTATTAAATATTACTAAAGGCTTCAACTTGTTATACTGACATAAAAGTTCAATGATCGGCTAAAAGGCACTTTTTGTTTTAGCA